>VDFB02047230.1:339777153-339800009 GCA_007258455.2 Sequoia sempervirens
TGTCTTAAATGCAGTTTTCCAAATTTCATCTTCTGCAATTCTTATTTGATTATATTCGCTACGCAAGTCTAACTTAGTGAAATAAATTGCATGTTTTAATTGATCAAGTGAATCATCAATTCGGGGAAGAGGATACCTGTTCTTTACCATTATCTTGTTCAAGGCTCGATAGTCAATGCTCATTCTCTAAGATCCATCTTTCTTTGGAACCACCACAATTGGAGAACTAGAAGGAGATGTATTGGGATAGATGATTCCTTTTCCAACCAACTCATGAACCTACTTTTTGATTTCCTCATTCTATAAAATTGATAAATGGTACAAGCCGATGTTAGGCAATGACACATCCTACTACAACTAGATTTCATGTTGTATTTCCCTCTTGGGTGGCAACCCCTTTGGTTCCTGAAACAATTCATCGTAAGCGGAAACAATTTTGATCATTTCAACCTTATGTTTTGGGTCACACCCCTTAAATGCCTAAATGCCTCAAAGATATCTTCCTCTTTGGATTTTACAAGCATTAACACAAAGTTCTTACTAGAGTTGACTAACCTTTTTCATTTGACCAGCATTAACTAGTGTGAGATTAGTCTTGACCTTGTGTGCACGTACAATATATTCTACCCCATCTTTAAAAAGATGATACTTGTTCTCCCCCTGTAAAATATTGCCTTTTTATCATATAGATAAGGACTCCCTAATACAAGCCCACAAATATCTCGAGGTACAACATCTACTTCTACTTCATCAATGAAATTAGCAGTGATGGAAAAACACAATTTGTACTATTTTGTCACTTGTAACTATGCATCATTACATACTCATCCAAGTGGATAGGGCTTAGGATGAGGAGTAGTAGTTAGATTCAATTTCTTAACAACCTCTTCAAAAATCAAGTTGACTTGAGAGCCCGAATCAAATAGTGTATCAATCTTTGTGTGTTTAGTTACCACACGAATGTGAAACAATTCATTCCGATGTTTATCAACTTTAGGAGTGGATACTTTACTTGCATTACTTGTACTTGCACCAAAAGAGAGAATTATACCTTTCCCTTTACCTTGGATCCCGACAGCAACAATCTTCATCTCATCTTCAAAATCAGGTCCAGGATCCTATTGAACGATAGCAGTAGTAGTCTTTTATTTGACTTTATTGCCTCCAAATCTTTTCAGCCTTGCCTCCAGATGCAATTTCCAGCACCTTGATTCATCATGCCCCTCTTTCTTACAGTGTGAGCATGTGGGTTTTTCACCCTCTTTCTTCACCGTAGATGTCTTCTTTCCTTTACCTTTATCTTTTTCTTTATCTTTACCCTTAGAATTTCCCTCAAACTTCAATGGTTTTTTATCAAACTTATCAATGAATGATCCCTTACATCTAGACTCTAAGTGGGTAGCTTGGACACAAACTTTGTCAAGGTTATTGGGATTCAAAACCAAAATTGAATGTCTAAGGTAGGAATGAAGACCTCCTATGTACTTCAACAAAGTATCCTGGGTGTACAAAGGAACATCTAATGCAATAGCCCTTTTACGAAATTCATGAGTGTACTCCTGAATGGACTGACCTTTCCCTTTCCTAAACATCTGCCAGTTCATCATTAACTGTTGCATGTAGCCTAAGGGATATAATTGCTTTTTAAGAGCACTTACAAATTTTGTCCAGGACAAGTTGAATTTACCATGTTGGGAGATTTATGCCCTAGTCCTACTCTCCCACCAAGTTAGAGTTGTACCCCCTAACCGAAAAGTAGCAAGTTGGATCTTATGAGCATCATCTATGAGGTTTTGGACTCTACAATAGACTTCAACCTGTTGAATCCAGTCATCTAGTTTTTCAACATTTAATTCACCACAATACTTTAGTAAGTCAAATTTTACATCCAACTTAATTTTGGGCTTATGTGCACCCTTAAAAGGATTAAAAGTCATAGAATGAGTAGAAGGAGAGGACGAAGAAGACGGAGAAGATGGAGAAGACAGAGAAGAAGGAGAAGAGGGAGGTGTCTTTAGAGGCTTACAATAATCTCCTAATTTCTTTCCTTTTCCTGCACGAGCTTCATGTCTCTACATCCTTTCTTGCCTCTCCTAGAATAAGACTTCGACCATGGCCTTCATGTCAAGAAAATCCTTCTAAAATTCCTTTTCACCAAGCTCCAAACTTTGCCCATTGTTTGGATCTGTCATCTATGTTCGTGAATGAGCTCTTCGTCTTCCAATCTCTAGATTATACTCTTCAATTTTTCCTTTGCCTTGTTGAAGCTGGGAGTGTGTAAGCATTCGAATATGCAATACTAGTCAAAACACAACTCTAATACCAATTTGATCTTATTTAGGATCTAAGATGATTGCTTAAAGAATGCAAATTAATTACAACTTCAAACCTCCAAATTACGAAAATGAAATCAACAACACATAATTAACTAAACAAAATCAGAATTCAGAATGAGATGAGAAAGAGAGAATGCAAACAAATTGATAATGGAGTTCATCATAAGAATGACTACGTCTCCAAGCCCCTCTCCAACAAGTAGACCAATCCGATTGAAATCTTCCAAAAATCGGCATTACATCAGTTTGCAAGCTCTTCCCTTCAAGCACAACATAATTCCAACATTCTCTTGACGTACAGGAACAACAAATTATCTCTCCAAAATGCTCTAAGTCTCCAACACCTAAATAATTCCCAATGAATCCTCAAGCCTCTAAACCCCCCTTTTTATATTGAAAATTTAATCAATTTGGTTACTAACCAATTGATTTTACAAAACAACCTTATCTCTCCATTTTTACAAATACAACTTAAAAATCCCCCTTATTTACACAAAAATCTTCAAATCTCTCATTTTACATTATTTTAAAAAAACATATAAAATCCCTAAGCCCCTTAATTTTTGTCATATCCGGGATTATATTGTTTATGGGAGTTTGTTTGTTTCATCCTTTTAGAGGACTTTGTTTTAAATTTGGGCTTATTAATTATTCCTTACCACCCATTAATTTAGTGGTTGAAATTATATATTTTTAAGGGGAATATTTTAGTTTTTTTTGTTTTACTTGTTTTACCAAGTAAAGCCCACCTTTTCCTCCTTAAAATTTTCCCCAAGTAAGCATGCATGTGGGAGGTAGGTGTGGGGCTTTTTTTTGTTTTCCTTGTTTTAAGGCTATTTTAGCCTTGTTTTAAGGCTTATTTTAAGGCTTAGGAATAGGTGCGTTTTTTTAATTGTTTTTTTATTCATCCAAATTTTGCCACATGTCAACATGTGATTGGTTGATGATGATGACTGGATGCTAACCATACCATGATGACATCATCATTGTACTTGGTCAACTCTAGTTAACTGTGACATTTGACTGCTTGTAACTCAAGCAAATAGAGTTCAATTCGCGTGAAACGAACGTCGTCGAAAAGCTCTTGACAAGCTGTTCACATTGAGACCAATTTAGATCACTTTTAGAGACTTCAAATTTTGACCCTTTTTTTCTCTGTCCTAGGCCCTGAGTTGACCAAGGTTTGACTAAGCATATCTTGGGCCCTATAGCTCTGTTTGACTTCATTCGAGTTGTGTTGGAGTTAGGATTTCAAACTCTTCCTAATGATGCTGATTCTAGAGATAAAAGAGAAACTTCAATTTTTGAAGAAGATCCTCTGGATCAAATAGTAAAAACACTGATATTTGCTCAAGGAACATGGTATTTTATTTATTTTTATTGTTACAACCTTCATAAAATCCTTGAATCGAGCCTTAGAAGGATTTTTAAAGCATTCCATCCTAAAAATACCTTCAACCACCAAGCACAACTAATCCTTTCAACTAATTAACACTTAAAGGGCATGTTTTGCCAAGGTTACACTTAACAACATTTTGTAACTCTTGCATTATTCCACCTAATTGACCTTTAAGACCTAGAACACCTTTAAACATCTATTATGTGGCCTATTAGAGCTTATTCATGACCTTATGCAAATAAACATGAAGAAATTTCAATTTTACCCATCTTGGCATGGGTTGACATCCTTTACATCTTTTCCAAATTTGTCATATTTTTCAACTTCCTCATTGCATAATGATTAAAAGACCTTCAAATCACTTGTTGAATCTTCAAGGACTCTTTTCCCTTTCATTCCAAGGTGTAGGTGCCCCTGCACCATAGGATAAGATTCTAGGTCTTAGAATAGGGTTTTTGTTAATTTTTCATGTTTATATCATGTTAGTTTAATGACTTCCAAGTTTTGATGAATTTGGAATATCTTATTGGGATCATTTCTTAAGGAGTTAAATAGGCTTCAATTCATTTGGATCTGGCTTATTTCTTTCACACTATGAAATTTGGTCACATTTTGGTGCAAGAGGGAGGGCTTGGGCAATCAAATTTGATGTTTTCCTTGAGTTTTCATGTGAATTGTAGGTTTCATGCATGTAGTGATGCTATTTTTCACTAGAGCGATGCATTTGCAAAGGCGTCACAATTTACCAACACCACTAATTTTTAGCTATAGTGACGCTATTGATTTTTAATTTTATAGTCTATCTTAAAATGGTCATATATTGGTCA
The DNA here is from genome assembly GCA_007258455.2 of Sequoia sempervirens. Taxonomy (NCBI): domain Eukaryota; kingdom Viridiplantae; phylum Streptophyta; class Pinopsida; order Cupressales; family Cupressaceae; genus Sequoia; species Sequoia sempervirens. The sequence continues at coordinate 339,781,716 of VDFB02047230.1, forward strand.
TACGAAGGTCTTTTTTGAAGTTTTTTTTTAAATGGGGTAGAATTTCATGCTCTATGCAATGGTGTAGGTGGTTTTCAATTTTTGTAGAGTTAAATTTTTCATTTTTTCACCTAAAGTCAAATCACATTGTAACTTGGTCTAGGTTGTAGGGTTTTAATGCTTAATTGTTTATCTAACCCTAACATCTTCTTGTTTTCTTGTTTTCATCTAACATTTGGAATGTGGATTGCATATTTGAAGAGGAGCATGAAGTATATAATTAAAGAAAAAGGAATTTAGAGCTCATTGTAACAAGTGTTTTTACACTTATGGGATAATTGTAACCCATCATATGTTGCTTTACTTTATGCTTTAGGACCAACTAATCTTCCATTAGGTTTAAAATTAACTTTCAAAGTTGGTTAAAATTGGATATTCTCATTTTGCAATATCGGTTTAAAATTGGATAATACAATCAAACACTTCCATTTGGTGCTTAAAATGAACTCATTGTGCTTTACAAGGTTAAAATGAATGAATGTTTGCTTTGTTGTGACACACTTGTAGTGTGTATCCACTCACTTTGTGCTTCATGCGATCTTGGGTGAAGAGAAACACTCAAGTGTACTTCATTGCTCGTGTGCACTTGTAGTATGTATCCTCTCCCCTTGCACTTCATGTGATCTTGGCTGAAGAGAAATACTCAAGTATACTTCCATGCTTTGTGTCACCCTTAAGAGAGGGCTTGCTATGAGACACACCCTACAAAGGGAAACTCATAGTCAAGTTCTTGCAAGCACATTTACTAGCGGGCTTTAAATAAAGGATGTGAAATCATGAGAAATTAGCATCAATCCATGCCAACAATAGACTACACCTAATCACATGCCCTAAGTGGAACAAAAATGGTTAAAGAGCCTTAAGTGGCCAGTGGGTGAGTGTTGGTTCTAGTGTTCTCAATTTGTCGTCAATAAGAACCTTGATTAAATAGTGGCCAAGTTTGTCCATCTAACGAGTTTTTCAAAGTGGTGCATTGGAACTTAGATTCCAAGAAAGTACTTGTCATGTTTGATTTTGGTTAAAGTGTAAAGATTAAGACTTCATTCTTAACATACCTCTACACTCTTTCCTTAATTGCATGTAAAATCATCTCTTCTACTATGGAAGGCATGAGGCAATCCCACTAAGAAAAAAGTACTCAATTGAGCTAGGGATGTTATATTGCTTGTGAGTCAGTTTAACACTTTGCTTGATTCCAAAACATTTCAAACACACATCAACATGATTCATCAAACTTCAAACCCTTTGGTTTAAGCACGAATACCTTTTGAAAATTATTAATATTGATGCTTGTCCTAAGGATTTTATCCTTAGAGACTTATAAACCATACTTTCCAAGGTTAACATAGGAAACTATGTTCTTAGCTTCATGATTTTCACATAATGGACTTTGTGAAATGAAGGTTGTTGAGACATGGACATTTTATTTTGAACATTAACTAATACATTTTTTTGATGTGGTAATGAAACAATCTCACTTAAGCAAAGATTAAATCAAACTGAATTCCCCATATTGACGTATGTTCAAACATTGACTCTCCAAAACAAGCAAATTGAGACAAGGAAAGTATTGCAAAACATCAAGTCCAAGTTATTTTATCCAAATCATTTAGTTCTTGAGGTATTATCACTCTAGAGGTATAGCATGTTTCTCACTACCTTGGTCTTGCAAAATAAAGGTCCCTCTTAGGTTAACATTTTGGGTCAAACATTTCATCCACCCTTCATCATATTTAACCCTTTCACTTCACCAAACTTTATAAAATTTTGGACACACCAACACTTTTGACTTAGAAATTTATCAAACCAATCCCCTAACTTAGATACTTTGTGTGTGAAATGGATCCTTTTCCGTACACTTAATTGAGTTATTCATCACATTTTTGGACTAGTTTATCTTGAAGGTCACAAGTCCACCTTAAAGATTTGCAAATCCATTAACACCTTTTATCCAAGACATCAAAGCAATCAAAGCTTTTGTCTAAAAGTGTTCAAAATTTTAGAAAATTCATCCCCCATATCACTCACCCCTTTCATCATCCACTCACATAATTGGTCCAAAACAACTTAGAGGTTCACTTTTGCAACAAGGTCAAAACACAAGAAAAACATGGAATATAAACTCGATTCATACATCATGAGTGATCTAAATCAACCAAACTATCAAAGCCTTACAATACCAATTGATTATCAAAACTAAAATTTATACAATTCACACATGGGATCATTATATCCTACAAACCTCAATTCTACAACAAATGTGATTATTCCCAATATAAATTTTGGAACACCTTTCCCTATGACAGATTTAAATCAAAGTCAAAACCTACAAATCTATCAACCAAACGATCAATACATGAGTCTTCAACAAAACAACATTATCCTATAAAATCAATGCATGCCAAATGTGAATATACCAAATACAAACTTACCAAACATGAACATATCAAATCCACACTTGGTGAACTATGGGATAGATACATTTACAAATCACATCAATGTTGTTCAAAATCCAAACTATATATTGACAACTCATTGTATTGATCCAAATCAAGGTAACACCATGCAAAATCAATAAATCAAAGCAATGTGTTTCCCAACCAAAACAATGTTCAATTCCAACCTATGATGCAAAATCTAAACATCATACCAAACTAGAACATTGTCCAAAATCAATTTTTGCATGATCCCATACAAATACCACAAGTGTATACTCCAAATATTCTTGACCAACAACCAAATCAACTATATCAAGGGTGTCAAAATCAAAATCAATATCAAATTTTGCAAAATCAAGTTGCTTCACTTACCAAAATAGTTGATTCATTGTACCAAAAGGAATTTCCATCCCAAAATCGATACACTCCCCCTTTAGTAAAACCATGTCATCAAAACATGGAGTTGTGTCCACAACCATATCAAGAACATCCTCAATATCAAGAATTTGGATATCAAAATCAACAAGCTCAACAAGATCAATCACCACATCTCCAAGATGAATCACAACTAGATCAATCTCAACAAGCACAAATCTCACAAGATGACAAATGTGAATACACTCCTTTAGGGGAGCCAATCAAGTCAGCATTAAACACATTAGTCCATGTTAAACTTATCAATCTTCCAAAATCATTAAATGGGGGTGAAACTAGCGTCAATTTCTCATGGTATGATGATAAAGCTTATTGTGAATACCATAGCACAAAATTTCATGACACATCAGATTGTATCAAACTCAAAGATCTCATCCAAGACCTTCTTGATCAAGGAAAAATAATTGTTGAGGACAATGATCAAGATTCAACCACTAATGATATTAGTGACAATATCTCCAATACAATTGTTGAAAACAATGATCGAGATCTATCCATCAATGAGTACCTTGAAGATGTTTCTACCACATCCAACAATAAAATCCACATCAAGAGTCACTTTTTAATCATGATCAAAAACCATCAACAATATCCAACAATGATCCATTTCAAGAAGCATTAACATCATTTGATCCTATGATTGAAAACATTGACAATATCCCCACCACCATGTTTGAGGACAAAATTCAAGATTCATCTTTCAATGATCATGTTGACAATGTCTCTACATCACCTAATGAGTTAGAGGACATATCTCAAGAATTTTTTCCAAAGCATGATCAACATCTTTCACCAAAGTCTAGCAATGGTCCTTTCCAAGATATATTGAAATCCTTTAACCTCATGGTTGTTGATACTGAATAAATCCTTAATTCAACACTTGATAAAAAATCACTTGAAGATCAAGAAAATATTAAGCCAAAACCCATGGATAATGAATACATTCAATAACCCTTTACAAATAATCCATCCTTTGAAATTGATCCATGCCAAGAACATGAACTCAAGCATATTGAAGATAACACCACACAAATTCAAGATCAAGAATCCATATCTTTGAGATACTACCATGATCTAATGGGTATTCTCGAATCCATACAAGATGTCGCAAATAATAATCATATCCATATATCACATACTCCTCCATCTACCCATGAGATGCTTACCCCTAATGGACATGTAGATGATCTTCATCCAAAAAAAGAGTCTCATACTCTTGATATCATTACCAAGGAACAAGATTCTCCTAATATTAATATCTTTACACATAATCAAGGAATAGCAAAATCCATAGATATATCAAAAATTGATCATGAAGAAGACCTTTGGATGGATGGTAAATCAAAAACATCCTTTAAAGAGAAAGCATAAATGGATCACGAGGAAGACTCCTATATGGATCATAAAGCATCAACACCTTTTGAAGAAGCATAAAAATCAGACACATCATCCATACAGATTAAAGAAAGTGAGTATGAGGATATCAAACATTATCAAGAATCAATGAAGCTAAACAATCTTGAAAAAGGAAATGGTTTGTCAGTAGCAGAATCAAAGTATGTTAGTAATAATCCCATAATATTGGGGGGAAATTTATCTAGTGCAAACACCAACAAGGGTAGCATGAAGAGTCCTTATGATTAAATAGCTACGAACACTACAACCATTCATATCATGAATCATCATCCACACATCATTCCACCCCATAATTGGGACCAACCACAAGAAAGAGGTTTATATAAAAGAAAATATCAAATTATTGAAGCAAAATAATTGGTAAAGAAAAATGGACAAGAAAAAATCAAATGGATACCAAAGCAAAATAAAGAAAACCATCCCTATCACACTCCATTAGTCAAAGAAACTATGGGACAAAGTAAAAAAGGGAAACATATCCATCAAAAATATCCATCGATACAAAAGAAAGCTTCAAGGGAGACCTACAAGCTATATCAAGAAGTTGGTCCCAATCAATCTCCATATCCACCCATCATTGCTCATCATCCCAAGTTTGGAGAATCAAAGATTCCAAACTGTTGACCAATCCATCTACATCTCATATCCCTCAACACATTCCACCATCGACTTCAACATCCATGGTATCCAACTCTTGTATTAACCATGTATTGGTAGCAACTCTTTATCATAAGGACTCTAAGGGAACTCTATTGTGATGTGCACATCTAGGTAAGGCTAACTCCAATTTCAAAAAAGAAGATAAGAGAATCGAGGGGTTACATTCAAGTGTTTGCATCCTAACAAGGAAACTCCTACAAGTAGGATATTGTTGGCACATCATGACAATAACATCTATATCAGCACCAATAGCATCTACATCAACACCGCCATGTGGTTCAACATGAGCATAAACTTTCAAAATATCAAAAAATCAAGAAAATAGTCAAGAGAAAAATCATCCTCTAGTGAAAACCACTTTGGTGGCACTTTGGACAAGTACCATAATGAAAACCTAGCAAACAGGCATCATGAGTAGAATTGAGCATCTATGTGTACCATTTTAGGTGGAAGCATCTCATCCCATCCATAATAAATCTTGTATTCTATCCATCTTATTCATAATAAAACCATGATTCATTATCCAATCCATTTTCATCCAATCTGACTTACCTTGATCTTGGAAAAAGTTTGGTATGTATTTCATACTTGCTTATGGTAAACATCTTGACATGGGTCACTATCATTGATCCTATCTTAACAAGCATTATTTGATCCATGAGGCATTTCCAAAGTGACATACACTATCCAAACATGTTATCCTATCACAAGATAATCCTTGGTATCCTTCGCATACCTATCCATCAATCTGTTCATTTATCCATGCATCCACCCATATCATTCCATACATTGCTCATTGGGAGTAGATACTTACATCTTGCTTCAGGAATAAATCTTGAGCTATATGCTATAAATTATGTGGTGATCTAAACATATTCAAAACACAAAATCAAATCGGTCAAATCATTTGTAAGAAAAAATATAAATCACTAGCCCATGACACATTTTGATGAGAAGATGTTCCTTATCAAGCTTTATCTTTTATCAAACATCAATCCAAGCAATCAATATCAGTTGAATTTACCTTGCACTTCAATGTCAAATCAAATCATTCCAATCAATTTTTTTCCAAGCCTAGCTTCAAAATCTTTATCTATCTTATCCAATCAATCCATCACCATCTCGGGATATGTCATTTCCCAATCTTTGTGTTGTTCAACACTATCCTTGCATTGTTGAGCATCCTTAATAATGTTATCACTATTGGTAATCTATTAATCTAATCAATCAATGCTTGCAAAAAAATCCCAAACAAATCACTGGAATTGTCACATATCCATACACTTGACAACATCGTGCGAAAAATCCAAAAACACTTGCAAATTATTGAAAATCCCAAAACATTCATAAAATCTCATTGAAAATCCAAAAACATTTGAAATCTCAGAAAACCCCAAAACATTTTGAAAACTTAGAAAAAACAAAAAAACATTTGAAAAACTTGAAAACCCTAAACAACCTCAAATAATTGAAAATCAAAACATTCACTTAAACATTCAAAAAAGACCAAAAACAACCTCAAAACATTGCAAAAACATCAAAAACATTGAAATATTCCAGAAAATCCAAAACCATCCATCCCATTTCGCTTGCAACCACAATAAACCTTCATCCATAATAAATCAATCGTCATCCTCACCCTTTGGTAACACAAATAGAAAAACAAGTACAACAATCAACAAAAGTAGAACCTTTGAATGCAACAAATCAAACTCTTGATCATTATCAAACATGTCAATCAAACCTTATATCAATGGCCTTTCAAACAACCTCTCAATTCACCAACATCTAATAACATGTCCTAGGATGCATCCTTCCAACAATGGGAATTATCATTGGCAATCACTTTGGATATTTATCCTCAAAACACACCTTTTGGAAAGAGATATAGATAACATTAACTGTTTGTTTTGATCTTGTCTTATGATTTATCTTGTTGACCCATTCTGGGGACCTCTTGATGATGTCTATCAAAATGATTTAGAAAGAAAGGAATGGGGCATCGATCATTATCTTTTGCTTGTTGTGCTTGTGGGGTATTCTTGTAAAATAATCTTGGCACATACTGTCTTAGTTGTGTGTAGGGAGGTTATTTGGAGTAGATTGTTGACTATTGTGTATGCTTTGGTCTAAAATATTCTAAACTTATAAACTAAATTCCAATTAGGTTTTCGTATGTCAAGGTGTGAACAAGAACTATCCTATCTGTTTGTAGAGTCAAAGTCCATCACACTAGATACAACACCATCTTGGTTATCAATACCATGATGCATCATGTCTATGTGTTATATCAAAAATAAGGAATGATGGAGAGTCCTAATCCTAAATATGAGCAAAATCATCCATTACATCACCATAATCTAATAAAGTCTCGAATGATCATAGGCTTGTTGGAATTCTGAATCAATCTCAAAATCAATGGTTAATCCATCCATCTTATTCTTCTTATTCTTTTATCTTTACTAATAGTTCTATCCAAGTATCAAATATGTGTGATATATCAAAATATACATGAGGTTACCCATGGTCGATGATTGTCTATACATCATAAAATCTATCTACATCAGACATCTGAGCTTTCTAGTCCTCTTTGAGCTAAACTAATATTGCCTCTTTGTCGAGAGATCAACCCAAAATTCCAATTTTTTGCCCAATCTCTCGAGGGGGTAGGGTACCAGCTTAATTCCTTCCGCTAGGGCAACATTGGGGCATCCAAAAATTAGGAAATTTTAAATATTTTTATCTAAGCAACAATTTTAATCCAAAAATCATTAGTCTTTAAACCAATGTAGCATGTACCTTGCTTCAAAGAGGGGAAACATGTAGACACTTAAAAATGTCCTAAATGATATACATGCTTGAATACGTTATACTAACATCGTTTCATCCTAAAACCCATCTTTTTTCACTTGTTTGATTAAATTGACCTAGTTATTTAATTAAATGCCTCACTTTCCTCTATTGATTTAATTGACCTAATTGGGTTAATTCACCCCCTCTCATACTAACATTTCACCTTGTTAAATTGAATAAATAAAATTATTTAATTTAACCTCAAAGTCCTCTTATTTAATTAAATAATCCTAAACTATTTAATTAAATATCATATTTGCATCCCCTTTTCATTAAATAAATCATTAAATTAATGAATATCATATTATTCTCCATCTTGCACATTCAAATTTAGTTTTAATTACTAAATTGATAATTTCCCCTGCCATCCACTTGTATAGGGAATATTCCAAAGGAATATTCTCCTATTTGGCTCCAAAAAGGGAATGATTCCTTACAAACAAACTTTGTAACAAACTGTCAAAGTTGTTACAAAGTGTGTTTGTTTGAATCATTCTTATCCCTTGATCTTTTCTTGATCTATGTGATCTTTGATTCTCATCCATTGATGAGAATCTTTGATCCATGTTTCACCTTCCTTTTCATCTTGACCATTGATAGTTCAAATCGATCTGAGCCATTGATTTTTCATTTGCTTTCCTATAAATACGTCACTATTTGGATAGAAATGGATCCATCTTTTGATAGAAAACTGGTGTTATTTAAATTCATACTCATTTGCATCCATGTTTCATTTTTGATAGCATTTTAGATTAAAGCTTCATCCATTTAGCTCAAGCATCCATTAATGGCTTCCATATTAGCTTAGTTTGCATACATTTTAGTATAAATTCGTATTTATGGCTTCCATCTTTGAAATTTATTTACATTTAGCATATATTGCATACATTTCATCAATCATGTTATCATTTAGCACTCTTCTTTATCATATTAAACCAGTTTCATATCATGTTTCGTTCATATCTCATTGATTTTGTTAGTTTTCTTCAATAAAACCGATTGAAACAAGCTCGTATTATCCAAGGGATTGGGAAAGGGTCACCATTCCACATCAATGTGACACCACTCCCCTAATAGGATAAGATTTGAGGTCTTAGAATAGGGCTTTTGTTAAGTTTTCATGTTTATATCATGTTAGTTTAATGGCTTCCAAGTTTGGATGAATTTCAAATATCTTATTAGGATCATTGCTTAGGGAGTTAAATAGGCTTCAAATTCATTTGGATCTGGCTTATTTGGCTCACACTATGACTTTTTTCACACATGGGAATGCCGATTGGACTAGGGTGACACACACACACACACATGTATATATACATACCATGTATATATGTCGATCGATGAAATTGTGTGTATAAGTGTTTTTATAAAGACATTTAAATGGAATTACATATGTATATATATGTATGTGTGTAAGTTGATATAGCAACATATATATATTAATATATATATATATTTTATTTTTTGATACACAAGTTTGATTTATATATTAGATAAAAAAGAAGTACAACCATCTACAAACGCAGGAAAAGCTTCTGCCATTAATTACCAGCAAACCCATCCCTACCATCAGTACCAGAAAACCATCTCGAAGATGGCCAAAACGAGACCCAACCAACCAAAAACAGGAGACCCTTCCATCCAGAAACCACCACCCCGCCATCAAAGCCAACTACCAACCCAAAAGGCCATAAAGGTTTGGCCCCGATCTTGAACATACAAGTCCCAGTCACCCAAAATTCCCAAACTGGCCATAAAAGACCGAAATTATAAACCCCAAGATTGAAAGATGCCATTGGACCATAGAGATAAACTCTAAAAACTACCAGAACCAACCTCTATATAAAGACATTCACATAAAATTATTTAAGACAACAAAATCTTCAAAGACTTTTACCACCATCGGTGAAGATTTTATTTAGGGAATTGATGGCCACAGCATACCATCCTATGTTCTAGATGGCAGTAATACACAACTCGACCAAGAGAAGAAGCAACCTAGTGCCACAACCACTAGGGATGATGGACCAAACAAGGAGTTTAAGGCCTTTGAGAATGAGAGGGACCCAACTGGGCTTTCCTAGAAATTGAAGCTCCCATAGTTTTTGAAAGGAAGGGGTGGAAGGGGCTCTACTTCACCTCGTTTAGCCAAATCAACTACAGTGGATTTAGGTTTTGAGATTGAACAAGAAGTGATTTATAATGAAAAAGTATTTTTTGGGCTAGGTCTGGTTGGGAGACTCAGGGGATTGTGGCCAAGTTTGAATGATCTCAACCAATCAATTTCTAACCATTGGGAGCTTGTTTTGGAAGTGTATGTTCAAATTTATCCCATGGAAAAAGGTTTTTTCATTTTTTTTTTAACAAGAGAAGGATAGAAACAAGATCCTTTGTGACTATCACTTGGAATGGGAAGGAAAATATGCACTGATGTTAAAGCCATGACATCCAAATTTTAACCCAGCCACTGAAGTTTTTGAGAAGGTTCCTCTTTGGGTGAGACTTCCTAACCTTCCCTTACAATTTTGGTTTGATTCTTTCTTGGAGGTTGTAAGGAACTCTTTAGGAATATTTTTAATGATGGATGAGGGATCCCCAAACCTTCTACATTCGAATTTTTCTCAAATTCTGGTGGATATGGATGTGTCTAAGGATATTCTGAAAGAGATCCTGTTAAAAACTTCAAAAGGATGTTGGGTGCAACCACTAGATTATGAAGGGATACCCTTTAGGTGTAGAATTTTCTTTCAAATTGGACATTTGGTTGCGTAATGTGACAATCATAGGACACATAAACCTTCTTCTTGGTGGAAAGATGTTGCCCCCCAACACTATACAATAGAGAAAAAAGGTGGAGAAACAAGTGAGCTCTTAGAGTATAGACAGAGATGAAGTGGTTCAGGCATCTGGAAATCTGGATCAGGTAGGGAAGGCATTGATGAATTTTGGTAGTAGGGAGGAACAACAACAGGCGAGTGGGTCCTGACACATGAAGGATGTTGCAATTGTTTCTAGATTTCAACTGTGTAAGATTTTTTGCATCAACATTTCAGATCACACTCTGTGATCCATCATTAGGATGAAAAAGAGGGCTAAAGGAGAAAAATGATAAGTTTGTAGACCAACAAATTAGATAAAAGGAACAAAGAAGGGGAGAGGGAGGGGTGCATGAAAAAAGAGAAAGAAAGACCAATGAGATAAGAGGAACAAATTTAAAACCAAAGAAAATTGAAAAAAGATATAAAAAGGAGTAAGAAAAATACTCCAAAAAATAATAAAGATCAACTAAACCAAAATTACAAGATAAAAAATTAATTGAAAACACAAAACTAAAAAACAAAGGACCACCACATAATACTTAAGCTAAAAATCAAAAGCAATAAAATTGAAATAAATGAAAACAAAATAATAAATAAACCTTTAAATAAGATAATAAATTAAATTTACTAACAAACATTGGAAGACAAAATAAATTAGAAACCAACATAATGACAAAGCTAACATAAAAAAAAAAATTGAGAACAAGATAAAAATCAAACGACAACAAGTGAAAAAAATTGAAAGCAAGCTAAAAAAGACTAAAGGAAAAACAAAAATTGAAACCAAATATCAAAGACAACCATAAATATATACCAACAAAAAAAACACACAATAAAGACAAGGCTAGCAAGAAAAACCAAAATTAAGAACAAGATAAAAATTTAAAGACCAAATTAAAGAGAGACTAAAAGTATAAAAAGAAAAATGAAACCAAATAACAAGAATTATTGAAAGAATTATAGAAGAGACTAAAATCTAAAATAAAAATTGAAACCAAAAATTAAAAGACAACCAAAGAATATACTAATCCACTTAAAAGAAACAAAAATTAAAAATTAAAAATAATTAAAAGAAAGAAACCACATTAAAAGAGACCGAAGAAAAAAAAAGAGATGATGGAGCAGCGCGAGAGGAGCAAAAATTTACAGAGGGCTAGGGTTGAAGGTCATCAAGGCAAGGCAGAGCAGGATGGCATCTTTCTTCCAAATTGAATGGAGCGGGGAGACAAGAGAAAGGGGAAGGATGTCTCTTGGGGTGTTGAGGTGGAGTGAGATTGTTTAGCAAAGGATTTAAAGAACCGGGCATGGTTGGAGGTTTGGCATGATGATGATAAGGGAGGTAATTCACATCTTCATGTGACAAAAGCTTGATCTGGGTGGCAACGACAGGGTAGAAATCAAAGACTCAATGGTAAACCTTGGTTCGATCCCTGTAGTGATAAGTGGCGGGAAAAAAATTCAAACTTGGACGCGAGGTGTAGGAATGGTGGAAGAAGGGAGTCCAGTTCTTGGTCATCCAAGAGAGCCAATGATGAATTCAGGTGGGTAGATCACCGAACCATGGTGTTGGGATCCAAATGGTTGGGCCTGTTTATTAAAAGACTGGAAGATTCAGGACTCATAATGAAATGGTTTGGTTCTAATTTGAATTGGGATGCCTTGATTAGATGGTGGCAGGGAAGATGGGGCTCAAAAATGGGTTTCAAGTATCTGGAGAATGACTTCTTTATTGTAATTTTCCCTTCTTTAGTAATTCGTAATGAAATTTTGGAAGGCATCTAGTTAATGAATGGTTTTGGATTCTATATGTGGAAATGGGAGATAGGATTTGATTCGCTCCAACATCAGTTATCCTACATTCAAGATTGGTACAAAGTCCCTAAGCTTCTGTATGAATTATGGCAAGCCAATATCTTAGAGGAGATAGGTGATAACTTGGGAAAGTACATTTATGTAGACAAATGGGCAAACTAAGATGGGATCACTACTTATGTGTGTATTTGTGTGGAGAACCCACCCAACAACACCAGATGGAAGGAATTGGAAATCTACACCAATTGGGGCATTCTATAGCAATCCCTGGTGTTTGAGCCTAGGCTTCAAGGCAATTGGATCGGAACCCTAGGTTGGCGATCCTAGAAAAATCCTCAATCTAGGACAAGCGATCTTCCCTGCGACCCTACTCCTGATGCGACGACTCCACTAGGGAAAGAAGGAGAGGTAGGTCCATCATTGTCTCATCAAGAGCAATCAAAAAAGGGTAACACCAACATGGAAGATCAGATAGTGGTCAATTCCAAGGTGCCACCTGAAGATATCAACATAGCTCTTAATAATAAAGTTTATGATGTGTTGAACATCATATATAACAACCTAAGGAACGACAAGTTGAATTCATTGATTGAGGTGAGTAAGGAGCTAGCAGAACTAGCCCAAGAAGCCAAAGAAGCATAGACATAGCCCTTCTATGTGGCTTAGTTAGCGAAAGATGCTTGGATGGAGACCGAAGGGTTGGAGGACGAAACCCTTGTCCCCAATCACGAGGAGGAAGCAAAATTTAAGATAGATCAAGAAGCGTTGGGTATTTTTTTGTATGAGGTTAAAGTGCTTTCCCTAGACTATGGGGAACATAAGAAGTGAGGAAGAGTGCCAAATGTAGAAAAGCTGCAAATTGATGGCGAAGCGGTGGGACAAAAAAAGATCATGGATATGCTAAAAATAGGGAAGGGAGATCCCCTTCCTAAAGAGAAATGAAAATCATTACTTGGGATCTTAGGGGCTTGAATGCTCCTAGAAAACATCGTCTGGTGAAGGATTAATTGATGGCTTCACAGGTGGAAATTTGTATGTTATAAGAAATAAATTGGGAAAAGCGGAAGTATTGGCTTTTGGAAGAAGAATGGGCTCTTGGAAATGGCTAGCAGTAGAGTCAAAAGGTGCGGTTGGAGGTCTCATTACTCTTTGGTGACAAAGTTCAATGGCTCTAGATCTGTTGGAAATGGGAAATAGGTGGATGACTTGCTTAGTAAGAAGCTTTGCATCGAATATCTAGTTTAGTTTGGTCAATGTGTATGGCCCCATCTCGTGCTTAGAAAAGTGTTAGGTGTGGACATAAATTGAGCATTTTTGTCACACCCAAGTTTAGGGACCATGTTTACTTGGTGTGGATTTCAATGCCATTTTGCATTCAGAAGACAAATGTGGTGGAGTGTCCAGGAAATTGCAATTGCAAATTGAATTTGAAGCTTTTGTTGGGAGGAATCCTTTAATCGAGATACCATTGGCTAATGGAAATTTTACTTGGACCAATAGAAGGCTCAGGTTTTGTTCAATTGCTAAGAAGCTAGATAGATTTTTCTTTTTGGGTAATCTAGAAACTTTTCCTGTCAGCCTGGAATGCAAGATCCTCCCGTGCCCAAGTTCAAATCACTTTCCAGTCCTTTTGGAATTGGCTAGGGAGGTGCATCCACCCAGATGTCCATTCAAATTTGAAAACATGTGGTGAAAAGACCCAAATTTCTTGCTCCTCATATCTCAATGGTGGGGAGAAGTTGAGGTGGAAGGTTAAAAAATGTTTACTCTAGTGGCAAATTTAAACCACATCAAACTACGGTTAAAGGAGTGGAATAAGTTCAACTTAAAAAATATATTTGAAGAAAAGAAGCACATTGAAGATGAACTCTCTGCTCTAAATGAACAAGTGATTAGACAAGGCATGGACAATGCAAGATACCTCTAGGAGAAGGACATCCTTAACAGCTAGCACGATATCTTGGCCAAAGAGGAGATATTTTGGTGACAGAAATCTTGAGAGCTATGGTTAAGTGAAGGGGATAAGAACACAAAGTTTTTTCACAACTCCACCAAAATGCAGCGTGAAATCAATAGAATCTCAAGGTTGAGAATGGTAGATAGTAATATTTTGGAGCAACCTAGGCATATTGCAAAAGCTAGAGTAGTTTTTTTTAAGAATCTCCTGAATGACTGGGAAGGTTCAAACCTTTAAGCGCAATAGGAGCTTGTTAGTTGCATTCCAAAGTTGGTGTCAGATGAGCAAAAGTATTTCTTGGAAAATCCTTTTTCGGAAGAGGAGATCAAATTAGCCTTGTTTCAATTACATTTGGATAAATCTTTGGGTCTTGATGGTCTCTTAGTTGCATTCTTTCAACACAATTGGGGCATCGTGGGTCAGGATGTGGTTGCCGCCATTGAAGATTCTAGAGCATCAAGGAAAGTTTTGAAGGAAATGAACAATATGTTCATTACTCTCATACTAAAGAAAGAGAAACTGGACATATTTGAGGACTTTAGGGCCATCTCTCTTTGCAACACAATCTACAAAATTTTGGAAAATTCAATTGCAAATAGATTAAAGGCAATACTTCTAGGTTTGATATTTGAAGAACAAGTGGGGTTCGTACCAAGTTGCTCAAGCTTTGATGGTGTAATTGTGGCTCAAGAAGCCATTCACTCAATTTTAAATACACGGAACCTGTCAATGATTCTCAAGCTGGATATAAGGAAAGCCTATGACAAAGTCAACTAGATATTTTTGTTCGAAACCTTGGAGGCTTTTGGTTTTTCTTCCGCATGGATCAACTAGATTTTTGCTTGGATAGCTTGCCCAAGGTATTTGATTTTAATCAACAACTCCCCACATGGTTTTTTTGAAGTATCTCGGGGACTTCAATAAGGGTACCCCTTGTCTCCTTTTCTATTCATCTTAATGGTGGAAGCTTTGGGTCAAGCTATCTCTCACACGTCCACTTTAGGAAAACTAAGAGGAGTGCAGATAACTAGTTCCCTACCACCAGTCACCCACCAACAATTTGTAGATGATAACTTTCTTTTGGGAAGAGTTGGAGTGGCGAAAGCAAGAAATTTCAAAGGCATTCTTTCAAAATACTCCTCTGCCTCGGGTCAAGAGGTGAGTTCAGAAAAATCTGAAATTTTCTTCTTTTTTGTGAATCCGTGTTTGGAAAAAAAAATCTTGCTAGTTTTAAGGTTCAAGAAAGGAAAGCTGCCATGTAAATGTCTTGGTTTTCCATTGGCTCTGGGCCAACACTCTAGTAAACTATGGGATACTCTATTGTCCAAGATGGTTCACAGATTGTCCTCCTGGAAAGGACGTTGGCTTTCATGGGTTGGTTGCCTAACTCTCAGAAAATCAGTAGTGGTTGCTCTTCCAATCTATATGTTATCATGCCTTCCTCTACCAGGTCACACTTGCAGTAATCTTAATCAAAAGATGCAAGAATTTTTTCTGGCAAGGTGGCTCAGGTTAGAGAAATTTTCCTTTGATAAAATAGGAGAAGGCTTGCAATTTGAGGGAGGTGGCTGGGGCAGGCATTAAGAAATTGGATCTTCAAAATAAAGCACTGGGAGCGAAATTAGCATGGCTCATGTACGCTCGGTTGGACCTGAAATGGGCGAAAATTTTAAAAGCCAAATACTTGGAGGATGGCCCAATTAGCTTCTTCACAACTTAGTCACTACCAAAAGGCTCTCAATTTTGGAACTTCATTTGTAGTTGTAGAGATTTAATCCTTGATTTCCTATCATGGGACTTGGGTGATGGCAGCCAGGCACTTTTCTAGGAGGACTCTTGGAGTGGTTTCAACAAGTTGGCCAACTATGATAATCTATTGAATATGAAAGAAGTAACAAAGAGGATCTAGGGTTCTCTTGTCAGGGATTTCTTGATCATTGAAGAGTCAAGTGGTGTTCGTTCTTGGAACTGGAAGGATCCATATCACTTGGGTTTGAGGTAGAGGAAGTCAGAGAATTCAAAGATATTCTTAGTCAACACCCAATTTGCTTGAGAGGAGGTCAAGATGCCCTTCATTGTTGTGGTGCCGCTTCAAGCTCCTACTGAGCCAAGGATGTTCACAACATCCTATCCAAAAGAGAGGAATTGGTGTCAGACATTCCCAGTGACTTGTGCTGGAACAAATTTTGTCTCCCTAAGGTAGGTATTTTTGCGTGGGTAGCTATCCAAGGCAGAGTATTGACATCAGAGAGGCTTAAGAAATTTGGTATCAACGGACCCTCAAGGTGTATAATTTGTAAGGTGGTGGAGGAGTCATGTGATCTTTATTAATTGTCCTTTTACAAAACAATGTTGAGATTGGTTATGCACCAATCTTTGTCTTAGCACTGTATCTCCTAGGCACTTGTTGGGTTGGCTAAAAATCTGGCCAAGGTTGGGAGGTGGATCGATCTTCATAGGCTTTTGGAAATTGAGTCCTTTATTGTTGTGGAAAGTGTGGAAAGAAAGGAATCAAATAATTTTCAAAGATAAGGCCTTGCCTTTATCATCTTTCCTAATCAAATTGGAGGCATGCATGGTTGAGGTGATGAAACAAAGTGCAAAATAAGGTATAAAGGCAAGTACTTACTTCTCTAGCTGGGATGCAAAAATTTTGAAGATATGGAATGGGCTGAAAGTTCCCACCCAATTTGGGGTGGGTGGCAAGAAGGTGAAGGAAGAACATAAAACTATCAAATGGCTCCCTATGGCTCGAGGCTAGTTCAAGTTAAATTTTGATGGGGCGGCAAGAGGCAATCCGGGATAATCAGGTGTTGGGTGCATTATTAAGGTAGCGGGGGCAAGGTGGTGGAAGCTGATTTAGCAAAAGCCACTTATGTTAGGCACCAACAAGCTGAGGTACGAGCTTGAAGGCACCATTTATTGTGATCAAACTATGTTTGGAGTTAAAACTAAGGAATGTAATTGAGTGCGGGGAGCACCCATGGATACTATGGGTGTCTAGAAAGGTCATGTTTTGGAAATTTGTTTAGGCCAACTTATCATCTATTCATGTTCATTTTTGGTTGTACCTTAGTGGAATTTTTGATTGGGTGTTGATCATCTAATGAAGGTCATGTTGACCATAGGATAGGTGACATAAAGTTCTAGCTCTAAATGAGGTCTTGGATTTTTACGAATTATTGCAAAATATTTGAAAATGTTGCTCAATTGGAGCTACAAGTGGCCAAGAAGAGCCTAAGGGAGAGGATAAATGAATTGGAGACCCTATTTAAGGGATTCCTTAGCATTGGAGTGGGGTTGGAAGCATTTTTTATGTTTTGAAGTTTTGTGAATTCAAGAAAAGCAATTGTGTTTGAGAGTGAATTTTCTGATTTTTGCATTGAAGTGAGGTTTGAATGGATTGATCATGGCACTGTAATTTGTGTAGGGTGTAGTGTAGTTGTTCTTCTAGAATTTTGTGGCATTAGTTGGTTTCTTTATTCAATTTCAAGCATTGTTTGTAAATAGTTTGGTTTTCTTACTGTTGCTGGTATGAACAAGGCAGTTTTGTGAAAATGGAGTGTTAGTTGACTTTCCCACTGTACAAATTGTATGGTCCTTTGAGAATAGTGACAAGACTTCATTTATGTACATATGGTAGAGTTTAGGGCCTTTTAAAATTGAGGAGCTATTGTGGGAGTGTTTCCCTAGGCAAGCCATGAAGAGTTCGGCTAGGGAAGACAAAAAGTGCAGAGCACTTGATTTGTAGGGGTGTACATTTCCTGACAAGTCACAGTGTGGAGAGGGTAGGTAAGTGCCTTTCCAAGACATAGCATGGAGGAGGAAGCTCCATCAATCCATTTGGTGTGAGGAATACCTAACA
>VDFB02047230.1:339800029-339813879 GCA_007258455.2 Sequoia sempervirens
TAGTAGGGTTAGGAGTCCTTGATAGCATCAGAATCACTGTGGGAGTCTTCTTCTAGGTGAGTCAGGAAGTGTCCGGCTAGGGAAGACAAAAAAAGTGAAGAGCACTTGATTTGTAGGGGTGTCCATTTTCTGACAAGTCATAGTGTGGAGAGGGCAGATAAGTGCCTTTCCAAGACATAGCATGGAGGAGGAAGCTCCATCAATCCATCTAGTGTGAGGAATACCTAACAGTTTGCAGTGAAGTCAGGGAAGGGTTTGTAAAGGCCTAATTTTGCCAAATTGTGGGTTAAGCCTTTGTCTAGATAGCTGAAACCCAAAACCACAAAAATATTTGAGAGGTGTGCATATGAACCAGGAATCCTAAGAAAATATTTGGGTTTTATTTGAAAATATTTGGAAACAAACCTAATTTCTCAGAGAAGGAGGCCTAATTGGGGCTCCTAGGGCTAGTAGCCTTTTTAGGCCTAAATGAGGGTTTGGTGGAAGCGACTAGGAAATGGAGTCAGGTGGACCCTCAAGAACCAAGGTAGGATGGATTGAATTCATTAGAAACACCTCCACACCCCTGCAAAGCAAAATTCAAGATTTGGAGGATTTGTAGCCTTTAGGGTGGATTAAGGGCTAAGGCAAGTGTTTCAAGATTGCACCAAGTCTTGACTTGGTAGGAGGAACTAAGTTGATAGTTGGGTTGGTAAGGAGAAATTAGGGGACCCTAAGAAGGAAGAGGTCCTATAGGTTTCAAGTGGTGGAGTGAAACATCCTAGAGGTCTTCCAAGCAAGACCTAGAGCATGAAACAATGATTTGAGCACAAAGTAACCTCTATCATTAATCATTGAAGGGGACTCTCTTATAATAGTAAATGCTCTACGCTTGGGAAAACTACAGAATTGGAAGTTGAATTCCCTCCTAGAGGATGTAATGTCACTTTTGAAGATCCTCAAAAATTATGAAATAACTCATATTCTAAGAGAAGGGAATCAGGAGGCTGATTATCTATCAAACTTAGGAGCTGACAGGGTTTCCTTAAGGGAGGTGAGCCTATAAGATCTTGAAGATAGCTAAGTGTTGTGGGCGGCTGGGTGGGTGCCACCTCACAAGGGTTGGTGAGGTGGTACACTTAGGTGCGGTCGGGAAGTGAGGCACTTCCCCTCTAATTTTGAGGTAGTTTTGACAGGTGGCTTGTGAGTGGCAAGGTGGCGGTTGTTCCATTGATGTTTGTACGTGTGTGAAAAGGAAGGCTCTAGAGGATGTATTAAACATAATTTTTTTCGAGTGAAATTAGCCTGTGATATCCTTTTGAGGATGCTTTTCCAGCTTCTCTGCTATTATCCACAATGCACAACATATGTTGCATTAAATTGACAAACCTTTGTTGGCTTCTAGTGCACTCACAAAGTCATGAGCAGGTTTATTCTACTAGTTTCAACCAAGGAGTTAGAAATGGGTGGAATGGTGACGCCGATGCAACTCAAGGGTTTGAAGTGGCAGATTTTGTTTGAAGGGAAGATCACCACTCTTTGGCTTCAATGTCTCATTCGTCATCCAAATTACTTGGTTTTTGCAGCCCTGGTCTGTGTAATGCGGAAGAATTTTATGGAGGAAGCGAAAGGTTATCGGTTTGACTCAAAAATTTCCTCCCATGTCTTGGCTGGTTTGCTAGATGTAGGGGTACCCAAAGCTAAATCCAGGGTAATCATGCGGAGATTATTTAGAAAGGACATGTTGGTTGGTTTTGACAGGGCTTTGGCTATTGCACACCTGGAGAAGGGCATTCCATGATCAAAGGATCTTCACCTGCTAAACGATCTAGAGGCATTGGTCAACTACTATCCCTTTTTGTTGGATGTGACGGGGTTCAACCTGCAAGAGCATAGGAGGATGGTGAGTACAGGGGTTGAATTACTAAGAAAGAAATTTAAGTTGGTTCAAGTCATGGACTCGGCTTGGAAGCGGGAATTCAGGGTATTTGCACAAAAGTTTGTCTGGTGATTTGGGTCTAGGTTGGGTATGGGTGTTCAAAATAGCTTTGTAGGAAATGAATTTTGTGGGTACTTGGTTATGCAGTTTAGTGTTTTTTTTACTCTATGCTTAGTTTCCTTGGTTTGTAATAGGTGTTTAGTCATGCATATGGGTTGCCTGGTGAAAGGATTTTTGTAGTTTTCTGGATGGCGTAGTGCTAATGGTCGCCCATTCAGGGCTCAAATTTTGTACTTCTTTTCATATTAATATAAAACTACTTCTTACCTGATAAAAAAAAAAAAAAGGACCGAAGAAAAACCCAAAAAAAGAAACCAATTATCACAAAAAAAAACACAATAAAGACAAGGCTAACAAGAAAAACCAAAAAAGAAAACAAGATAAAAATGAAATACCAAATTAAAGAGAGACAAAAAGTAAAAAAGAAAAATAAAAAAGAAACCTATTATCAAGAATTATTTTAAATAAATATAAATGAGGGTAAAATATAAAATTGAAACCAAATTACAAAAGACAACCAAAAAAATATTGACCCACTCAAAGGAAACTACTAAATTTATAAACCAAACACAATTAAGAGAAACAAAAGGATGACCAAAAACAAGACTAACAATAAAAAGACAAGAAAAATTGAAAAAATAAATTGCCAAAAAATTGAGACTAAAATTAAAATTAAAGAAAACAAACTAAAGAGACCACCTTAAATTAAAACTAACAACCTAATAAAAGGAAGAAAAAAGTGAAGGAAGAAAGAGGGAGCATAAATAAGGAAACCAAAAGGTAGGATCAAAATAACTTAAAAAATAAGACACCCAAAATACACCAACAATAATGAAACCTAAAAGCTATAGGGGCAAAAATAAAATTGCAAATTAATTTCATAGAGTAAAACTAAAGACTGAGATAAAATAAAGATAGGCTCAGGGGGGAACAAGAAGAGGGGAAAAGGGGGATCAAAGATCCTCAGAACTCCAGGAAAAGAACAAAAACCAGACTCAGGCGCTCCATCAGAGATAAAGGAAAATCGTCCGGATCGAGGAGTTCAGATCATTTCAAAAGGATCCGCTCGCCCTTCATCCCGCGATTAAGGTTCAGGGGGTGATTATTGATCTCAATAGCCTCTTTCAGTTTTCTTTTGAAAAAATTGTCTTCTTTGAACAAAATTTGAGTGTTTTCTAGAAAAATTTGGTGCTTGGTTGAAGAAGAATGGTTGGAAAGGGAAGACTTGTGGACACACTCATGTCTAATGTCAGCACAATGCTCTTTAATTTTGGTTTGGAAAGAGCGCCTCGTTTCTCCTATGTAAGGAGTGTCACATGAGTAAATGACTTTATAGACACCCGAGTCCAACAAGGCATCCTTAGGGTCTTTAAGAGGAGGGATACAATTGATGCAAAAAATCTTACACAATCGAAATCTAGAAACAATTGCAACATTCTTTATGGATTGTGGAAATATGCTATCTCTTATATGAAGGATGTCTGGTTGTTAACAATGTTAATGCTGTTCTCAACGGTTGTGATAAGGATTTAAATTACAAAATTTGGGCAGCAACACCCGAGTGCAGAGAGAAAAAAGGAGTGATGAGGCCTCAAGAAAAAGAAGTTGGGAAGCAGAAAGCTGATGGTCAGAGTTAGAAAGCAATTTGTAGTTCGGGTGGAGAGATGAAGAATCCCCAAGACAAAGAATTGGAATGACAGAAGGAAGCTACAAAGGTGGAGGACGATTGGAAAGTTGTAAAGGGGAAGAAAGAGAAGAGAGTAAAGGACTCTTTTTCTATGGTCCTCTGATCTCAGACTAAGGGAAGACCAAATAGTGCTTCAAATCTTTTGACCTATTAATAGGTCTCTTTTTAATTCTAGTGGTTTTAGTCTTGTTTCTTGGTTTTCCTGTGGAGCTAATTTGCTCAGGGAGTTGATTCCCCATTTTTAACCCTATCTGGTATGGGCCAAAAAAATCCTAATGTATTTCTCTGATTTTATTCTTGAATAATACAAAATCTTATTATCGAGCAAAAAAAAAAGTTATTGATATAATCTTCAAAGCGCAATATACACATAGCGCTATTATTATGGTTAATATTTGTAAAGAACTTAAGTAAAGAAAAGTGCATAACATATAATGTGGTGCATATAGTATATGGTGCAACCTTTAGTAGAATGCAAACCAATGCATGAAGTTAAGTGAGACCAATTCAAACTAACAAACAAGCTCGCAGGAGTTAGTTGTTACTGTGTAAACATTTGAGAAGGAAGTTGAAACTATTTAAAAGCCTTTTGAATGTGTCAAACCCACACTATAATTATGGGTTCCAAACATATGAATGTGGTGCCATATTTTCAAGTGTTTGGAATGCTTTAGAAGTCCTCAAAATACACATAATCTTGCAAATAGAATATAGACTCAGTCAAAAGCAAACTTGGAAACATCTTATGAAGGAATTTGAATTAGTAAACTTGTTTTGAGCTTGTTGTCCCATATATAAAGTCAACTTGTCCATTTAAATGGTGAGGATTGTGATGTTTTGCAAACTTGTGAGTTAACTTGGTGAGTCACAACATGAGGTTAGGAAGGTGGTAGAAATATTAACTTGTTTGTAGCCTTCGGTTGCTCACAAATTAGTATAAATATAGGTGCTCACTCTACCAATTGTTACACTTATCATTTTGATTTTCCTTGTGTTATTCTGCTGCAAATTTTGTGTGAGTCAATTGATAATTGTGAGAAAGAGAGTTGTTTGTTATTTTATATTGGTTTTATTAAGAGATCTAGAGAGAAGCTAGTAGAGGTATTTGGGTTGTTTGTAGTGGAAGTTGCAGGCAATCTTGAGCCATCAAGCTAGGAGGGAAGATTATTTAGTTAGAGCTTTAAGAAGGAATGTTTATTTCTACTCCCTTGTTATTATGTTGAAAATATTGTTTGTTATGATGTCATGTTGGAAATATTGTCTTTTAAGTGTGTTTGATGCTTGGAAGTCTTTTGAAAGTTCTTTGATTGTCTCTTGTTTTGGGAAACCTTTCTTTTGGGATTAAATGTATATAGTTATTTATACTATAAAGGGGTTTAATATGATTATGTACTATTCGTAGAATGTCAAAACTATATATAGTTTGACATTACTCTAGGTGCATAGCATAAGATAGAGTGGTATTGTGAATCTTATAGCAAGTCATTTAGATATAAGTTAATGAGAAGGTTATTCCTGGGGTAAGGATAAATCCACAAGAAAGGGGATAACCTTAGAATAGAATACTAATGGTCAATACAAATTGAGCAATTGAATGTGGTGAAATAGATGACCTCGCTCTAAGTTACTGGGTGATGAATCTTTGGCCAAAGTAGTGTAGGTAGCCACTGTCAGTTCACTCTATGATCCAATTTATATTCTAGGCTAATGTAATCATATATGAGGTAGTAGAAATTATGGTAGCTCTAGATATGTAGGACACATCACTATGCTCATAAAAAGGCTATTTGAAGGATGAGGTTACCAAACCAATCTCTTCATCGAAGGGAGGGCCATCTTACCAAGTTTGGTAGATGTGCGAGGGATTGTAGTTAGTACATGGTTGGCGAAAAAGTGCTTGAGTGATGCTTTTCCTCATGCAGTTGGTGGCCAAGATTTGGGAGGACATTCTAGACCATTTTTTATTTCTAGTTCTTGTAAAGCTTGTTGAAGTAATGTATGTAATCATGTTTCCATCTATATGGAAATTGTAATGTGAAACATTATCTTGAATATATTTATGTAAGGTTAAATCACACTTATATTATTGGAATAATTTTTTGATTATGCAATGGAAAATTTTGGATAAAGTTATATTTCAAATGATGCATTTATTATTGAATAGAAAAGAAAAAAAAATTGTTTTACATTAGATGCATAGACAATTACCTGTGGGTAAAACTTAGTAGATTTACTAGGAAGAACAATGGGCATGTTACACATGGTATTAGAGCTACAAGTTTAGCTTTGGTACCTATGTGCTCGCTACATTTCCAATCCAACATTATATGAGTCTAATGTTTAGAAATTCTTGTGCCAAGATGGTGCGTCTCGAGATGACTGAAAGAAAGTAATAGAAATGAGTGCTACCTATGAGCCAAGAAGGAAGGAGAAGCCCTTGTTCATACCATTGAGGGAACTAATTATGACAATGCCATTTGGCTAAGTGATACCGAGACTTTCAGTCATGCCCTTTCACAAACCATTCAAGAGAAGAGAAGGATGAAAGAAGCTTCAAACTTCAACTTCTTACCTTTTGTCTCATTGACTAAGTTGGACTCTTTGTCACTTTCTAGGGATATTCCCTCAAAATGTAGTGCTAGTCTAGTCATGATATTTAGGGATCCTTGCATTCTTCCCTTAGTGGAAGTCATCGTAATAGCCACAATTGACAAATAAAAGGGTTATGTACCTCAAAACTATGTGTTTGAGGATAGATCGAAGGGTTTTATCCTTTCTTTGATGTAAATGAGCAAAAATATGAGGGTTATACCCCACAAAGTTATGTATTAGTAAGTGAATCAAAGGGATATTCTCTCTTAGACTATCTAAATAGTCATTCTATGTAAACTAAAGGAAATTTAAAATCCTTTTTTATTACTATAAAAAAACTCATTTTAGCAAAATTTATGAATAAGTTCTTTAAATGGAATTTCTTATCTAAATGATAGATCTTTTGGAATATTGCTACCATTGAGAAAACCTTCATAGATCTAATTAAATGAAAACTTCAGGTATAACTATTCTTGGAAAAATGGTTAGGACAAGAACTAACTTGGGGGAGAGTCAAGAAGTAGGTCAAGGTGTTGATAATGTTGAAGCTAAGTTGGACTATATTCTGGCTATCATGGATGAAACTAGAATAAGAATAGGAAACCTTGAACAAGAAGTTAGGGGAAAGGAAAGAGTGGATCAAGAAGTTTCAAATGATGAGGAAGATGTTCCCAACAATGAGGAAGAAGGGGAGGATTCCCGCAATCATACTAAATCTAGTAATCAAGAGAATGATAGGTCACAATCATATTTTGAGGGAACCAAAATGAAGCATTTGGAAAGTGAGTTATCATGTGACATGAGGAAGATGACACCACAAAATTTTGAAGGTAGTGCTACTAGGGATGTGATAGAAGCATGGCTTATAGAGATGGAGAAGTATTTCAAAATCAAAAATTACTATGAGGTCACTAAAGCTATATGGGGAGCATTTCAGTTGGTTGGTGAAGCATCCAACTAGTGGATGAGTAAGAAAATGGAGCTAGGGCTTAGTTATTTAAGTCTCACATGGAGTGAGTATGCGGAGATTTCTCAAAAATGATGGTTGCCCCAAAGCTTCTATGACCAAAAGCTCATTGACTTCCAAAACCTAAGGCAGGGTAACTCTTCAGTGAATGAGTATTGGGAGAAGTTCAATTGACTTCTAAAGTACATACCTATGTACCAAAAGGACTGAGCAATTTTGTATAAGAAAGTTTATCATAGGTCTAAATGTGAAAATAGGTGGTGAGGTGGACGTGCATGGTCTAGCTACCATGGAGTTGGTGTATGAGAAGGCAATTAAGCAAGAATAAAGAGTTAAGTCTATCTCAAACTACTAGGAGAGGAAGAAAAAGAAGCTCGTATGAACACAAAACAATCAAACTCCAAGAAAGCTTGGTGAAGGGAAAAATTTTCAAAAGAAAGGGGATAAGGCACCCCAAAATAATTAGAGTGAACCAAGGAGAGATTGAAGGGGAAACAACAACAATTACAACTACTACTACAAAAGCAATATTGGTGGAAATGTAAGTAATTCTGGAAGACTTACGAAAAGGAGGGGACCATTGAAGGGATGTTTTACATGTGGTGGGGATCACTATGTGAGAAATTGTCCAAGAAAACCATCAGGGACACAAGCACATGGTAATTCTCTTCCACATCAAAAAGTTGTGTTCCAACAAAGGATTCATGCTACTATGGATAATCAGCGAGTATAGTACTAGATTACTTTGGTAGAAGTTTCAGTTACTTTGTCTGGAATTCCCATTTCAATTTTAATAGATACTAGGGAAACTAAAAATTTCATTTTTCCTAGAGTAGCAAGTCAAATGTCTAGAAAATTTGGCTACATGAAAAAGCCTTGGGTTGTAGAATATGCAAACCAGACAAGAGCTAAAGTAAGTCAATTTCTATTCAAGGAAAGAGTTGAACTTCCAAGTTTCTCAATGGAAGTCAATTTGTACGTAGCTCCTTTATGTTCTTATGATATCATCTTGGGGATGAATTGGTTATGGAAACATAGGGCCAAGGTATATTTTCATGCTAAAACAGTTGAATGCTTAGACAATCCAGGTAACTGGGTATCAATACAAGGAATGCCTAAAGATTTTAAGTTACGACAGATATCCATTGTACAAATGCATAGGGAAAAGAAGAAAAGTTTCCAACTCTTTGCAATAAAAATGAAGAAAATTGAGGAATACAAGGAATTCATTTCTCAAGGTGATATAGTATATTATGGACCTCAAGACTCCCAAGATGTTGAAGAGGGTGAAGTGTTGGAATCTAGAAAAGCATACATGGAAAAATATCATATTTTATGGAAGTTTGTGGATGTATTTCCAAAGGAATTACTTGGATTACCACCCAAGAGGAAATTTTATTTCTCTATTGACATAGTACCAGGGTCGAAACCTATATCGAAAGTACCTTATAGGATGACCACAATTGAACTAATGGAGTTAAAGGCACAAATAGAAGAGTTGTTGTCTAAAGGATTGATAAGACCCAATGTTTCACCCTAGGGAGTGTCAATGATCTTTGTGAATAAGAAGGATGGTACACTATGCTTATGTATTGATTATCGGTTGCTTAATAAAGCAACAATAAAGAACAAGTATTTGTTGCCACATATTGATGATCTTTTTTATCAGATGTGAGGAGCGATAGTATTTTCAAATATTGATCTACATTCTAGATATCACCAATTAAGAATCAAGAACAAATATATTTTCAAAACTACTTTCAGTACTAGATACAAACATTATGAGTTCACAGTTCTACCATTTGGACTAACAAATGCACCAACAACGTTCATGAACCTAATGAACAATGTATTTAGAGACTTTTCAGATAAGTTTGTGTTGGTATTCTTGGATGACATTTTAATTTACTCCAAGAATGAAGAAGAACATCTCAAGCATCTAGAGATTGTTTTCCAATGATTGAAAGCGCATAAGTTATATGGAAAACTCTCAAAGTGTAAATTCTTCCAGAAGAAGGTATAATATTTGGGTCATGTAATTTTAGCTACAAGGGTTTTGGTTGATCCAACAAAGATAAAAGTAGTGTTAGAGTGGTCGGTACCCAAGAACGTGCTGCAAGTTAGAAGTTTTATGGGTTTGGTTGGGCATTACCGTAAGTTAGTCATAAATTTTTCAAGATTAGCTTTTCCCATCACATCATTGAAAAGGAAGGGGAATAAGTTTGAGTGGTCTGAGAAGTGTCAAGCAACATTTGACCAACTTAGGAAAGGTTGACCACAACACTAATACTAAAAGTACCAGATCTAGATGGAAACTTTGTAGTTATTACAGATGCATATGCAGAAGGATTTGGTGGAGTATTAATGTAGGAAGGGAAAGTCATAGCTTATGAATCTAGGAAGTTGAAGCCCTATGAATAGAATTATGCTTCACATGATTTAGAGTTGTAGTTGTCCATGCGTTATAGATGTGGATACATTATTTGTTGGGAAAAACCATTTGAACCAAAGAGTGATCACCATGGTCTAAAGTGTTTGTTTACCCAACCTAATCTGAATGCACAACAAAGGATATGGTTGGAGTTGATATCTGACTATGATTTCAATATTAGTTACATCAAGGGAATAGAGAATCGGGTTGTTGATGCCTTAAGGTGTAGGAGGAATATCTCCTCTATGATATCAATCCAAATTTACTTCAAGGGGAAAGTGTTGCAAAAATCTATAGGTGACGAGTTCTATGAGCAAGTTAAGCAAGCACTCACGAACAATCCACAAGATTGAAGATATGAGGGATATCACTTTGAACCTAATGGATTATTGAGATTTAAGGTAAGTATTTATGTACTTAATATTAGGGAATTAAGGAGTGTGGTATGGAAATAAGTTCACAATGCACCATATTCAGGACATCCAGATGTAACTAAGATGTTAGCCGATGTAAAGCCATTATATTTTTGGAAGGGTATGAAAGGAGATGCAACGATATTTGTAGAATTTTTTTTTAGAGTGTCAAAGAGTGAAGGAAAAGAATCATCATCTTGTAGGTCTATTGTATCCACATGAAGTTCCAAAAAGTAAGTGGCAAGTTATTAGCATGTATTTTATGCAAGGTCTCCCTATGTCAAGGAACAAGCACAAAGCAATTCTGGCAGTGGTTGACAAGCTCACTTAGGTAGCTCACTTCATACTAGGGAATTTGATCGATGGAGCTCCTATCATAGCATGAAATTTTATTCAAGAGATATTTAGGTTGCATGGGATTCCTGAAAATATCATTTTTAATAGGGATGCTAGAGTAACATCTAGGTTTTGGAAAACCCTATTTTCTGCACTTGGAACAAAATTGAATATAAGTTTTGTGTATCATCCATAAATAGATGGAAAAACGAGAAGGGTAAACCAATTATTAGAAGACCTAATAAGGATGTATTGTATGAATCAATATTATAAGTGGGAGTATTAACTAGCTTTGGTAGATTTTTCATATAATAACTCCTATCATTCTGTGATCAAGATGATCCCATTTGAAGCATTATATGGCAAGAAGTGGAAAAATCCAATTAGCTTGGATAAGATGGAAGATAGGATAAGCCTTGGGCCATAGATGTCAGAAATGGAGGAACAAGTTGGAAATATCAAGCAGAGGTTAGTAGAAGCTAACGATAGGTAGAAAAGTTTTGTTGATTCTAAGCAAGTACCTAGGAATTTCATAGTAGGGGATAGGGTATTGTTGAGAGTTAAACCTTACAAGAGTTCTATCAAGTTTGGAAAGTCATCCAAACTAGCTCCATGCTACGTTGGACCTTTTGAAGTTCTTGAAGAAATCAACCTTGTTGTGTATAATATTTCCTTTCCACTGGCTCTTGCCAGGATGCATAACGTCTTTCACATCTCATATTTTAAGTATATACTAGGCAATAACCATGTTATTGATTGTAATGATTTACAGGTGCAAGACCTATGGGTGGTAACGATCGAGCCTCTCAAGGTGCTCAAAAAACATAAGCTCCACTTATGTAATTGAGAAGTTCTACAATGCAAGGTCCAATGGGATCAATATGTAGAAGATTTTTCCACATGGGAAGACTATGCTAAAATGAAGCAAAAGTTTCCACAAGTCTTGCTAGATTTTGAAAACTCTTAAAAACAATAATGTTTTGTCTTATGATGTTTTGTGATGTTTTTCTTTATGTTATGATCATATTTGATACTTAAAAATCATCGGGGACGATGATTCACAAGGGGGGATATATGTTACACCCTATGTGCTATTATCTATTTACTATTAACTAGTTTGGTAAATTGGTTCAATAAATGTGAATGTGTTTTATTTATGAATTATGATAGAAATATGTTGAATGAATTTTTGATTCAATTAAATGCTTTATGATTTAGTATATGAAATATGCAATATGAATATGACTTGTATGTGATTTATATGAATGCATCGATTCAGCTAACTACTATAATGGTGAACTAAGTTGAATGTAGGAACAAGTTCAAGCCTTCAAAAGAGAGGGGAAGGATCACTCAGGAGAAGAACTTGGTCTGGTAACCTTTAATTTGGTCTTACTAAGCATTCACACACTCACACCCTAGTTGGTCTTAGTTAAGTCAAGTCAGTTCGAGTAACGGGTAAGTAATCTTCAGTCTAGTTGTGTATGTTTATATTGATTTGCGATCTTGTTGCATGAATGTTTGAAATGAGGTCTTGATGTTAAGTGGAAATCATTCCTTGTCTATTTATTGTCATGTCGATGAGATATATGCATAAAATGTATATATATGTATATATGTGTGTGTCTATGGTAAACTCATACATATGAGTGAATACATACATGAGTATACATAGGAAGACGTACCCACACATGCTCATG
This sequence comes from Sequoia sempervirens, assembly GCA_007258455.2. Lineage (NCBI taxonomy): Eukaryota > Viridiplantae > Streptophyta > Pinopsida > Cupressales > Cupressaceae > Sequoia > Sequoia sempervirens. The sequence continues at coordinate 339,812,134 of VDFB02047230.1, forward strand.
GATGGATTACCCATATGCATGGGAATACCAATTGGACTAAGGTGACAAACACACACACACACACATATATGTATACATACATACCATGTATATATGTCAATCGATGGAATTATGTGTATAAGTATTTTTATAAAGACATTGAAATGGAATTACTTATGTATATATAGATATATATATGTGTGTGTAATATTATTATTTGTATTTAAATATTATATATATAATTATTAATTAAATGTATTTGATAAACTTTATGAAATGAATATATATGAATATATATATTGTTATATATGTATATATATATTGTTATATATGCATATATATTTTGATAGATATACATATACTCATATATATATGAATAAAAGTTATTGATATAATCTTCAAAGCACAATATACACATAGCATTATTATTATGGTTAATATTTGTCAAGCGCTTAAGTAAAACAAAGCACATAAAATATTATGTGATGCATATAGTATATGGCATAACCTTTAGTAGAATGCAAGCCAACACATGAAGTTAAGTGAGACCAAGTCAAACCAATGAACAAGCTCGTAGGAGTTAGTTGTTGTTGTGTAAACATTTGAGAAGGAAGCTGAAATAGTGTAAAAGCCTTTTGAATGTGTCAAAACCGCTCTATAATTATGGTCCCCAAACATATGAAGGTGGAACCATATTTGCAAGTGTTTGGAATGATTTAGAGGTCTTTCCTATAAATAGAATAAAGACTCAGTCAAAAGTAAAATTGATAAAATATTATGAAGGAATTCAAATTAGGAAACTTGTTTTGAGCTTGTTGTCCCATAAATCAAGTCTACTCAGCTATTTAAATGGTGAGGATTGTGATGTGTTACAAACCTATGAGTTAGCTTGGTGATTCACTACATGAGTTTAGGAAGGTGACAAAAATATTAACTCGTTTATAGCCTTCGGTTACTCACAAATTAGTATAAATAGAGGTGCTCATTCTACCAATTTTTACACTTATCATTTTGATTTTCCTTGTGTTATTGTACTACAAATTTTGTGTGAGTGAGTTGAGAATTGTGAGATAGAGAGTTGTTTGTTATTTTATATTGGTTTTATTGGGAGATCTAGAGAGAAGCTAGTAGAGGTATTTGGGTTGTTCGAGTGGAAGTTACAAGTGATCTTGAGCCATCAAGCCAGGAGGGAAGATTATTCAGTTGGAGCTTTAAAAAGGCATGTTAATTTCTACTCCCTTGTTATTATGTTGAAAAGATCGTTTATTATGATGTCATGTTGAAAATATTGTCTTTTAAGTGTATTTTATTCTTATAAGTCTTTTGAAAGTTCTTTGATTGTCTCTTGTTTTGGGAAACCTTTATTTTGGGATTAAATGTATATAGTTATTTATACTATAAAGAGTTTAATACGATTATGTACTATTCATACAATGTCAGAACTATATATAGTTTGACATTACTTTAGGTGCATAGCATAAGATAGAGTGGTATTGTGAATCTTATAACAAGTCATTTAGATATAAGTTAACAAGAAGGTTATTCCTGGGGTTAGGATAAATCCATGAGAAAGGGGATAACCTTAGAATAGAATACTAATGGTCAACACAAATCGAGCAATTAAATGTGGTGAAATAGATGACCTCACTCAAAGCTACTGGGTGATGAATCTTTGGCCAAAGTAGTATAGGTAGCCATTGTTTACACTATCAGTTCACTATGTGATCCAATTTACATTCTAGTCTGAGGTAATCATATATGAGATAA
>VDFB02047230.1:339837905-339866487 GCA_007258455.2 Sequoia sempervirens
TTAAATTGTACCTTGTTAAAGTGTTGTAACACACTTTCACACTTTTCTAGGGTTTCTTTAATTAATGGAGCCTAATGGGCCCCTTTTTAATAAAATGTACCTTATTTAAGGTGTTTTAAAGTATTGTAACACACTTTCACACTTATCTAGGGTCTCATTAATTAATGGTGGTTAATTGAGTTTAATTGGCCCCTTTAATAAAAATTCAAGCCCTCTTTTCAAGGATCTACCCTTACACCCAATAATGATATTGTATGACATTTAATTTGGAAAATATGGTGTCCTGAAAAATGTTGCTAGGACCCATTCACCTTTACTGGTGAATGAGTCCTCTCCACATAGGACACCCCTTTCTTTGCATTTTTGAGGTGGGTTTTTGATGTTATTTCACCTCCTCGAAGCTTTTTCTTGAAAATTGTGTTAGGACCCATTCACCTTTAGTGGAAAATGGGTCCTCCTTGAGTATGAAACTCATTTTTGAATTTAATTGTGGTGGGATCATTATGATTTTAATACCCAAATCTGAGGTTGGCTTGAATTATTTGAATTTCAGGGTTAATCTCTAAATTTAGTATAAATAAGGGGTTAATTCACCTAGTTTCATCATAGATCTTCATGAGAACTCAAGGGTACATTCAAAAGAGAATTATAGAGAATTTCAAAGACATTCAAGGGTAGATTATCAAGAGTTTATTGCAACAATTCAAAGTCATTTCATCATATCAAAGGCATAATGCATCAAGCATGTTGTGGAGCTAATGTTGTTGATGTAGCATTGAAGATCCATCTTGCAAGCATTGTTATACATCCTATTTGAGGTTGAGATCTACATTTTTCATGACCACTTCATGTTAGATTGTATATTTTCATTCCAAGACAACATCCAAGGTATCATCAATTACGTGTTGCATGTTTCATGCTTCAATTTCCTTATTTCATCATTTGGTTTAATTACCTAAAAGGGATTTGACTGAGGCAAACCCCTATTCACTAACAATCAACAAGTTTTTCTCTCCTTGAATGTGTGTTTGTAGATTTACAGGTTAAAAATCAAGTGGGGAACAAATTGGAATCAAAATTGTCAAAGTCGTCAAGTTGCAAAATTTGTCATCTACATTGCAAGATCACAGAAAGAGCTCTATAGAATTAATTTTCAACTTTCAGGAGTTGGAAACCTGGGAACTGAGAGTGCAAGAATCAAGGAACAAAACCTATAAGTTAGTTTTCTAAAACCCTAAAAGGACCCATTCACCACTAAAGGCGAATGAGTCCTCAATAGGGCTTGAAGCAATGAAAACCTGGGATCTAGGAGTACAAAATGAGAGGAATAAAACCCAGAAGTTAATTTCTAGAACCCTAATAGGGACAAGGAAAATTAGGCCTCTATGGCCTAAAAACAAGTTTTCTACAAGGTACACATCATTTCAAGCTCTCAAAACTCCCCTTTTTGTGGCTATAACAATTAGGGTCATTTTTTTATTGTTATTTATGCATTTTGGCCCTCATAATTGAATGTTTTAATAGGAGAAAGCATTAGTGGTTTATCATATTATGGTGGTAAACCCTAATTTTTTTTCTATTAAACAATTCAAATCATTCATTGAAATTCACTAAAACATAATCATCCATTAAAACATGTTTACTCATAAAAATTAATAGAAATTAGTGAATACTCAATGGGGTGTAACAACTTTGTTGTCTTTGACCTTCCCCATACAACCATCCACAATCCCTTTGCTCTGGGCTAGGAATCTTGTTGCTACAGGTTACAATCCTTCTAGCTGCAAGATGTTAGTAAATCATCCTCAAGGCATACACTTTTATTAACAATCATATTTTGATCATAGAATCATACTAAATCTCATGAATATTCATGCATTCACACACACATATGTCATTATATTTTCATTTCCACATACTTAAGTCTGCTTTAAAATGTATAAAAGACATAAAAGATATATGAATTCTTAGGAATGTCTGTGAAACTTAGCAGATGAAATGATAAAAACATAAATTAGCAAAGAAAAACCAGCAATTAATTGGACCTATCATTGGGTATTAAAATAAATTATATATTTGAAAACTATACTCAAAATATTACATTTCATATTAATAGAACTTGAGATTCTGTGTAAGTGCTTCAAAGTTTTACTCCAAGTATGACAAACTTCGATTTTTAGAAAAAAACACTTCCACTTTTTGACAAAAAAATGGATCCAAATTCTTGTATTTACCCAAATAGATGTTTGTTTAATCAATTAGCAATGAAAGAAAATTAGTCTAACTAATTTAGTAAATATGAGTTTATTTAATTAATTTGTGTAGGGAAGTTAGTTTAATTAATTAAATACATAAATATTAAATTTAATTAGCTAGTAGAAGAAAGATAACCTAATTAATTGAATAATTTATTTAATTAATTAGAGAATAAATCATAAGAATTAATGATGTAGTAGGAGAAGTTCATAATAATGTGAAGTTAAAATGATGACATAAATTTTAAGTCCCTATAATTATAAGACCAATGATGTTATACTTACACAATATCATGAGCTAACCTTAAAGTTGCTCAATTCTTTTGACTCATTTACTATTGATGCTATTGCTTGTAACCTGATGATAAACATGTTGATGATAGAGTTAACATTACCTCACTTATGTGTATGGATGATGGTAGTTCACACTTTACATTGCTTATTTAGAGATTACTTCAACTGACTATAAAAGATGTGTCTTTATTGGTTTGTGTTACATTAATCAATGATGAATAGTTTCACAATATTTAATCTTGATTTGAGAGAATTCTCCCTACGTATTCTAAAGATACATGTATTTACATACATAATTTAGTTACTAATAATTTGATTATCATAGGTGTATTATATACATATGGTTTTAATGTTTTGTTACTAATATGTGCTCTTCAAGAAGCTCATGGAGGCGTATGCGGTGTTGACAATAAAAATATGCGGTGTTACTAATATTTGCATTCTTTATTTGCAATCAAAATTTTTCAATAAAAAAAAAATGTGCTCTTCAAGAAGCTCATGGAGATGTATGCAGTGTTGACAATAGTGCTTTGCTCAATTTTTTCATGTGATATTATTGGAGTAAAATAAATAAGATTCATATGATTTTGTCAACAAACATATAACACATCAAACATGTAGTAATTTAAAGCATACAACTACTCATGAACTTCACCTATTTACCTCTCCTTGATATTTTTCTACTTGGGGATTAGACATGGCGGGTAATATTCCTCTTATTTGGGAGGGTTGCACATCTATCATTATTGTTATACATTATTTTACTAAGTGGCTGAAATGATCTTTGTTAAATCTACCATGGCATCTAATCTTTATGTTTTATAATGGATAATCTCGTTTTTAGATTTGGATTTTCATCTACTATTGCTACATATAATGTATATCATTTAAGAATAGAGAATTGAAAAAGTTTTTATAAAATATTTATACGCAATGATGATTTTTTATTTGTTGCCCACAGGTTAATGATCATATAGAACCTGCTAGTGAAATGATTGAGCAGAATTTGAGAAAAATAGTTGATAAACATGGTACTAATTGTTACACATAACTTGTTTCGGCATTATGGTTTTATCAGTTCTAGTATTTTCACTCTTGTGAAGTACACACCTTATGCATACGTTTATGGCACTAAGGCTATTATGTCCATTGAGATTGAAACTCCCTCTTTACATATTTCTTTTCATAGGATTTTAATGATTCTACCTATAGAGAACACATATTACAAGAACTTGAAACACTTGATGAGAGAAAAACCCAAAGCAAGATAATATTTTTCATAGACAATTAAAAGATAAATTATAATAGACATAATTCATATAAATTTTTAGTTAGGTGATTTAGTTTGTAAACAAATTATCGTTTCTAGATGCAAAAATCTCATACACTATCAAATCTAGAAACAATAATTTATTAGCTATATGGATCAAGTGGAAACTTGATATCACTAATTGATTTAGTTTGTGTCAACCTAGAAAATCAAGCTAAAAAAGAGTTAAAAAAAAAGTTCTAATTGACTAAGTACTTGAGTGATCCAATAATAATATCTTAGTCATAAGACGAAGTAAACAAATAAATCCAAGATATCAAATATTACAAAAAGTTTTTCAATAAATACATACCTTGCCTTGATGTGAGCTTAACCTTCAAATGAAAAAATTTAAATAAAAATAAATACTTTTAAATAGATTATCTTTAATTTTCTATAGTATAAAATATTAATTTTTATTATATAAAATAAATAATATCTAATTAAATAGATTTACTTCAACTTAAATAATTTATTTTTTAAAACATGCAACCACAAACTCAAAAAAATATCTATAAAACATTTGAGCAATCCATGCTTTAAAAAACTAGCTAATCGGATGTATGGCTGCATATGACCTGCTACATAAAGATTTTTAATAAAGAGGGAAGTTTATTATTTTTAGCCTTATAAGGATTGAAGGGAAATGAAACTAAGATTATGAAAAGCTTTTTACTAAAATAAAAAAGAAAAGAAAAGAATGGAGCAGCGAGCTGGAAAAGAATTGAAAAGCTAAAGCTTATCGTGCTAATGTTCACTTGTACAGTAAATTATAAAGTTTTATTTTGTAGATTTATATTTATATTTTATAGTCATTTAAAAAAAAAAAATTAAAATATAAAAGTAATACTTGTATAATCATTTTTTTAATATTATTTTCTAATAAAAAATATATAAATATTGTTATCTTTATTTTAAAGTCAATTATAATATGTTAAGTAGGTATGTATTATTAATCGATAGGTTATATAGTTTGAGATTTGAGTCTGAAACAGGTCTCATGCACTGTTGAGTCATTGGAAAACAAGTTTCAGTTGTCGTTTAATAGTCAATCAACTGCCAAATAATTGTTTAATCCAACCCCATGCAACTGAAATTAGCACATGGCATCCATATACACCTATAAACAAACACGTACTCTCTAACATATTAACATACATATAGTTTTCTATCAGCATAATCTTTGCACCTCCTTTAGATACAAATACTTATTATTAGAATTTTTGTGAACTAAATTGAAAACAACATTTCATCGAGATGGAACATCTAAATTTTTATTCACTAACTAAACTAAAAAACTTTGCATAATACTTTATATTAAAAATATATGTTAAAATTATAAATCTTCCTTTAACTAGTCTACCTAACAATTTTGTTCTACTACTCCTTGCAGACAAGGACATAATGCAATATACAAGGAAGTCTAAGGTTAAGATTAAGACAACAAATATTTATTTTGTTCATCTAATCAGATCTTAAGTTTTTTTATATTGACTTATAACTGTGATTCAGATCTCAAGTTTCTAAGATATTTATTATTAAGGAGTGATAATGTTGATGTTCCACCATTAACCAAATCATATCTAGTATTTTGAAAAATGTCATGAAGGCACATAATGGACAAAAAAATAAAAAATAAAAAATCACTTTAATAAAATCAGATCTTTCTCAAGGAAATATGAAGTGACAAGGTAATAATAGTATTGTATTTTGAATGGGCCACTTGATAAAATGTTGGGAAGCATAGATTTAATATTTGATGTTGAGTTAAATGTTGTTTGGATATTTTACAACTTTAGCCTAGCTTGTGTCCATTTATCACAATGAGAATAGGATATTTTATAATTTTAGCTTAGCTTGTGTTCACCTGTCACTTAATAAAATAAAATATTTTTTATAATTTTTTTTTTTTAATAATTATTATTTTAATAATGAAAATGATATGAAATATAATATTTTAATAATTTATGATAGTGATTGAAAGTGTTTTAGAATATAATGTTGTAGTATTTTTTAATAGTAATAGTTTGGATAATATTAGGTAATGTAATATAAAGATGAGGAAAAAACATTTTAAAATGAATTTACTTTGAGCGGTAAGTTTTGGTAATGATTGAGGCTTTAAAATCGCAATCAAGTGATTCATTCTTTCCAAAGAGACTTTACCTTAGATAATGTTTAAACAAGGGTTGAAAATCCATAATTTATCAGTTAGATAGTATTACCCCGACAAACTTTTTTTTAAAAATAAATAAGGAATATGAGACTTTAAAAAAAAGTTGAGTATTGAGTTTACATTAAATTCAATTGATCAAGAAAAGATATTTAAGAGGGAGAAACCCAAAGCCACTAATTAAAGAGATTCTTGTGTATAATAATTAATGTTTAAGATGTGTGTAGTAAGGGAATCACTTTTATTATTGATTAATGCTATTAATGTAATAATTGTTCATTAGAGTAACTTAACATAAGTAATCATTAATTAAAATTTTAACGTAAGTCACTTTTCTTCATTCTTAATATTTTTCTTTATCATTTTCTTGGTGTTTATAAATGTATGTATGTAAGTATATTATCCATATGTATGTGTATGTATGTGTGCATGCATACATATACATCTATATATTTTTACACACATACCCTTATTTATTTAATATGCAGTTAAACAAATATTTTTAATTTTAATAATTTTTGTGTTGTAAGCAATAGTAAATATTTTTATTTCTAAGTCTAACATAATTAAATAAACACACCAAATAACCACATTTCACCTATATTAATTGAATTTGATTAAAAATATAAATGGATATTTATACTTAAATTAAATAAGAAGGATGGTGCTACTTAGCTCAATAATCAAATAATGAAAATTAAATGGATAAGATTCTATAATCTATTTGATGCTAGTCCTAGATACAATGCTTCTCTATTAGTGATCTACCTCAAAGTATATGTTGGATCCTTACTCTATCAAAGGACAAGTTCATGACTTTAGGATGAATTCATAATTGTGAATTTGATTGCGATCCTTGAATTTGTCTTGACAATAAATACACTTATTTTGCTTTATAATTATTTTCTAAAATGTGACCTTTGCTCCATTCTTCATAAATGTCTAGGGACCTAGGGGTATTTTAAAATAACTTAAAGTATTTCCATTATGTCACAAGGATATTTAACTATATCAATCCAAAGAAATTTCAAACAATAACAGAAATCGTAGGCAAACGTGCCTAAGTGTACAAATTCTATACTCTTTTTACTGCACCAAATTTAAATGTGTTTCTATTTATCACTCTAATGTTCTAGAATACTTGATGACCACTCAATGATAAGATTGAATGCATTGAATTTCTTTAAATAATGTCACATTATATCAAATTGCACAAATGTGTGTTTATTCAACTCAAGGTAGAAGGGTGAAGGAGGAAAATCAACCACATTTGAATTTTGAATATTAAATCAAAGAAAGGAGCAAGTTCACACTAGCGAGGTTGTATTCATGGCCACAAAATTTTCTTAGAATGTGTTAACACTCAATTCCTAGTCACAAATAAATACATGGAGGGATGGATAGATATGTGTGGTAAATAGGCAAATAAGATAAATATATAAAATGTTAAAAAATAATGTAACAATATAATAGAAAAATTCACATCTAGCAATTAAATATAATCAAAATATGTGATAAAGTATGAATGGAGATACAAGATCATATAAAATTAATAATAATAGAAAACACCATATTTATGTGAAAAATCTTTGCAAAAAAATCTCCACCATCAAAGAGAGTCAAGCTTGTATTGATCTAAAAAATGTAAGTACATAAATACAATCCACTTATCCCTTAAGTTTTATAACAATTTGGTAATATAATGGTACCTATAAAAGAAAATATAAAACCTAAATCCCATGCCTCCATTACATAGAAAAAGAGGAAAATAGAAAACATAAATGGTTTCCAAAATTATGAGTTAAAACCATAAGACCAAACTAGACACACAAATACCCACAAGAAAATTGATTCCCCATATTCAATTATCAAAACTCAAAATAACAAGTAACTCCTCTTGCATCATTTAAACATCTTATAAATCATAAATTATACCATAAACATCATAAATTGGTCAAATATAATTGTGGGAAATCCATGAAAATGCAAAATACAATCTACGACCACTATCTAAATGGAAGATGCTATGTAACTCCCAATTTGACCTTTCTCAAGTCACCACTTCATTTAATATCTTCTTGTAAGAATATCTTAAATTCATCAAGGAATAAATAATAATTAAATATATCTTCCACGCTCACATGGGTTTATTGAATGCACATACATTATATCATCTATGAACAATTAAAAGTTTCAATATATACATAGGATTTGCAATGTGAATATTATTCCTAATCCTAACATTATCCCAATTGATATTTACACGGAAAAGAAATAAGAGGGAATAAAATAATGAATTAAGTGATAAAAGAGGAAAGGACTATAGCCTCCGTACACCAAAAATCTTACCTATGCTCATTGAAATAGTGAGATAATTTGTAACATTGTTCAAAGTGTCAACATTCAATAATTATGAGCTCTCCATGAAAATACCAAATGCAATCCATTACCACTATCTTTGGAAGATGTTATGTAACTCCCAATTCAACCTTTCTAAAGTGCTGACCATTGTAATGCCTCAGTCAAAGCACAAGGAAAAACTTGACCAAATATTTTTTTTTGAAACACGACCACAACACCAAAGATATGACATCAACATATCACACTTGCACAACGATGTGCACACAAGTATCACATGAACACAATGAAATGATGAAAACAACAAGATGACCTAACCATTGAATAAGAAAGGTGGAAAAAATGTAAGACTAACCACTTGTAGGATAAATCCACCATGAAGAACAAGAGATAGAGAGATAGAGAGAGAGAATATCTCCTACACAATGATCAATTACAACCCATGATTGCATTCTCTCACAACAAAACTATAGAATATGATGAGGGAATCATAAACCTCCAATCCATATATAGACTTAATTAATCAACCAAAAAAACATAAACCTTTACCAAAGTATGCCAAACCAAGAGATACAAACTCCCCTCTAATTGGAATGATGGTAGGTCACTTCCAGACACACCACATGCTTTCCAAGATGTCTTGTCACAATGTGACATCACACAAGCAGAAAGATGCTAAAAAAACACCTTAATACCTATGAGGAATATTGAGAACACTAACAATACCAAATAAGAAGGTTTACAACCTTCCCAAGACTTCACAAGACTAGGTGCATAATCTCCCTAACCCTAGATTTTCCAACCAAGAAACTTTAGAAGAGTACACACAAATGATGTAGAAGAACCAACAAGTCATTAAAAAATATACTCAAGGATAAGTTTTGAACATCAATAGATCCATAGGACCATGATGAATAAATTATGTTTACATGGTTTACCCATATGAGGTCCCGAAACTTAGAGGAATGAATAAGTCCTAGGAGAGAGAAAACTTGATTACGTTTTTGAAGACCTAGTCAATGAAAACAATCATCATGAGAAAAATATAGGAAATCAAAATTATCTAACAAAGGAAATAGAATCATAAAAACCTTGACTAACCCTATTTAAGAGGATTTACATTCTTTTTTTTGTATGGGAATTAACGCGGCCGCCCCAACACAAGACCAAGTTTCCCAAATAGAGATGGGAAATTTCCAGCATGTCATCCCTCATAACTAGGTCACCCTAGTATGATACCAAGCCACCCCACTAATGAAAAGGCATCCAAACACACTAGAAAAATTCTAAGGGAGTTTGGAGACTCTTGAGCTGACTAGGCTTCTTAGATGCAACATTAGGTAGCCCAAACTCATGGGAAGACACTTAAGCTCAATTTAAACCCCAAAAAAATGTTCCTAAGTTAATTTTAAACTTCCAAGACATGAATGCAACACTATACATTTACAATCACGTCTAGAACCAACATTGAAACACGTAATTAATACTAAAACCTTAACAATTACAATTTGTCTCAAGAGAGAGGTTCATCTACAAATTACATTACAATTACTTTGAATTTACATAAAAAGAATGAAATTTACTTCCAACATCAAATTATATGAAATTCAAATAACTACAAAGTAAATGAACAATAAAAGAAAAGGATATTGATGCCACTTTGCTCCTTGAACCTCTGAACCTCAACAGTGTTCTCTACACCACCCTACTATGTGAAACCAACAAGGTTCACCCCCACCTTGCTAGGATATGCCACAAGACCCAATCACACTCACACAAGACACATGGAAGAAGTCTTACACATACACCAAACATGATGCATACATGCCACACATATAATGCAAGATCAACAACACCACATGATGGTTCAATATATAACTCATTGGCATGAACACATTGACATAATTGAGTACTCTCATTGGGCACAATAACCAATGGAGTATGCAAAGGAGTCCTCATTAGCCTAATCACCAATATCATAGAAAGTACTCTCATTGGGCACGTCCACCAATGGAGGAAAATACCAAGCACCAAAACATCAAATGGGGCATGAAACCCATGCAATAATTTGAATTAATATAAATTTTGAACATGGTCTCAAATGATCTAAAATAATAATTCATGAAGGAGACTTCAAATCCCCCACTCTAATTCATTCAATTCCATATTAAAATTCAAATTTTCTAACTATTTTCCAATGCCAAAACCTGAAATTTTACAAATCACCATTAAAATCTCACCAAAATTTGAAGTTTTAAACATTAAAATTATAAAGATACCTTTTGGTGACAAAATTACCCAACACCCCTTTTAATCTATAAAACAATCATTTTGCACAATTCTCAAAAATTTGGGCATAATAACAATGCATTTTGGAAAATTTATAGATTTTCGAACTTGGAAAATGTGGGGATGCATAGATTTAATATTTGATGTTGAGTTAAATGTTGTTTGGATATTTTACAACTTTAGCCTAGCTTGTGTCCATTTGTCACAATGAGAATAGGATATTTTACAACTTTAGCCTAGCTTGTGTTCACTTGTCACAATGAGAATAGGATATTTTACAACTTTAGCCTAGCTTGTGTTCACTTGTCACTTAATAAAATAAAATACTTTTTATAATTATTATTTTAATAATGTAAATGATATGAAATATAATATTTTTACAATTCATGATAGTGATTGAAAGTGTTTTGGAATATAATTTTGTAGTATTTTTTAATATTAATAGTTTGGATAATACTAGGTAATGTAATATAAATATGAGGAAAAAGCATTTTAAAATGAATTTACTTTGAGCGGTAAGTTTTGGTAATGATTGAGGCTTTAAAATCGCAATCAAGTGATTCATTCTTTCCAAAGAGACTTTACCTTAGATAATGTTTAAACAAGGGTTGAAACTCCATATTTTATCAATTAGATTGTATTACGGATAAACTTAAAAAAGAAGAAGGAATATGAGACTTTAAAAAAAAATTGAGCATTGAATTTACATTAAATTCAATTGATCAAGAGAAGATATTTAAGAGGGAGAAACCCAAAGCCACTAATTAAAGAGATTCAAAGCCACTAATTAAAGAGTTCTTGTGTATAATAATTAATGTTTAAGATGTGTGTAGTAAGGGAATCACTTTTATTATTGATTAATGCTATTAATGTAATAATTGTTCATTAGAGTAATTTAACATAAGTAATCATTAATTAAAATTTTAACGTAAGTCACTTTTCTTCATTCTTAATATTTTTCTTTATCATTTTCTTGGTGTTTATAAATGTATGTATGTAAGTATATTATCCATATGTATGTGTATGTATGTGTGCATGCATACATATACATCTATATGTTTTTACACACATACCCTTATTTATTTAATATGCAGTTAAACAAATATTTTTAATTTTAATTATTTTATGTGTTGTAAACGATAGTAAATATTTTTATTTCTAAGTCTAACATAATTAAATAAACACACCAAATAACCACATTTAACCTATGTCAATTGAATTTGATTAAAAATATAAATGGATATTTATACTTAAATTAAATAAGGATGGTGCTACTTAGCTCAATAATCAAATAATGAAAAGTAAATGGATAAGATTCTATAATCTGTTTGATGCTAGTCCTAGATACAATGCTTCTCTATTAGTGATCTACCTCAAAGCATATATTGGATCCTTACTCTATCAAAGGAAAAGTTCATGACTTTAGGATGAATTCATAATTGTGAATTTGAACGCGATCCTTGAATTTGTCTTGACAATTAATACACTTGTTTTGCTTTATAATTATTTTCTAAAATGTGACCTTTGCTCCATTCTTCATAAATGTCTAGGGACCCAGGGGTATTTTAAAATACCTTAAAGTATTTTCATTATGTCACAAGGATATTTAACTAGATCAATCCAAAGAAATTTCAAACAATATCAAAAATAGTAGGCAAACATGCCTAAGTGTACAAATTCTATCACTATTGTATTTGACTATAATTTTTGACAAATGTTTGGTGACATATCGACAAAATATTGTCAACTTATTGACGCAACACTGATTTAAATTTTGTCATTGGAATTTCATCGCTTTAACGACCAATTTTTATACGTCAAAACCATGACCCAACATCGTTGGTCAGTGCCACAAAAAATGTTGGCGGTGTCCATCGCAAAATCAAAGTAACTTTGTCCATCTATTGACGCAAAAAATCACAAAATGTTGCAAAATGCCCATTTGAAATTGTCGAAAAAACACCAAAAAGTTTGTCCATTTTTTGACAATGTGGAGAAAATTTGTCATATCAGCAGGAAATCCAAGTTGTCATATCGATCAAAGTGCCTAAGTGAATACATATCGGGTGGACACAGCTCACAGTTTCACCGACATAAGGGATCATCGACAAGACAAATGATATTGGCGTGAGATCTATCATTCAAAATGAGCTTATGAGTTTCGCCAATGAAATATATCAATGAGACATTTATCCTCTCACACTGATGATACAAAGGAAACTACTCATCAGCAAGACAAACATCATCAGAGTGAAGCCAACAAGTCATATCGAGCAATTATGTCTTACCGGTGAATTACCATTGGTAAGAAGTTCATCGTGTCTCACCGATCAGGCATAGAGACGAAGCAAACCAAATGTTCGTCAATTTTTCGATGAGGTGGAGAAAATCGTCATTGCCATTATGACGAAACCTACGTCACGTGTACAACAACCTCGTCACAATTTTTTTTGGTTCGTCAGGCTATGTTCGTCGAAATTGCAATGAAACCCTGTAGTTTTTTTTTTAAATTATTCGTTCAAACATCTTCCAGTTCCCTCGATGCTATAAGTCCCCCCGATGTTCATTCCTTCGATCTTGAGTGTGTCGCCAAGACTCTTGTTGATTGAACTTGCATTGGCGTGACAAGAAGACATTTCAAACTCATTACAAGAGTATTTGTCTCATCGGGGAAATTTCTTTGTGCTTTGTCGGTGAGACAGGATGGGTATCTCGCCGTTGGTATTTCATCAGCGAGACATGTATGATCAAACTGACTTATGGATCTCATTCTGAGAGTATTTGTCTTGCTAGGGAACTTCTTCATCGGCGAGACCACATGAAGTATCTTCCCGACATGTATCCTCCTATGAAATTTGATCGGTGTGATAGTCTTGACCTCTCGCCGATATGCCCAAACCACCTACACTGGAATATAGTAGCTTATGGACTGGAGAGACCTGCACCCACTCATGCTGATATGGATTATTTATCAAATGCTTTTGCTTAGAGGGATTTTAAGGTACCAAAAGGTTAAAACTGATGCAATCACTGGTAATTATATCTCTTCAATTTTAAATGTGTGAACAATGGGTCTTGGATACATATAGTGAGTAAATAGCTTATAAGAACAATTTTAGAAGACCCAACAATGAAGACTTGGGAAAAAACTGCCATAGAAATTGTAGGATACGTCTCACATGACCTGCAATAATGCAAGTCCCAAAGCATATGGGCATAGTGTTGAAAACCCACACATGGAAACTATAGCAAGTCCAATAAAGAGTAGATTTCTGAGTATAGCAGTAGATATATGAATATGTTATAATCAAATTTGAAAGGGGAGTTTATGCAAATTTGAAAGCAGAGTATATGCAATTTTGGAAAGGAATATATGCAGATTTGAGAAGGAAAATATATGTAGATGATTGCATCAAATTTGTGAAAAGTGTATCATCTACAAGAAGATCTTTATGAAGGAAAATCAATTGATCATCATTCATTGAAGAAGTTCATTTGGAGGTTGGTGCTTCCTAAGAGAAGAGATTGGTGTTTCTTGCTAAGTTGGTGCTTAGTAGTGGGGATCGGTGAAAATTATGATGCTCATAAGTAGTATGGTCATACCTCAGTCCTAGCTTTTAGCTGAAGAATTTTTTTTGCTACAGCGCCAACAACTACTCTTCTTATTGTTTCACTTGCCAAAGATCTACCACCTCCCTACATATTTCAATTCAAAAGCTATATAATATGATGAGTATGTTGTCATAACATGCCAATAGTATAGTTGAATGGATCATTAAGTTTAAATTTGAAATTAAAAGCCATTTCACATGACGAGTACAAATTACTTGGAAAATGGACCTATTTTATGATACCTGAACTGAATGAACACCGTATTTGAAGTCATATGTAGCATTAACATGGGAAGGCCTGTATGTTGATGCCATTTCACTATAATCCTATCATAATTGGTAGAATGCAAATCTCATGAGAATGGATTTGATCCCTCAATCACTGAAATACTACAAATGTCAATCATTAACATAATTATATTGACTTACTCTTATTCTCTAACATAATGTAATGACTACACAACCTAGCACCATCGTTAACATATGAGATGTGTTAAAAAGTAAAATAAGTACAAAGGGTAACATATTGAAGTAAAGAGAACTAATGAAAATCGCATAAGCTTAAAAGTGCAGCATAATGAAATATTGAAAAGTGCATTACCTTATTGAGCTTCTCTTTGTTTCAAGAATAGTTTAATATTCTCTACTTAATAGGTCCAGCCACATGACAATGGAAGCTCATTTGGCCCCTTTCCCCCCACACATCACTCTCAATTCCCCATACCCGATCATATAACATTAATCATTCATTCATCCATTAATAACATATAACATTCATTCATTAACATATTCACATTCATTCATTAACATATATGACATTCATTCATTCAGTTTTTACATATTATCAAAAATATGGTTGTCATAATATGATTACAATCACTTTTTTCTTTTTCTTTTTTGCAACTAAAAAAGAAGTGGAGTATCGTTTTCTAAATCATTTGTCCCCCCTTCAATTGTTCTGCCCTCTACTCGTGATCTTAATGTAATCCTAGTCATGTACCCACGACGTGGAGGCCGTTGCAAGGGGGGGTCTACTGCAATAACAAAGAAATGTTAAATTGATATGTTTTATTATTGTTGTTACAAGTATTTCATTAATTAAAAGAACATTAGAGTGGTGCTCTTTACCTGATGGGGCCACATCATGTTCCTGATCTTGTCTTATAACCTCATGCTCAACATGCTTAACACCCTCTAAATCCTCTGGAGTTGAAACACGAAAGGTTACATTAATTAATACACCAATTTTAATTAAATATGTTTAAAATAACATTATAGTGGTCCTCTTTACCTAATGGGGCCACATCATGTTCCCGATCTTGTCTAGCTTGATCATGCTCAACATGTTGATCACACTCTACATGCTTTAAAGTTGAAACATGAAAGGTTACATTAATTAATACACCAATTGCAATTAAAGATGTTTAATTGTATTAATCCATATTGTGTTTTGTATAGCACATGAATACATCTAGTACTGGGATGCACACCATGACCTTCATTTGTAGGTTGTGCTCCACCCTCACCAGGTTGCATTCCAATTTCATGTGCAATATTATCATTTCTTTCTTGTTTAAAATAAATAGGCACATAATTACTTTATGGTGGAAATTAATATTGAATAGATTGCATAAGTATTCAATTTGAAATAAACTTCATTGAGTTTATTTACCTACGTGTCGGATGCAGTGGAAGCTTGTGTTTTCCCTGTCAAGAGTCTTAGGCGTTCAACCACGACTCCATAGCCTTGCTGGAAGGCAATCTTCAGGTCCTCTTCTGTGGGCACTCTGTTTAATTCAAAGCCCTGCATTTTTGCATAAGATCATGAATTTTTCTTCTATGGTGTGATAAAACCAAAATTGTTTGCAATTTATTATTTGGATGCAATATTTCATTTATTGATACTTACAATTCGTGTGGCTAATTTCATATAACCACCAAAGCCAAGTTTGTGCTGCCCATGTTTTTCTAGTCTTGCCTTTGTTGCCTTCGATGTGTCGAGCATCCTATGGAAAGTTTGAAATACGTTAGATTATGTAAAAAGAAAGAGTAATCAGTATATAATTACATTATTGATAGTATCACATACCTTCCTTGGCTCGGTGGTGTCTTTCTTTTTTTCTTTTCAGCCTTCTCCTTTCCATCCAAAACTAGGTCCTTCCACTCCCTCTCCAAAATCATGGGGGGGTGCTCGTACTTTTTGTTCTTCTCTAAATGTGACCTATATTGGTCCCTCACATACTTTAGATAGGTACCAAATTTCTTAAGGACCTTGGTTTAGTTGAATGTGTTATTACTGAACAACACAACTAAATGATTAATGAGCTCATCTTTTAAATCTTGATTTTAGGCATTCCATCGTGTACGTATGGTGGGCTTGAAGATCTCCAATGTACTATCATTTAGATGTTTATAAAAAACATCATTTCTTGCAAAATGATCATGGGATCATTAGTCTAAAAGGAGTGATCAATAAGTAATTTCAATTGGATTATATATAATAATAATTAAAACATTTAAAAGTATTTGGGACCTTCTCTATCTTTATGGGAAAAAAATCCTTGGTCACCACAAATGCAACTAGAAATGTTACCATACTAGTAATATGGGAAGATCTAGGAAATTCTACTAAAACATCACCATTACTAGTGGCCTCTGCATCCCCAAGTACATGTCCTGACGCATGTTCTGGCATGTGTTCATTGTTAGAGGGTGCACTACTCGATGCTTGCATGCTATGTGTTGCCAACATTTTAGTCGACAATATAGGCACATATGATGGGGTCAAATGATGTGATGTATGCGCAGGAAGATCAGGATCAACACTTGTACCAACCCCTACTCCCTAGGTAGCACCTGCAATACCCTGATCATGGCCAGCAACATCATGAGGATGTAAAAAATCCTATAAAAACAACACATATTTTAGTTCATGACATAAAAGAGTACAAAATATAAAACCAAGAATGAACTTATGTTATAATTAAAGATCTCATTACAGCTTACTTGCAAGTTCCGTGCTCTCTCAATGAATATTTTAACCCTTTCTAACAATTGAAGGATTTCTTCATTGCATTTTTTTTGGGTCTTCCTTATCATATCTAGAGGGTTTGCGGAATATGTGATGTCATCATCACATAATAGTGACTGCACCTGCCTATGGATGCTCTCCTCTATTGCTGGTGCCTTTCCCCGATCATCCAACTGCGACAAGAATATTAAAAACATTATCAAAATTAACCTATTGAGTAGATGAAAAAAACATAATAATAAAACATTTTGCTCGTATCTAATTTGTACAATTACAATGAGGTAAACCTATCGAGTAGAAGCACCTGAAGATGCATCACAATTTGTGCTCTAGGCTGGAGCCTCCCCGTACAATCAATGTCCTGTTGTGACAAAAATTAAATATAAAAAACATTACTGAAATGAAACCAATAGATTTACGAAAAAAAACAAAATAATAAAATGGTATATTGGAGTCATTAATTGGAGGTTGGGAAAAATGGTATATAGTACGTATCACCCCCATAGTAACTGTGTTTGTATCTATGTGATTCAAATTGTAATTGATTAGCAACTCTTCCCCTGCAATTACTGATTTTATCACACATACGAATACACAGTTTCCCTCGTGTGCATCAAATATGCAATTGGGTTGCTTATTTGTTGACCCAAGTCATGTACTGTTTATAAACCTTGCAATATTCCCTGATGCTTTTGGCCTTTTGTCAATGTACATAGCCACTCCTTTATTTTGATCCTTATCTTTTAGCTATATATAATTTGTTGATAGTGCATACCTATGCATACTTCATGTAAATCAAACCAGCTGCATCCAATCTTTGTAACTGTAATAGGGTCTGACATACTCCATCAATTTAGTAACTTTGTCATAATAGACCTTTATACCATCCATGCAAAATAGGCCCAAACAATGTAATGTCAATGGTGCTATGCGATATATCCTCTCGTTGACACAAAAATTAGTGTTTATTGGAGGAAGTTCCTTGGGTACC
The DNA here is from genome assembly GCA_007258455.2 of Sequoia sempervirens. Classification (NCBI taxonomy): domain Eukaryota; kingdom Viridiplantae; phylum Streptophyta; class Pinopsida; order Cupressales; family Cupressaceae; genus Sequoia; species Sequoia sempervirens. Next base: position 339,856,217 of record VDFB02047230.1, read on the forward strand.
CATTGTTTCCATAGATGTTTGTACCTCAAGGGAGCCTCGATGTCGCCTATGCTCTCATCATCATAAGAACATGACCCCCCTTCAGCAAGAAAAAATTCCATGTGTTTATAGAAATTTCTTCTAATATTTTGAGCTCTAGTTGATCTCCCTCTTTTAGACCTACTACATGTCTTGCTTTCCTCCTCTACCTGAATTTCCCTCGCTCAAGGAAGATAGATCTAACAAATACCTATTTGGTGGTACCTGCACTCATAAGGATGTTGGATGAAGTTATTTCATGGTGATGTGATCCCAAGGTATGGGGTTGGAGGATTAAAAACCAAGGTTGTCACTACTCACTAATACATTTGACTGCAAAATACGACGAAATTGTCCGACAAAATATGTAAAATTCGATGTTCGTCGGGTGCTTGTAAAATTTGATGTGTAATTTTTGATTTTTTTGAAAGATTATCCCCGACGTTCGTCGAAATTTTGATGAACCCTGGGTTCGTCGAAATGTCAGCTATTATTTTTGTCGAATTTTCGACAAACATGAAAAATTAAAAAAAAATCAAATTGTGGCCGACATAAAAAAAAGTGAGTTCGCGTCTGACTTATTGCGACAGTGTTTTTCTCTACTTGAGATAATATGTGGAGAACTAAGGACGATTTTCTTGGAAAAAATCAGAAAAAATTCAAGAAGATATCACCAGGTTGAGGGTAGTCATTGTCTTTTTGCAGAATTTAGTTGTGAAGTCAGATTTGTAGTTCCAGGTTTGAAAATCATATTTTAAAGCAACATCTCATCAAATTTCATTTTTAGAGGTTAAGGGTTTTGAGAATTTCATGTCCAGATTTTGTTGTGTGGAATCACCATAAGATCACAATGGAGGAACATATTCTTGTGACTATAATTATGTGATCGATAACTGTATTGGTCATGTGGCACAGTTGTGCTATAACAAATATAGGATGCAATCATGTGTGACCCAAGTTTAATGTGGCTATGTTGTGATAGAAATGGAGGCACTCATATAATGTAGTTAATTCAGGTTGTATAATGTAGGTGTCAATAATCATCATTGGGTGCATTCAGGTTGTCTCAAGTTTAACAGGATAGGATGTAATTATAGCATGATCAAAGAGTGATTACCTCTTGCTGCAATAAAGAGCCTATAACTCTGGTTGATATGCAGAGTGGTTGTGTTATATCAATTATGTAGTGCATTCAAGCACAACCCATGTTTAATGGGCTATTCTAGAGAGTGATCAAGATTTTCTAAACCTTATGAATGTTACTTGACATATATTTGCATAATCTAAAATTCCTTCATAGGCTTTTGAAGTATCAATGTATCCTATATAGGGTTTAGAATGATTTCTTTTAATTAAAAAAATAAATAAATGATGTATTTCCCTGTAATTAGATAATGTGGAGATCTCCTAAATCTTCCCAGCACACTATCCTCTTTGGCACTGTATTCATTACTCCAGCTACTAGGGTTTTGCATGTGACATCTTCAATATCTTCATGACCATGGCTTTTAAATAGATCTCAGTCTTTGCTTTAATCCTTTTCATGGTAACCCTTGAGTTCCATAATCCACCTTCAATCTCTTCTAAGAATCTGTCTTAAGCTAGACTGCATAGTATGCATATAAAGCAAGTCCTTCATACCTGCCATTGTTCCAAACCACCACTCACTGCCTTGCTAAAAATGTTGCCTCCATAAGCACAATAGCATGTTTTAAAATTATGGTTGCCAGTGATTGACCATTAAGCTCACCACTTTCATCATGAAGATACAATGAAATTTTTGTCTTCAAACTCAAGGCATTATGGAAGATAACATTGTGAATTGTTTGTTGTGTACGATTCGATTTTCTTGCACATTTACTGCTTTGCTAACTTCCTTTAAGACTGGGTATTGCACCCTCGGCTGCAATCTCAAACAACTCACTCACTATCACTTGAAGATTCCTTTCATGAGCATCCTTCTATAAAATCAAACTATGCCCTATAGACTCCTACTTACTACAGGGGACTCATTGTTTCATGGTATTGTAGTTCTTAAGATCCTTCAACCTTATTAACACTACTTCACAAGTCCACAAGGTATTATTCACTATTTTCCCATCTTTGGCGAGTCTCAAAACACTTCTCAAACATGCAATCCACTACCTCCATTATACAATATTAATGGCTAAGAAGAAACATTGAACCTATGATTACCACTGTTACTTCATTTGGACAGTCATTCCCTGATTGCATTTTCCTTGTCTAACACTACCAAAAGCATTTGAAAAACCCTTAAGGTCAGCAAGGGGGTAAGGAAACTCACTGTTAAAATCTCCACTTTACTATGCAAGGTTTGAGCTTTATTATCTTGTCACTGCTTAGCCTATTTTTGACTGTCACATCTCAAGTGACTGTCATTCTTCTTACCGTAGATTGCATTTACAAATGTCAGTAAGCTACATAGTGTGCTTGTTATTGGCTAAAATCTTTAGATTGAAAGATTTTGTTATTACCTACATTGTCTCAATCTTTCTGGTATTGCAACCTCACTAATCCGCTATAGTTATTGTTTATGTTTCTACGGAGGCCTAGGGTTTGTACCCTATTCATGCTCTTACCAATGCTTCTGTTGTTTTTTATTAGGGCTCTCTCAATGTTGAGGGCCCTAGGGATAAGCTCGTCATAAGAAGTGACACATTGCATCTTTAACTAAAAGGATAAATCCGTATTGACATTAGCAATGATGATTCTGACTCATTGCTCCATAGGAATGGGTCACTTGCTCTTACTAGCTCGCTACCTCCATTGTTGTAGGAATTATGTGATCAAGTTCAATATTCTGATTTTAGGAGTCTTAACAGTTGGAAATCATAGTAAAATCAGAATTTAATAAGTTTTGGAATTAGCATTGTAAAGTGTTTTTTGGGGTCATTAACTTCAGACTATCTTCTCTTTTGCAGGGGTGGTTGCATGCCAAATTTTTTTGGTGTAAATTATCAAATTATTAGACTATGTTACCTGTCTATGAATAAAAATTATTGGAGTGTGAGTTTGATATTTTTTGAAGATCGAAATAGTCAAGCTTGGCAAAGAAAAATCATGTAGATACTATTAGTTCAGAACAAAATGAAGAGAAACTTGATATATTGTGGGCTAGATTGAAAAGAAAGGGTGATGGGAAATGTTATTGTCCTTGCAATAATTGCAATGGATTAAAGACGAGAAGACTTTTAATCACAGCAGCTGAGAAATATTGTAGGAAACATGGTCACGTTGAAGGGTGGCATGAGTATCATCCATTGGTAAGTTTTTCATTATATGTGTTTGTTTATATTGATTGAATTGTAAATGTTTATATTGTTTTAACATTTTATATATATATATAATCCTTGATCATGATCATGGTTTATTTGTGTCTATCATTATTATAAGGTAGAGCCCTAGGGGCATATGATATGGATTATCCACGGCAGAGAATGTGGTTTGCAAGCGGATGAACAGGTTATTGAATATCGAAGATGAAGTTAATGATCCTATGGAAGAAGATGATCATGCACCAGAAAACACAATTGAAGATGATGGTACGAATACATTGATCCATACCACATTTAGTGGCAGAGTTGATCATGATGATCAAGATGACTTTGATGATGTTCATGATTTACCTATACCTGACAGGGCATACAAGCCCCTTTATGAAGGCTCTGAAACAACTCTTCTCTCTGCTATATTGTTGTTGTTGAACTTTAAGGTTATGAATGCTTTATCAAACATAGCAATCATGGATGTTAGGTATGTCATAAATATCATCTTTTTCATCTATTTTAATTGTCATTAGTTCATCACTTGCCTAGTAATGAAATAAAGGATGAAATATGTACCATTAATATTCTTTATATGAACAAATTTTTTGTTGTAGATTGATTGGTGAATTTTTTTTACCACCATCAAATATTTTACCTCGCTCATACCGAGATTTATCTACCATTATGAAAGATATTGGAATGGAGTATCAAACAATAGATGCATGTCCCAATGATCATATTATATATCATAAACAACAGGAATTTGCAACAGAATGCCTGGAATGTCATATCATTAGATATCAAACAGGATCAACTAACAAAAAGGTGCCTCACAAGGTTCTTCATTATGTTCCTATTATTCCACATATGCAACAATTATTTAGGTGCAAAAGCTTAGTGCAATTTATGGATTACCTTGCATGGAATAGAAGTGGAGATGACATTCTTCGAATGCCTATAGATGGTTACATTTAGGGACATGGAGGAGGAAAAATGGCCACACTTTAAAGAAGAACCACCTGCGTAATCTCGAGGCTCATTGGGAAGCGGGCCAGGTGTCAATCCATTTGAAGAGCTGCAATCTATTTACTTAGTGTGGCCTATTTTTTTTATCAACAATAACATTCCTCCATGGATGTCGATAAAGAGGGAGCACATAATGTTGTCAATGATTGTTCCAGGTATTTGTTTACATCAATTTTCTTTAACGTAGTAGCATCTCATTTGTGTTATTTGTTGCATAATGACATATTTTTTTCATTCAATAGTCATGTACATTAATTTATGTATATTGCAGTAAAATGGTTATAATAATTATGTAATGTTTATGTTCATTCAACTAGGTAAGTACCAGGTGAAAGATATGAATGTATATATCGAGCCTCTTATCGACGAGTTACTAAAGTTATGGAATGTCGTCACTATGTATGACGTCTCTAGACCAATATGACAAAGACAATTTCAATTCCATGTAATGCTTGTATGGACAATTCATGATGCCCCAGGGCTAACACATTTTTGTGGTATGTTATAACGTTCGACTGCACTTTAACAATATATAATTTGATGAAGTAGATATCATGAATGTTTTTAAAATAATCTATTCATTATATATAATTATAAAAATTGACATATTTAATTCAATTATATATCATCTTGCAGGTCTTTAAACAAAGGAAAAATTTGCATGTCAATTTGTGGTCCAAAGATGAAATCTCGTCGTTCAACAAGTTTAGGAAGCGAGGTGTTTGATGAGTATAGGAACTTCCTCCATAGAAATAATAGAAGTGTCCCGAACCTCTTGAAAAACATCTTTTCAATGGGAAGGAGACTATCAAAACCACGAAGAATGTCACACACCTCACCTATGGAAGTTGGAATATAATAGAATGTCAATTCGTCAAGGTTATACATTCGGATCAAATTGTTTATCTATCATATATATGATATGTTTTGAATTTATATTTTTATATTGTGTTGTGTTTACTCATGTTGTAATTGACAATGATTGTCGTTGCTAATTTTTTTAACTTATATGCTTCAAGAAGGTCGTCAAGGCATTAATGGTCGGCTTCCACAGGGACTAAAAAGTTATCCCAGACAATTTAGTAGGTTGCCCTACTATGAGCAGCTAAAAATTGTGCATTTGTTTGATACAATGTATATTGGCAAGAATATAACAGAAATGTTATGGAAAATATTGGATGGAAGGCATGACAAAGAAAAAATTGTAAAAATTTGTAGTGACATTCAGGAATCCAATCATGCAATGAAAAATGTCATTGAATTGAATAGTGATGGAGACCAAATTAATATAAGTGCCCTTCCTTGGTTATTAACAGAGCAGCAAAGCAATGCTATAGAAGAAGTCATACAAAAAATTCGATTTCCCACAGGATTTGCTGCGAACATAAACAATATAATAACAAAGAAAGGTGAATTTGGGTTAGGGATGAAAATGCATGATTGGCATACCTTCATTAAGGCAATTATTCTGGTATATTATATACACTTGTATAATGCATGTACTTTTAGTGTATTGTGTTTACTACTTTTGGAAAAATAATGAAAACATCATTTTATAATTGTTGCAGTACGTTCTACCTCTATCTCTCCCAGACGACTTTGACAACAATGTGAAGCAAGTTATATATGATCTTGGAAAATACATGAGGTAAGTAGCGAGATTTGTTCAATTCGTTGTATACATCTTATAATTTCCATTTATTTACTTGTTATGTAATATATTGTATATTTTTGTTAAATATACGTTAATATATTTGTGCCTTGAATCACTTGTAGATGGCTATCATCTAAAGAAATCCATAAAAAAAGATATAAATTATTAGAGAGAAAAATTCCTTGTCTAATGTGTGAAATGCAAAAGTGTCTACCTTCAACATTTTTCAATGCACAAGAACACTACCTCATACACCAAGTTGAGGAGATTGAATTGTGTGGACCTGTACACACAAGGTCAATGTGGATGGTTGAGAGGCACTTGAAATTTTTGAAGTCTTTGGTTAGACAAAGGGCACATCCTGAGGGTTCTATGGTGGAGGGATATATGGTATACCAGAGCATGGTGTACATTAGTGAATATCTTCCTAAGTTTGCAGCAAAGATCCATTTAGATCACATTTGGGATCCCAACTCCATTAACAAATTCGAAGGGGAGTACCTGTTGGGGAAATGTAGATTGAGGAAAGTGAGAGGTAATTATAAGATGATCATGGAGATTAATTGGAATGCATTTTACATATGGTTTTTATGTATATTGTACTTATTTAATTTTAATCTTCAATATACATCAATTATAAATTAAGGTGGAATTATCTTTACGTGGTATTTAACTAATTATACATCAGTTGAATTTCAATTTATTTTGAAATGCAGTTAGTCGAGAGTGGGATGCACTACATTTATCGTCGCGAACAATCTTGATTGAGATGATGAATGGATTGAACGATGTCAACAATCTAGTCACGCATTAACATGGGAAGGTGTGGCTTCATTGGTTAAAGAAGCTCATTGTAATGGAGATTCCAATGCTACACAAAGGGAAATTGATTTAGCATATGGTTTAAGAGATAAACAGGTATGTATAAATATATTAATCGCCCATATTATTTAATTATTTTCAAGTATATTGATGTATATATATCTTGAGATTGTTTTCTTTGCATACATTCGGCCAAGAATAAATATGTTTATCAACTGACGATATTGCAATAATTTTTACATGTTGACATATTGCAGGTGAAACACCACAAGGCTATGTGGTGCAATGGTTGTAAATTTCAAATCAAAATGTTGGATGACATGAAGAAAACTTGTGATTACAGTATAGCTGCCGATCTTTCGGTGACTAATGTTTCATCTAGAAGCTGACATACATCGGAAGTCTCAAAAATTGATACTATGGGATTTTGGATGATATACTTGAGTGTGACTTTAAGTCCTTGAAATTAGTTATGTTCGTTGTCCTATGGTACATGCTATGATTGAATGAAAATGATCCTGAGAGAAATATTATTGAACATGATAATGGATTTACCATAGTTAATACAAAGGTTGATTAGAAGCGGAAGCTAGAAATATGGAGCCCTATGTTCTTCAAGCCAATGTGGTAATTATTTTACTCAAAGGTTCGAATTAGCGGTCATTTTGTTAGACATGATCCAAGAGGAAGGTCATTAAAGTATAATGTGGTGGAAGAAGAATCTGCAGAAGAACTAGAAGATGATGTAGATGATGATGGTAGGATCAGCGGTTAGTTGATGATAATCACAGCGAAGATATGAAGAGGAGGAACTAGATGATGATGATGTAGGAGTTAATGTTCATGAAGATGACATCTGTGTGGACGATGACATTATCGAAACTGATATTGATGACGATGATGATGATATGACCAATCCTTACAATGTCGAATCTGGATCGGATAATACAGACAAAAAGTTGGATGAAGAAGAAGATCAATGACATTGAAATGTATAAGTTACTTCATTATATTATCTATTTGATAGAATTATATTTGACTTATGTGGTTACATAATTAATTCATTATATTAATTCTATTTGATAGAATTATATTTGACTTATGTGGTTACATAATTAATTCATGATGTTTTTAATTTTTATGCCATTAGATGATTAATTTAATGATGTACTTTTTAATGTTTGAAAGGTCAAAAAATCAAAACATTTCAATAGTGATATTAACAACCTTGAAATTAGTGTGTTTTATGTTTCATGTGATCATAAAAGATTACAAAGTCAGTTGTAGAGGTGGTTGTTCAGTGGTTGACATGTATGTTGGTTCTTTTTACAATGTAACCAGGTTTGTCTTATAATATACCTATGGAATTGCCAATTCCAATCGAAGGCAGCTCGAAGGACCTGGACCAACTGACGAGGACTTTAAAAGCCTCGTACAACCTCTGCAAGACCTGGGAGGGTGATCCCTTAATGAGCTTACAACCTCTGCACCATTATTATAAACAACATTAACAATAGCAGATGATCTCACTTAATAGCTCAACACAATAAGATAATGGCTAAATTGTGTTCATAGACAATATCAACTATTAAATGAGATAATGACACAATCCATTGTATAAGATAGTCGATGATTTACAGATTTGTATGTAATTTGTAGGCAAGACAAACAAATCTTGAGAACTACACGAATAATTACAACTTAGATCAGTGCCATATATCCATTGCAGGAGTCAAATTCATAAGCATCTACAGGTTTATAACATATTTAATACATCACATATAAGATCCCTGACAATATTGCATTACAATTTCATTAGTGTGCATTCTAACCCAGGACTACTTATCTGTAGGCATCATTTTAAAATCTGCAAACAACTAAACTTCAAACAATGGGTTAGTGCCTTGCAAATTCTATCAAAATACCTCTATGAAATACCTTGTGAATGCTTCCAAATGCAACAAATGATAATAAAAAGACTAAAGCATTATGAAAACAAAAGCAAGTTACCTATTCCATAGTTGGATTGGTGTAACATGTGCTAGTGACCCTTTCCCAATCCTTGATAAAAGCTCAAGATGATCAAATGCTAATGGAGATGATGGAGTGAAATGGACAAGATCAAATCTCAAATGGAGAGAGTAACCTTGCATAAAATTGTGAAGGATTTTCTTGAGGATGAAGCTTGTATTTAAAGATTTTCAAATGCTGAGTGTTGAAGAGGGACCAATGTGGGACTAAGATTGGACCAATGAAAGAAGGACACTTGTCAAATGGTGATTGGTTGATGTATGTGCAAGATTTGGGAAGAGTTCCCAAGAGGGGGAAATTTTGAATTCAAATTTGCAATAAATTTAGAGAGGGGGACAAGAAAAAAGAGCAATAAATGCCATGTTTGACTTGTCATGTTGAGGGAAAATGAGGTTTTAATAAATCAATAAAATTGATTTATTGTGCAAGTGGCTAGATCTAGATAATGCAAGTGGGATGGGATTAGCATTAGATCAGGATTAGATGATGGTTATGCTGATTTAATGCTGATTAGATGATTTGACTTTCAAGACTTTGATAATTGATTTATTTAAATCAGAAAATGATGGAATATAATTTAAGATTTGATTTAAATAAAGTCCTGATTTAATTAAATGGATGATGCAAGATGAAGGTTGAATGATAATGTTTATTTGAATGATGAAAATGCACTTGATTAATTGATGAATGGTCCTAATGCAACATCTAATTTGACTGAATCCGATCGAATGCATAATGTTAATTTTGCATGTCTACATTTTGCCCCTCTTTGAAGCAATGTACTTGTTGCATTGGTTCAAAGAATACTTCTCTGCGATTGAAATTTAAAATTTTATGATTTTTGGATGCCCGGCAGAAAGAAATTACAACTGGTACATTGCCCCTCGAGGTCGGCCCGAAAAAAGATTGATTGAAATTAGATCTCCGATAAAGAGGTTCAAAATGGATGGTTATGGATGACGATGCAAATGAGATGATTTTAAGATGCTTAGAATAACAAATCTATATTATCCTAAACAACTTAAATGGTGATATGATGTGATGATGGATGACATGGATGATGTGATATGCTGTGATTATGCAATGGATGATTTATGTAGATGCTTAGACTAACAGATTTATATTATGATGATGATGCAAATGTAATGCATGTGAAATGATCGATGTTTCCTATTATGTATGATATGAATGATATGTGATATGCTGATAGTTTTGTGGATGTGAGATGGATGCATGATGGACGCAGGATGGATGGATGCATGATGGACTATTCATGATGCGATGTTAATGCAGAAATGAGATGATGACAAGAGGATCCAACAAGTCCATGATTGGTCGAGACTTTATTAGAGATGGTTATGATAGATGATGATGAGAAATGATGATGATAGATGGATGATGTGCTTATCAAGGATTGGGATTTTCAAAGGGTC
>VDFB02047230.1:339866587-339884755 GCA_007258455.2 Sequoia sempervirens
AGTGAGAGGTAATTATAAGATGGTGATGGAGATTAATTGAAATGCATTTTACATATGGTTTTTATGTATATTGTACTTATTTAATTTTTAATCTTCAATATACATCAATTATAAATTAAGGTCGTGTACTGTGGTATTTAACTAATTATACATCAATTGTGAATTTCAATTTATTTTGGTACAGTTGGTCGAGAGTGGGATGCACTACATTTATACGTCGCGAACAATCTTGATTGGATGATGGTATGGATTGAACGATGTCAACAATCTGGTCGCACATTAACATGGGAAGGTGTGGCTTCATTGGTGAAAGAAGCTCATCGTAATGGAGATTCCAATGCTACACAAAGGGAAATTGATTTAGCATATGGTTTAAGAGATAAACAAGTACGTATAAATATATTAATCACCCATATTATTTAATTATTTTCAAGTATATTGATGTATATATATCTTGAGATTGTTTTCTTTGCATACATTCGGCCAAGAATAAATATATGTTTATCAATTGACTATATTGCAATAATTTTTACATGTTTGACATATTGCAGGTGAAACACCACAAGGCTATGTGGTGCAATGGTTGTAAATTTTGAATCAAAATGTTGGATGACATGAAGAAAACATGTGATTCTGGTATAACTCATAGCCTTTCAGTGACTAATGTTCATCTAGAAGCTTATTATTATTAATCCGTAAGTCCTTCAAAAATTGATACCAAGTGGGATTTTGATGATATACTTGAGTGTGACTTTAAGTCCTTTAGATTAATTTCGTTCGTCGTCCTATGGTACAGGCTACAATTGAATGAAAATGATCTCAAGAGAACTGCTATTGAACATGATAATGGATTTACCATGGTTAATACAAGGTCGATCGAGTGAGCTGGAAATGAGGCCCATGTTCTTCCAAGCCAATGTGAGTAGGTATTTTACCTAGAGGTTCCAGGTAAACTGGGTTGGTCATTTTTGTTAGACATGATCCAAGAGGAAGGCTGGTAAAGTATAATGTGGTGGAAGAAGAAGATACCGGAAGAACTAGAAGATGATGTAGATGATGATCAGGATCAACGGTTAGTTGATGATGTCCCTGACGAAGATGTCGAAGAGGAGGAACTAGATGATGATGATGTAGGAGTTAATGTTCATGAAGATGACATCTGTGTGGACGATGACATTATTGAAACTGATATTGATGATGGTGATGATGATATGACCAATCCTTACAATGTCGAATCTGGATCGGATAATACAGACAAAGAGTTGGATGAAGAAGAAGATCAATGACATTGAAATGTATAAGTTACTTCATTATATTATCTATTTGATAGAATTATATTTGACTTATGTGGTTACATAATTAATTCATTATATTAATTCTATTTGATAGAATTATATTTGACTTATGTGGTTACATAATTAATTCATGATGTTTTCAATTTTTATGCCATTAGATGATTAATTTAATGATGTACTTTTTAATGTTTGAAAGGTCAAAAAATTAAAACATTTCAATAGTGATATTAACAACCTTGAAATTAGTGTGTTTTATGTTTCATGTGATCATAAAAGATTAAAAAGTCAGTTGTAGAGGTGGTTGTTCAGTGGTTGACGTGTATGTTGGTTCTTTTTACAATGTAACCAGGTTTGTCTTATAATATACCTATGGAATTGCCAATTCCAATCGGCGTCAAGGACTGGACTAACCGGGACGAGGGACTTTAAAGCCTCGCATAACCTCCTGAAGACCGAGGGTGATCCCTAATGAAAGTTTACAACCTCTCTACCATTATTATAAACAACATTAACAATAGCGATGATCCTCACCTAATAGCTCAACATGATAAGATAATATCAACTAGAATTATCGCTCATAGACAATATCAACTATCTAGAGCTGAGATAACTAAACACAATCCATTGTATAAGATAGTCAATGATTTGCAATTTGTAGCAAGTCAGTAGGGCAAAGACAAACAAATACTGAACTACACCTAATAATTACAACTTCTAGATCGCCATATCCATTGCAGGAGTCAAATTCATAAGCATCTACGTGTTTTATAACATATTTAATACATCACATATAAGATCCCTGACAATATTGCATTGCAATTTCATTAGTGTGCATTCTAACCCAGGACTACTTATCTGTAGGCATCATTTTAAAATCTGCAAACAACTAAACTTCAAACAATGGGTTAGTGCCTTGCAAATTCTATCAAAATACCTCTATGAAATACCTTGTGAATGCTTCCAAATGCAACAAATGATAATAAAAAGACTAAAGCATTATGAAAACAAAAGCAAGTTACCTATTCCATAGTTGGATTGGTGTCACATGTGCTAGTGACCCTTTCCCAATCCTTGATAAAAGCTCAAGATGTTCAAATGCTAATGGAGATGGTGGAGTGATGATGAACAAGATCAAATCTCAAATGAAGAGAGTAACCTTGCATAAAATTGTGGATCCATGAATGAGAATGAAGGCTCTCTTTTATAGATTTTCAAAATGCTAAGTGTTGAAGAGGGACCAATGTGGGACTAAGATTGGACCAATGAAAGAAGGACACTTGTCAAATGGTGATTGGTTGATGCATGTGCAAGATTTGGGAAGAGTGCCCAAGAGGGGAAATTTTGAATTCAAATTTGGTAAATAAATTTTGAGAGGGGACAAGAAAAAAAAGAGCAATAAAATGCCATGTTTGACTTGTCAGCGTTGAGGAAAATGAGGGTTTTAATAAATCAATAAAATTGGATTTATTGCAAGTGGCTAGATCTAGATAATGCAAGTGGATGGGATTAGCATTAGATCGTGATTAGATGATGATCATGCTGATTTAATGCTGATTAGATGATTTGACTTTCAAGACTTTGATAATTGATTTATTTAAATCAGAAAATGATGGAATATAATTTAAGATTTGATTTAAATAAAGTCCTGATTTAATTAAATGGATGATGCAAGATGAAGGTTGAATGATAATGTTTATTTGAATGATGAAAATGCACTTGATTAATTGATGAATGATCCTAATGCAACATCTAATTTGACTGAATCCAATCATATGCATAATGTTAATTTTGCATGTCTACATTTTGCCCCTCTCTTGAAGCAATGTACTTGTTGCATTGGTTCAAAAGAATAAACTTTGCTATGCATTGAAATTTAAAAATTTTATGATTTTTCTGGATGCCCCAAAGCAGAAAGAAGTACACTGGTGACATTGCCCCTCGGTGAGATCGGTTTAAAAGATTCGATTTGAGGGTCGATCTCACGATAAAGAGGTTCAAAATGGATGGTTATGGATGACGATGCAAATGAGATGATTTTAAGATGCTTAGAATAACAAATCTATATTATCCTAAACAACTTAAATGGTGATATGATGTGATGATGGATGACATGGATGATGTGATATGCTGTGATTATGCAATGGATGATTTATGTAGATGCTTAGACTAACAGATCTATATTATGATGATGATGCAAATGTAATGCATGTGAAATGATCGATGTTTCCTATTATGTATGATATGAATGATATGTGATATGCTGACAGTTTTGTGGATGTGAGATGGATGCATGATGGACGCAGGATGGATGGATGCATGATGGACTATTCATGATGCGATGTTAATGCAGAAATGAGATGATGACAAGAGGATCCAACAAGTCCATGATTGGTCGAGACTTTATTAGAGATGGTTATGATAGATGATGATGAGAAATGATGATGATAGATGGATGATGTGCTTATCAAGGATTGGGATTTTCAAAGGGTCACTTACTTTATTTTTGATAACACGCCTAAGTACGATGTATCAAGGTATGAAGGACCAGGATGGCATTGTACTTAGTGTGATGGACTTTGACTCGACAAATAGATAGGAGTATTCTTGTTCACACTTGACATACGGAAACCTTGCTAGGGCGTACCTAACAAAGCAAGTATTTGCCAAGTTATTTTACAAGAACGTCCAACAAGCACAGCAGACAAAAGAATAATGATCGTTGCCCCATTCCTATATCTCTAAATCCTTCTGCTCGATATCATCGAGAGGTCCTTGACCTGAGCTAACAAGGTAAGTCAAAAGAAAAGACCAAGCACACAAACAAGTTGATGTTCCTCAATAACGTATAACCGTGGAATGTGTTTTAAGGATAAGAACTGGAACTTATTAAGCAAAAGCGATAATGCCCATTGTAGGCTGGATACATCCTCTCTAGGATTTAAGTAGTGATTTTGTGGCGTCGCCATTTCGCTTATCCAAAGTGTTCTTTCTGATAAATAATGCCCCCTTGTAGGAAGGATTCATCCTAGGACATGATGTTATCAGATGATTGATATGGGACTGTTTGGATGATGGACTATCGACACAAAGAACTAACTGACTTGTTTACATACTGACTAAGACTTGATACTTGATGCTTTTGAGTTTTACTTTTTAAGTTGCTAGACTTGTTTCTAATTGTTTCACTAAAGGTTGAGGATGACGCATCGTACTTATTATGAATGGTGTTTATTATGGGTGCAAGCTTGGTGATGAAGCAAAATGGATTTTTCAAATATTTGGATGTTTTTGATGTTTTTGAAATGTTTTGAGGCTGTTTTGGTATTTTCGAGATTTTGCAAATGTTTTGATTTTTAAATTTTCCAATGTTTTGGGGTTTTCTGAGTTTTTGACCAAGAGACTAACCTAAAGAGCTATCCTAGGGGGCCTTAGGGGCTGATCAAAGATTAGCCTTACACGTTTATACACGCTAGAAGACCACGAATGTCTCAATCTAAGACTTGACCTCACTTCTATTGTGATGATGATATACATGATGATGTCGGGCTATTATGACTGGACTCTATAGACTCCACCTAAATGTCTCTGGGATAATCAGTAAAGATCAACCTTTGCCTCTACGCTCAAGCTCGTGAGATCTAATGAGGTTCACTAATAAGATGACCTTGTTTTTGGATTCTTGAAATGTTTTGATGTTTTGATGTTTTGATTTTCTAATGTTTTTGGATTTTTTAATTTTGCGGACTTTAAGACCATACACTAACTGATCCATGAGAACGCCTCCCCAACAAGTGATGCAATAGACTATTCTCGATAAAGCAAGGTGGACAACCCACCTTGAGAATGGGCCGAGTAGTACTATGAGGGATCATGATATGAGCACAGGACCAAGCTATGGTGCGGATGCGAGTGGATGAGTAATGAATGGAGATGAGATGGATGGTGGAAGCGAAATGGAGGGATAATGATGAACAAGCTGTAAAGGTCCCGGTGGATGGAAAGTGCTTATTTACGCAAGGTGCCCCTTGCCGTGTTTTCACCTGTACTTGGCTCAAAGTGCCACCGGCTGGTTTCACTAGAGGACGACATTTTTTTGATCCTTTCTAATTTTGGATTTTTTTATTGTTACCAAGATGCTTTTTTTCCAGGTTTTCGCCGAAGTAACCATTTTCTTAGGACTTTTTCTGATTTTTTGGATTTTTTGGTGCTATACCTTGAAAGAATTAGCCATAAAACTTTTGAGATGGGAGCTATTTATTGGCTCTTGCAAAGGCTCCCCTTCGAGTGTTGATAATTTATATGCCCCTGATTTATAGCTTGTTGTGATGATGAAAAGGCCCTAACCAATTGGGTTCGAACTTGCCTTGCTACTGATTCTGACATTTTTTCTCTCATTTTCTAGACAAGTTCTAATTTGGAAAACCTCGCTTTTTGATCTTCTTGATGTAGGCTCCATTTGAGTCTATTCCGTATAGACTTGTAAGTGATTCAGCATCTTATGCCTCTCATCCAGTAACTCCAGCTCGTTTAGTCTTGAAACCCGATATTCTTCATCAGTGATGAGATTTAGCAGTGATATTCTGAGGGATGGGAGCTCGATCTCAATGGGGAGTACGGCTTCTGATCCGTCGACCAAGGAGAAGGGGGCAGGCTAGTAAGTGCGATGTTGTTCGGGATAAGCCCGCAGGGTAGTGGGATTATGCCGGCAAGTGCCGCCACGCACCGCATCATTGATCAAGCTTTGAGATTTTGAGGATGGTTTTATTTGTGGCTTCGGCCATTGCCTGGAAGGTATAAAGTGGAGAAGCCGAGCGCCGATTTTAAATTTCTCGCACAAGTCGCCAACCCTTGGTTCTTGAATGGTGTCCCATTATCTGAGATAATGGCTTGTGGGACACCATAACGATAGATGAGATAGTTCAGGATGAATTTTGAGATCTGCTTTCCAATGATGTAGGTCATGGGTATGGCTTCCACCCACTTTGTGAAGTACTCAGTTGCAGTTATAATGAATTTGTGGCCATTGGATGAGGTGGGTGATATTTTCCCAATGAGATCGAGTCCCCACCGTGAAAAGGGCCATGGTGTGATAATCAGGTGAAGCTCTTGAGCTGGAGCATGGATGAGGTCCCCATGCTGCTGACATTTTAAACACCTTTTAGCGTGATCATGTGCTTCTCGCTCCATCGTGGGCCAGTAATACCCTAGCCTCAGCAGTTTCTTGGCGATGGTTATCCCACTCGAGTGTGAGCCATAGATACCGTTATGAACCTTAGTTAGAGCGGTTAATGCCTCCTCAATATTTAGACAGCAAAGTAAAGTACCCTCTATGCTTCTACAGTATAAGGTATCACCTAGGATGACAAATCTAGATGCTTTTTTGATAAAGGTTCATTTTAGGCTAGATGGTAGGTCAGCGGGTAAGACTCCTATTCGAAGATAAGTGTAGATGTCATGATACCAAGGATTGCCAGGACCAACAATTTCACACACATATTCCGATTCTGGTACCTCGAATGTGGGAACGAGAATCTACTCAATCAAAAATTCATATTTCGGTACATTATGAGGGATGTCTAAAAGAGACCCAATTGTAGCCATGGCGTCAGCTGCTCTGTTGTTGGTTCTTGGAATCTGCTCAAATGTTATGTCGATGAAGGATTCCTTAAGAGTTTCCACCAATTTTTTGTATGGGGTTAGCTTGTCATCCTTTGTCTGATATTCATTATTGACCTGATTTATGATCAACTATGAGTCGCCGTAGACCTTGAGAGCTATGATATTCCACTGCATTGCTATCCTGAGACCTATAGTCAAAGCCTCATATTTCGCTATGTTGTTAGTGCAAGGAAATGCTAGTTTATATGATCTTAGTATGCAGTCCCCTTGTGGGGTGATGAAGAAGACACCAGCTCCTGATCCATGTTGTGTATATGACCCATCGAAGTATAGTTTCCAGTGATCATCAATGTTGAGGTTAAAGATGGATTCATCTGGAAACTCTGAGACAAGGGGATTCTCATAATACATAGGTGCTTCTGCTAATTGGTCTGCAATAACTTGACCCTTGCTGGCTTTTCTCTCAACATACTCAATGTCATATTCTGATAATATCATGACCCATTTTTCCATTCTGCCAGTGAGCATTGCCTTAGATAAAAGATATTTAAGGGGATCAATTTTCGCAATGAGCTTGATCTTGTGTGCCAACATGTAATGTCTAAATTTTTGTGATGCAAATACTACTGCGAGGCAAGCTTTTTCAATGAAGGAGTAATTTAGCTCATGATGGACCATTGTCCTACTGATATAGTAGATGGCTCTTTCTGTTCCGTTTTCATCATGCTGAGCAAGAAGAGCTCCTAGGGCTGCTGCTGTTGCTGACACATATAAGATCAATGGCTTTCTTGGGATAGGTGGCATTAACACTGGAGGTGTCAATAGATATTCCTTTATTTTGTTGAATGCCTCTTCGCATTTTGTATCCCATTTGTATGATACCCCCTTGTGGAGAAGGTGCGAATATGGGTTCTGCTTGTCTGCCAATTGTGCTATGAACCTTCTAATGGATTGGAGCCTACCTTGGAGGCCTCTCAATTGTTTTAAGTTCCTTGGTGCCTCCATCTCAAGGATTGCTTTGACTTTTGCTGGATCTACCTCAATACCCCTCATGGAGACTATGTATCCTAGTAGTTTACCTGATTGTACACCGAAGACGCACTTCTTGGGATTTGGTCTGACTTTGTATTCCTCTAATCTGTCAAAGATAGCACTCAGGGTTGCTATATGATCTTGTCTTTTTTTTTGACTTTGCTAGGATGTCGTCGACATAGTCTTCAACTATTTTGTGAATCATATCATGAAATATCAGTGTCATGGCCCTTTGATAGGTTGCTCCTGCGTTCTTTAGACCAAATGGCATCATGTTCCAGCAGTAGGTCCCCCATGGACAAGTGAAAGCTATCTTGTGTTGGTCTTCTTTTGCTATCATGATCTGATTATATCCTAAAAATTCATCCATTAATGATAGCATCTCGTGCCCTGCTGTCATGTTGACTATCATATTGATATTGGGAAGTGGAAAGTCATCCTTGGGACATGCTTTGTGCAAATCTCTCAAATCCGTGCAGATTTTGATAGCTCCGCCAGGTTTTGAAATAGGTACCAAGTTTGATACCCATTATGGATAATCAATTGGTCGGATAAATCCTGCATCTAATAGCTTTTTGAGCTCCATTTTGACTAACAAAGCAATTTGAGGATGCATTTTGTGAAGCTTCTGTCTGATAGGTTTTGCATCTGGATACACTGCTAGGTGGTGGACCACAGTATTTGGATCAAGTCCTGGCATATCCGCATAACTCCATGCAAAATTTATTTGTCTTTCCTTTAGGAATGCTGCTAAGAGTTCTTGCTCTTCTAATAATAGTGATTCCGCATAAAATGTGATATGGGTCTCCCCTATTCCTAGGTTGGATCGGTTGCATTTTTCTCGCCAAGACCTAACTTCTCTTGATGAATGCTCTTAGGAAGATTGAATCCTTCATCCCTCGTGCACCTTAGGAGAGGTTTCTCACCATTGGATACCGCCTTATTTTTACCATTTTCTTGTCGAGAGTGCCACGTGTGGTTTTCACCAAGGACTTGGATATGGATTCTTAGTTTCTCACTTTCTCACTTTTGCGACTAAAGGATTCAATCATTTCCCCACAGTAGGCATGTGTGTCCAATTCCATTATGAATCCTGCCTTGTGATCTCCATCTAGAATGTTATCCCTCAACCCCATGAATTCTGAGAGCGCTTCATCGTTTTCAAATATATCGAGAACTGGTGGTCCTCGTTGGTCATAGTCGATCAGTTGGGGGTAGACTAAGCGGATCTCATGATTTTGCGTATTTGGTTCAAATGATATGGTACTAATCATACACAAAGTGGTATCTTCGAATAACCTAGGGAGATTGGATAAGGTATCTTCGTCATCGCTACTAATATAGGGCTCAGTGATAAAGTTATGCATGTCTGTCCCTATGGGTATTGGGGAGTGCACTTGTGTACTAGAATTTGGGTGAGAGGACTTATTACGTATGGTTTATTCTCGAGAGGAGTACATCAAGACCAAGATTTGTTATAGGTGTCGGGCATGATTGGTATTAAGAGCCCATTGTCATTTTGTCCCAATCTTTGGTTTCAGTCATAGCCCATTGCAAGCATCATGTGTAGGCCTCTGCTTCTTTCATCCATTGGTAATTCAGGTGTCAGTCTTTCATCTCGATACAACATGTTTGATGGATCTGCTTCAATTACCTCATGGCCAAGGTCTCCCCACCTTATGAATTTAGGATAATTTTGAGGATAGGTTTGTGATGTGGGAGCTTGATTTTCTTGTGGGCGTCCTCGTGATATTGGAGATTGTGGTAACTCTCCTATCACAAAAGCATTGTTAGGGAGCCTATAACTTCCATAGCCATCCTCTTGGATGATGAGCTTGATATCGAAAATGGTGGGAATAGCGGGTGTCTCTGTCGCAGAAGTGGACGTGAGAGTGGCAGGATCGATGTATGATGTGGATGGGCCCTCATCATTTTTTGGCACTTGGGGGATTTTGTAATATTTGGATTCAAGGTTCTTGTAGTATGAAAATGGCTCAGGATCTCCATGGACAGTAACCTCTTGTCCATTATGTGTAAATTTTACACATTGGTGGAAGGTTGATGCTACGGCTTTCATTGCATGGATCCATGGGCATCCCAGGAGAATGTTGTATGGTAAGTCGAGGTCCAGGACCTGACAGGTGGTTTCCATAAGCGTTGGCCCTACTTGGATAGGGAGCTTAATTGTGCCCTGTGACACTCTTTCTTGGTCATCATATGCTCTGATTGTGATGCCCTTCCCTTTATCAATGGAATCTTCTGATATCTTTAACTGCTTGATGAGGCTAAAAGAACAAATGTTCAAACCTGCACCTCCATCCACTTCACAATGACCTCCAAGTGAAGTGCACGATTGTGAGATGGTTGGGTGGGAAAGTCTTGGTCAGAAAATGTAACGAGATTAGGTGTTACGATGTTTCCGACCATAGCTTGGAATTGTTCTGCATCGAGGTCTGTAGGGACGGTAGATGAGGCTAATGCTTCCTCAAGGATCTTTTTATGTGCTGATGAGATTTTTAACAACTCCATGATGGAGATGTGTGCTGGCGTTCTTTTGAGTTGGTCTACAACGTTGTAGCTATATGGAACGGCTCTTGATGTGGGGACTCTATTGGGTTGGGATGATCCTGCAATGGTGACTTTTCCGCCTCTTGTGGTGACTCCACAGTCTTCGACATGGGTGCCTTTGATGGTGATGAACATGCAGTTTTCATTGAGGTTGGCAACAACAAGCTACATTTTAGTATACATGATTTACTTGCCTTTTCCTTTATCCTTGTTATTCCCTTTGTTGCCATGATTTGGCATCGGATTCGTGTAGATTTTAAGATCCTGATTCCCAGTAGGTGCTTCCACATTTATGATTCTTTTGTCGATGAGATCTTGTATGATGTTCTTGAGTCTCATGCAATTATTTGTGGTGTGGCCTTTGATTTTGTGGAATTCACATAGTTGATTTTCATTGTACCAAGGAGGTTTGACCTCAGGTTCTTGATAATTCTCAAATGTAGGGGGTTGAATGAGTTTTTCGTCGATTAGCTTTTTCATGATGTCTTCAAGTGGTTCCCCCAAAGTGGTGTATTTTCGTTTGGGGTATGTTTTGCGTTGAGGTGGTCCTCTTTGGTCATTGACATTATTGATGGTGGGATTATTGGGTTGGTATGTTGTGTGATGAGTGTTTTGGCGTTGTGGTTGGATTTGTGGTGTGGGTGTATTTTGGCGTGGACCACTAATGACCACCTTGGCGTCTACGACACCATCATTAGTGACATTTTTGTTTCTTTCCCAGATGCGAGGTTTTTCATTGTAGTTTGATGACGGGCGGTTGTTTTGTGGTTCGTGATATGATGTTGATTCGATGGGTTGAGTCACAAGGGCTCTTTCGATGATAAGCGCCTTGGAGATCAATTAGTCGTATGTGGTGATACCCTAAACTTTGAGATGGAATGATAGACGACTTTCAAGATTGGCTATGATTGTACAGACTTGTTGTTCTTCTGGCATGGTCCATTTGCTCCGATTGGCCTTGGATCGCCATCATTGAAGAAATGAAGCAAAAGATTCAATTTTTCCTTGTTTCAGAGCGTAGAGTTCTTCGAGACTAACATCCATTGTAATATTACATGTGTAGTTTCTAATGAATGCATCTCTAATTTCTTCAAATGTCCTAATGCCTGAAGGTAAGCGAGAGAACCATTCTATAGCATTTCCTGCTAAGCTCCTAGGGAATAGCCGCATCAGATAAGTATCGTCATATGCAACCTCCATACAATGAACCTGGAATTCCCTAATGTGATCTTCATGGTTTCCGTCCCTGATATTTGTCAAATTTAGGGATCTCAATTAGGGAATGGTTTCATGTCTAGGCTCCTATCAATGGATAGGGACCTAGTTGATTTCGTTTTGGTTGTTCGCCCTGATTGAAGATCGAGTACTTGTTGCGAGAGCAACTTGAATTGTGTCGTCATATCATTCTGAGGATCAGGGGGTGGGATGAATGTGTTTTGGGGTGTTGCAATCATGGTTTAGATGGGTGGGTTGGTTTGTGCATTGTTCAATGGTATCGGTATGTTGTGGCGGGCGAAGTAGGCTTCTACTTGCTTCTGGATGAACAATGCTTGTTGTTGCTCTTGTTGTTGTTGTGCTAGGATTTTTGCTTGTTGTTGCACTTGTTGTTGTTCTAACAACACTTGTTGTTCTGCTTGCTGTTACGCTTGTTGTTGATCTAACAATGCTTGTTGTTCTACTTGTTGTTGTTCCCACAACACTTGTTGTTGGGCTGCCAATTCTGCTGCTTCTTGTTGTTCTTGATATTGTTTTAATGCTTGTTGGTATGCTTGCCATTGCGCTGCTTGTGCGTGTTGTGCTTGCGCGTGAGCTTGTGCTTGGGCTTGCACTTGTGCGGTTTGTTGTTGCAATAAAAGTTGTGCTTGAGCGAATCTTTGTGCTTGCAATGCTTGTGCGGCTTGGGTGGCTTCTTCTTGTTGTTGTTGTTGCAATAAAGCTTTGGCTTGTTGTGCTTGTTGTGCTTGTAATGCAACTTGTACAGTTTTGGCAGCTTGCGCAGCTTGAGCGGCTTGTTGCATGGATTTTTGTTTTTGCACTTGTTGATAGCCTATTTGGAAGGCAACTTGCAATGTTGTGTCGAATTGGTTTGATGTGGTGAATGTTGGTGGTGGTGGGGGTGGTGGTGGTGGTGGATTTGGAATGGCGTTTGTTATGGTGGTGAATGGTGGTGTTGTGTTGATTATTTGGTTGGTGGATGGTGTTGTTGATGTGGTAAGTGGCGTCATTGATGTGATTGGCCCTTGAGGGACCATGGTTTGCAATGTTGTGGGGGTGTTTGATGATGTTGCCATTGCTTGTGTGTTTGTCATTTGTTGTTGAGATGTCAACAATAAGTTTTGAGTGTTTGGAAAAATGTTTTGATTCATGGTTGGGATAGCGGTTTGATTGATGCTTAGTAGGGGAGGCAATCCCAAGCCAAGGAGTGATGTGGATGATAATGGTATTGGTGGGAGAGGTGGAAATGTAAGGGGGGTGAATCCTTGCGAGAGTGTTGTGGTGTTGAAAATGCCCCCTTGTCCGAATATGTCTCCCTCCTCTTGTGAATTTGTGCTCGAAGAGGTGTTTGTGGTTCTCCGTGGAAAGATGTTGATGATAGGTCATAATGTAAAGTGAGAGGAACATTTTGGTGTGATGGATTATGGAGGATGTTTTGTTCCACTGTGGTGTTTGCGTCCAAGTTTTGATTATTCACAAGGGGATGTGATTGAAGTGCATTGAGGAATGTGTTTCCCTTGTTGATATTTGGTTGAGTTGGAGCAATCGATGTTGTGATTCTTGGAATATTTTGCGTGACGTTTTGGGATGGAGGTGTAGATGAAATGGGGATGGTGGATGAGATCAGAGGAAATGACGTATCCATTATAGTACTCACATCAAAATCCGAAGGCAACTTGGCCCCTTGTTTCGCTAGTTCAAGCATGTACAATGAAGGGTTAAGTCTCATCATGATGTTGATGATTCTATGGTTGTCTGGATTTTGGAGCATTTCTGTCATTTCCTCGTGAGACATTCCAAAGGTGGGGTCCTCCCCTTGATTTTCTTCTTGCGGATTTTGCGATGATGAGAGGGTTAATGGATTGCTTGATTCTGCGAGATTCATTTCTGTGTTTGTTTGGCTAAGGTCACTTGAAGTGGGAGTTTCTTTGTGGGCTTCCATACTCTTCTTGTATTGAGATCTTGTTTGAACCATAAAACAAGGATCAATCTTCGAGAATATGGGAGATGAATCTCTTGATTCCTTGGATTAATCCCTATTTTATGTCTCAAAGTGAAAATTTTTAGGATGCCTTTTAGGATCAAATGTGATGATGATATGATGGTGATGTTCAAAGATAGATGTTATGGATGTTTTGACTTTTGATAGATCTTGAATGAAATACTAGGCTTTTGGATTTTTGATTGGTTTGATGTTTGGATTTTGAGATTTTGTCCTTGATCTTGATTTGGATTTGATTTTGATTTTGAACAAAAAAGACCCCTAAGATGTTTGATAATGATCTAAAGGATAGTTGTGTTCAAAGGATGATGATTTGGATATGTGTGAGGAGAAGGATGCATCTACCCACACCTACCCAAACAAGATGATTGTTTCACTAAGTATATGGAGAAGGATTCATCTACATACACTAAGCTAGACAGGATGATTTGGATGTCTTTGACTAAGGATATGCAAAAGGATGTATTTACACATTCCTAGCCAAAGGTGTTTTGATAATTGTTTTCAAGGACTTGGTCTCAATGAGTTTGGATGATTTTGGTGTTTGCTTGATTTTGTCATAAAGCCTAGTACTTCAAGGATGATTTCAAAGTTTTTTTCAAAAGATGATTTGTGAAATGGATTTGATGTTTTGAAATATGGATGGAAGAGGTTTGATTTGTTTTGATCCCTAGATGAACCTAAAAAGACCACTTTGTTTTTCTAGACCTAGGTATTGAAGAGCATGCATATGCTTCCTAAAGACCTTTGTAACCAAGGAATGATTTGAACATTTTGGATTTCCAATCAATGATTTGTGCTTTTTGGGATTTTGGAGTCTTCAACACACATGAAAGTTCATTTTGCTTAGCTTTGCTTAATGGATTTATTTTACCAAAAACACTCTCTTTGATTAAAGTTTCAAACTAATATGTCCAATGTCTTAATTTCTTTAAACCCCACAAGATATTTTATGTGGAAATTCAATGAACTTAAGGCAAGGGTTTTCCTATTGTTTACTCAAGAAGACAAATTGAGGTATAATCCAATGCTTAGAAACCTCTACGAACGTGAATCCGTAGGGAAAGCAGTAACATATGGATTAAGTCAATGATATTTGTCTTAAAGAGGGTTTGAAATTTTGATAATCATGTTGAATGTTTGTTTGCAAAATGTTTTTGAATACAACACTGTGTTTTCAAACGAAGAACAATTACAAGCCCCATGGATGTGTAAGACAATATTTGTTGGATTCCCACTTGACAAGTCCAGCTACGCTTTATCTCTAGCGGATGGTTAGATGCTTGACCCCACTGCCCTCCACGCACTAATAACGCCAATGGCAGCCAAGCATCAACACCCATGAAACTCCCATGGCGCTTTCCATCTCTACTAGAAGACCAGAAGAGTGTGGGGTGGCTTCGTGAACGACCATTCTTGCACCAACAAATAGATTAAGGATTTTGGTAGCACATAGGTTCTAGTAAGGACTTTCGTTCGTGAAGAGTTGACCCAACGTGGCAAGAGTCCCCTTTCGGATCCATCTTGTGGAGCCAACCGCGTGATTATGGCGTTTAACCAAAATCCTCATTTATATCCCGGTTGGAAATACTCTTGGCTTTAGAGTGTTACCGGTTGAGTCATCGCTTGGGTGAGTACTTTTTCCCCAAGGCAGGCCCTCTAAGATAAACAAAAGTGAGCAAAGACACAATCCGTAACTCGATCAATCTTTGATGGCACAAAGAAAGAGAATGTACGCGAAAATGCCCCTACTCACACTCACACAAGATGTTCAATTTTTAAGCCCAAATTGAAGTGTTTCAAAGCAATAAAATGTATTTTGGGTGTTTCTCTTACACCCTAGATCGCACGAAGCGCAAGGGGAGAGGATACGCACTCAAAAGACAAAATCACACAAATCAAGCACTTGTTCGTTTTATACCCTTCAAAGCAATTGTGAGTTTGTTTTAAGCACCAAAATGAAGTGTGAGGATTGCTTGTCCAATTTTTAGCCCAAAACGAAATCTAGTAAGTTTGTCCTAAGATTCATTTTAAGCCCCTTGCAATGAAAATTAAATTATTCGTTTTAGACCCAAATGGAAATTAGTGTTCTAAAACGAAAGGATAAATAACTTCATGAAGTAGTGTTGATCAACACTTAAAGTGTTAAAAAACACATTGTGTTTTAAAAAAAAAAATCATCCCCCTTTCGTCTTCGTTTGTTAGCCTGCTCCTTGTTGACTTTTTGCTTTCCTTGTACCTTTTCGCCTTCGCTTTCACTTGATTCCGATGTTTGAATTTGATATCAACCTATTCCATAGTTGGATTGGTGTCACATGTGCTAGTGACCCTTTCCCAATCCTTGATAAAAGCTCAAGATGATCAAATGCTAATGGAGATGGTGGAGTGATGATGAACAAGATCAAATCTCAAATGAAGAGAGTAACCTTGCATAAAATTGTGGATCCATGAATGAGAATGAAGGCTCTCTTTTATAGATTTTCAAAATGCTAAGTGTTGAAGAGGGACCAATGTGGGACTAAGATTGGACCAATGAAAGAAGGACACTTGTCAAATGGTGATTGGTTGATGCATGTGCAAGATTTGGGAAGAGTGCCCAAGAGGGGGAAATTTTGAATTCAAATTTGCAATAAATTTTGAGAGGGGGACAAGAAAAAAGAGCAATAAATGCCATGTTTGACTTGTCATGTTGAGGGAAAATGAGGTTTTAATAAATCAATAAAATTGATTTATTGTGCAAGTGGGATGGGATTAGCATTAGATCAAGATTAGATGATGGTTATGCTAATTTAATGCTGATTAGATGATTTGACTTTCAAGAATTTGATAATTGATTTATTTAAATCAGAAAATGATGGAATATAATTTAAGATTTGATTTAAATAAAGTCCTGATTTAATTAAATGGATGATGCAAGATGAAGGTTGAATGATAATGTTTATTTGAATGATGAAAATGCACTTGATTAATTGACGAATGGTCCTAATGCAACATCTAATTTGACTGAATCTGATCGAATGCATAATGTTAATTTTGCATGTCTACATTATCAAATCCTTATACAGCACATATCCGCCTATAATCCCATTCAAGCATTTTGATTAATTCCCTGAATTAAAGCTAAAATAGAATCATACACACCACAACAAAGGAGATGGATAAAACAACCCTTTAGTTATTTCATCTCAAAGTTCGTGATATGCATGTACAATGAGAGACATGAGCTTGAATTTTCATTTCAACTCAAATGCTAGTAATCAAGTATACAAACATTAAACTTCTTATGAACCTCAAAACCTATTACATAATGACTCAAAACCTAAATTGCATTTCTCTAAAACCATCGGACTTTACAATTTGCTCTGCAACTTCACCTAGACTTCACAAAAGTTATATAACTTCCTAACCCGTACTTCTGGCCTTGAAATCCTTCTTATAGAAAATGAAGGAGAAAACAAGCACCAGGCCAAAAAGTACACCTGTCACTAGTCAATTGGAGCACCTGGTGATATTCCAAAATTTGTTACAACATCCACCACCTTGAAAAATATTCTTGTTCCAAAATCGTTACAACAACAATCATCCTAGAGCATATTCTCGTTCATCATGTCAGTGGAGGAAGGTTGATGCAATAACAAAAAACCACGCGAAACCCATGCCAAGAAAGTCATCCATACAAAACTGGAAACGTTGTAACCACAGTATTTGATTTGCCACCTATCGGTAGCCCACTCTTTTTACTCATCATCATTCAAATACTTAGCCACCCACCTCTGGTATTCTTCATCACTTGGCCAATCAAAATCAATCACCTCTTTTACCTTTGTACTATAAGGCAAATACTTTACTGCTACCTAATTAGCATCTCTTTCAAAAGATTCCGAAAATGAGCCGGTACCAATAATCTTATCCATATAATTTAACAACAAATCATAATTTGAGTCATCACAATTTTTTTAATTTGATTATTGATGACTCTACTTGCTTGATCCTGCCAGTGTTGGAGTGTTCTGATTCCCCCCTGCTCATCAGTTATATCAGGTAACAGTGTGTTACCCCAATCATTGAAGTTCTTTACCAACTCCCTAATCTTCCTACTTAGATCATCTGGTAAGGTCTGAAAACTTTGCAATGATTTAACTAATGTATAAGTAGGTTTCAATGATTGGGGCCTGTTATTTGCATCAAACCTTAAGGCTTTAGTCATAACATCTAGATTATTTGGTCCTAGGGATCCAATTTTGAATTATTGGAATCACTACTCTTATCCCTATCAATATTATTTATTGCTTCGTATATCAAAGAATACAAAGAATGTATAGAGGGTAGTTTATTATCCACCTTTTCATTTAAATGCTCCAAAACAAGAGTAATAATTTTTTCTTTTGAAAAACCCTCCCCTTTTTACTCCTTACCGATTGCTGTAATTGATCAATT
>VDFB02047230.1:339884855-340181271 GCA_007258455.2 Sequoia sempervirens
GGGGACATATGATTTAGAAAATGATACTCCACTTCTTCTTTTTTTAGCTGAAAAAAAGAAAAAAAAAAGTGATTGTAATCATATTATGACAACCATATTTTTGATAATATGTATAAACTGAAAGATATTATATGAGGCATAAGAGGAGAGAGTCTTCTTCAAAAGGGTATATTTCTTTTTTTTTAAATGATTGAAAAAATTGAAATTAGTTGACGGTCCGTCAAAACTGTCAAATTCTGACATGTTTGACTTTAGAACGTTATTACGGGAAAAATAACATCAAGTGATTTTTTTTTATGTAAGTATTGAAATTATTTTCGAAACAAAGAAAAGCTTCAATGAACTTTTCAATATTTCTTGATGAAGCACTTTTTATGCGATTTTCATTAGTTCTCTTTGCTTCAATATGTTACCCTTTGTACTTATTTTTTTTTAACACATCTCATATGTTATCGATGGTGCTAGGTTGTGTATTCATTACATTATGTTAGAGAATAAGAGTAAGTCAATATAATTATGTTAATGATTGACATTTGTAGTATTTCAATGATTGAGGGATCAAATCCATTCTCATGAGATTTGCATTCTACCAATTATGATAGGATTATAGTGAAATGGCATTATCATATAGGCCTTCCCATGCTAATGCTACATATGACTTTAAATATGGTGTTCGTTCAGTTCAAGTATCATAAAATAGGTCCATTTTCCAAGTAATTTGTACTCGTCATGTGAAATGGCTTTTAATTTCAAATTTAAACTTAATGATCCATTCAACTATACTATTGGCATGTTATGACAACATACTCATCATATTATATAGCTTTTGAATTGAAATATGTAGGGAGGTGGTAGATCTTTGGCAAGTGAAACAATAAGAAGAGTAGTTGTTGGCGCTGTAGCAAAAAAAATTCTTCAGCTAAAAGCTAGGACTGAGGTATGACCATACTACTTATGAGCATCATAATTTTCACCGATCCCCACTACTAAGCACCAACTTAGCAAGAAACACCAATCTCTTCTCTTAGGAAGCACCAACCTCCAAATGAACTTCTTCAATGAATGATGATCAATTGATTTTCCTTCATAAAGATCTTCTTGTAGATGATACACTTTTCACAAATTTGATGCAATCATCTACATATATTTTCCTTCTCAAATCTGCATATATTCCTTTCCAAAATTGCATATACTCTGCTTTCAAATTTGCATAAACTCCCCTTTCAAATTTGATTATAACATATTCATATATCTACTGCTATACTCAGAAATCTACTCTTTATTGGACTTGCTATAGTTTCCATGTGTGGGTTTTCAACACTATGCCCATATGCTTTGGGACTTGCATTATTGCAGGTCATGTGAGACGTATCCTACAATTTCTATGGCAGTTTTTTCCCAAGTCTTCATTGTTGGGTCTTCTAAAATTGTTCTTATAAGCTATTTACTCACTATATGTATCCAAGACCCATTGTTCACACATTTCAAATTGAAGAGATATAATTACCAGTGATTGCATCAGTTTTAACCTTTTGGTACCTTAAAATCCCTCTAAGCAAAAGCATTTGATAAATAATCCATATCAGCATGAGTGGGTGCAGGTCTCTCCAGTCCATAAGCTACTATATTCCAGTGTAGGTGGTTTGGGCATATCGGCGAGAGGTCAAGACTATCACACCGATCAAATTTCATAGGAGGATACATGTCGGGAAGATACTTCATGTGGTCTCGCCGATGAAGAAGTTCCCTAGCAAGACAAATACTCTCAGAATGAGATCCATAAGTCAGTTTGATCATACATGTCTCGCTGATGAAATACCAACGGCGAGATACCCATCCTGTCTCACCGACAAAGCACAAAGAAATTTCCCCGATGAGACAAATACTCTTGTAATGAGTTTGAAATGTCTTCTTGTCACGCCAATGCAAGTTCAATCAACAAGAGTCTTGGCGACACACTCAAGATCGAAGGAATGAACATCGGGGGGACTTATAGCATCGAGGGAACTGGAAGATGTTTGAACGAATAATTTAAAAAAAAAACTACAGGGTTTCATTGCAATTTCGACGAACATAGCCTGACGAACCAAAAAAAATTGTGACGAGGTTGTTGTACACGTGACGTAGGTTTCGTCATAATGGCAATGACGATTTTCTCCACCTCATCGAAAAATTGACGAACATTTGGTTTGCTTCGTCTCTATGCCTGATCGGTGAGACACGATGAACTTCTTACCAATGGTAATTCACCGGTAAGACATAATTGCTCGATATGACTTGTTGGCTTCACTCTGATGATGTTTGTCTTGCTGATGAGTAGTTTCCTTTGTATCATCAGTGTGAGAGGATAAATGTCTCATTGATATATTTCATTGGCGAAACTCATAAGCTCATTTTGAATGATAGATCTCACGCCAATATCATTTGTCTTGTCGATGATCCCTTATGTCGGTGAAACTGTGAGCTGTGTCCACCCGATATGTATTCACTTAGGCACTTTGATCGATATGACAACTTGGATTTCCTGCTGATATGACAAATTTTCTCCACATTGTCAAAAAATGGACAAACTTTTTGGTGTTTTTTCGACAATTTCAAATGGGCATTTTGCAACATTTTGTGATTTTTTGCGTCAATAGATGGACAAAGTTACTTTGATTTTGCGATGGACACCGCCAACATTTTTTGTGGCACTGGCCAACGATGTTGGGTCATGGTTTTGACGTATAAAAATTGGTCGTTAAAGCGATGAAATTCCAATGACAAAATTTAAATCAGTGTTGCGTCAATAAGTTGATAATATTTTGTCGATATGTCACCAAACATTTGTCAAAAATTATAGTCAAATACAATAGTGATAGAATTTGTACACTTAGGCATGTTTGCCTACTATTTTTGATATTGTTTGAAATTTCTTTGGATTGATCTAGTTAAATATCCTTGTGACATAATGAAAATACTTTAAGGTATTTTAAAATACCCCTGGGTCCCTAGACATTTATGAAGAATGGAGCAAAGGTCACATTTTAGAAAATAATTATAAAGCAAAACAAGTGTATTAATTGTCAAGACAAATTCAAGGATCGCGTTCAAATTCACAATTATGAATTCATCCTAAAGTCATGAACTTTTCCTTTGATAGAGTAAGGATCCAATATATGCTTTGAGGTAGATCACTAATAGAGAAGCATTGTATCTAGGACTAGCATCAAACAGATTATAGAATCTTATCCATTTACTTTTCATTATTTGATTATTGAGCTAAGTAGCACCATCCTTATTTAATTTAAGTATAAATATCCATTTATATTTTTAATCAAATTCAATTGACATAGGTTAAATGTGGTTATTTGGTGTGTTTATTTAATTATGTTAGACTTAGAAATAAAAATATTTACTATCGTTTACAACACATAAAATAATTAAAATTAAAAATATTTGTTTAACTGCATATTAAATAAATAAGGGTATGTGTGTAAAAACATATAGATGTATATGTATGCATGCACACATACATACACATACATATGGATAATATACTTACATACATACATTTATAAACACCAAGAAAATGATAAAGAAAAATATTAAGAATGAAGAAAAGTGACTTACGTTAAAATTTTAATTAATGATTACTTATGTTAAATTACTCTAATGAACAATTATTACATTAATAGCATTAATCAATAATAAAAGTGATTCCCTTACTACACACATCTTAAACATTAATTATTATACACAAGAACTCTTTAATTAGTGGCTTTGAATCTCTTTAATTAGTGGCTTTGGGTTTCTCCCTCTTAAATATCTTCTCTTGATCAATTGAATTTAATGTAAATTCAATGCTCAATTTTTTTTTAAAGTCTCATATTCCTTCTTCTTTTTTAAGTTTATCCGTAATACAATCTAATTGATAAAATATGGAGTTTCAACCCTTGTTTAAACATTATCTAAGGTAAAGTCTCTTTGGAAAGAATGAATCACTTGATTGCGATTTTAAAGCCTCAATCATTACCAAAACTTACCGCTCAAAGTAAATTCATTTTAAAATGCTTTTTCCTCATATTTATATTACATTACCTAGTATTATCCAAACTATTAATATTAAAAAATACTACAAAATTATATTCCAAAACACTTTCAATCACTATCATGAATTGTAAAAATATTATATTTCATATCATTTACATTATTAAAATAATAATTATAAAAAGTATTTTATTTTATTAAGTGACAAGTGAACACAAGCTAGGCTAAAGTTGTAAAATATCCTATTCTCATTGTGACAAGTGAACACAAGCTAGGCTAAAGTTGTAAAATATCCTATTCTCATTGTGACAAATGGACACAAGCTAGGCTAAAGTTGTAAAATATCCAAACAACATTTAACTCAACATCAAATATTAAATCTATGCATCCCCACATTTTCCAAGTTCGAAAATCTATAAATTTTCCAAAATGCATTGTTATTATGCCCAAATTTTTGAGAATTGTGCAAAATGATTGTTTTATAGATTAAAAGGGGTGTTGGGTAATTTTGTCACCAAAAGGTATCTTTATAATTTTAATGTTTAAAACTTCAAATTTTGGTGAGATTTTAATGGTGATTTGTAAAATTTCAGGTTTTGGCATTGGAAAATAGTTAGAAAATTTGAATTTTAATATGAAATTGAATGAATTAGAGTGGGGGATTTGAAGTCTCCTTCATGAATTATTATTTTAGATCATTTGAGACCATGTTCAAAATTTATATTAATTCAAATTATTGCATGGGTTTCATGCCCCATTTGATGTTTTGGTGCTTGGTATTTTCCTCCATTGGTGGACGTGCCCAATGAGAGTACTTTCTATGATATTGGTGATTAGGCTAATGAGGACTCCTTTGCATACTCCATTGGTTATTGTGCCCAATGAGAGTACTCAATTATGTCAATGTGTTCATGCCAATGAGTTATATATTGAACCATCATGTGGTGTTGTTGATCTTGCATTATATGTGTGGCATGTATGCATCATGTTTGGTGTATGTGTAAGACTTCTTCCATGTGTCTTGTGTGAGTGTGATTGGGTCTTGTGGCATATCCTAGCAAGGTGGGGGTGAACCTTGTTGGTTTCACATAGTAGGGTGGTGTAGAGAACACTGTTGAGGTTCAGAGGTTCAAGGAGCAAAGTGGCATCAATATCCTTTTCTTTTATTGTTCATTTACTTTGTAGTTATTTGAATTTCATATAATTTGATGTTGGAAGTAAATTTCATTCTTTTTATGTAAATTCAAAGTAATTGTAATGTAATTTGTAGATGAACCTCTCTCTTGAGACAAATTGTAATTGTTAAGGTTTTAGTATTAATTACGTGTTTCAATGTTGGTTCTAGACGTGATTGTAAATGTATAGTGTTGCATTCATGTCTTGGAAGTTTAAAATTAACTTAGGAACATTTTTTTGGGGTTTAAATTGAGCTTAAGTGTCTTCCCATGAGTTTGGGCTACCTAATGTTGCATCTAAGAAGCCTAGTCAGCTCAAGAGTCTCCAAACTCCCTTAGAATTTTTCTAGTGTGTTTGGATGCCTTTTCATTAGTGGGGTGGCTTGGTATCATACTAGGGTGACCTAGTTATGAGGGATGACATGCTGGAAATTTCCCATCTCTATTTGGGAAACTTGGTCTTGTGTTGGGGCGGCCGCGTTAATTCCCATACAAAAAAAAGAATGTAAATCCTCTTAAATAGGGTTAGTCAAGGTTTTTATGATTCTATTTCCTTTGTTAGATAATTTTGATTTCCTATATTTTTCTCATGATGATTGTTTTCATTGACTAGGTCTTCAAAAACGTAATCAAGTTTTCTCTCTCCTAGGACTTATTCATTCCTCTAAGTTTCGGGACCTCATATGGGTAAACCATGTAAACATAATTTATTCATCATGGTCCTATGGATCTATTGATGTTCAAAACTTATCCTTGAGTATATTTTTTAATGACTTGTTGGTTCTTCTACATCATTTGTGTGTACTCTTCTAAAGTTTCTTGGTTGGAAAATCTAGGGTTAGGGAGATTATGCACCTAGTCTTGTGAAGTCTTGGGAAGGTTGTAAACCTTCTTATTTGGTATTGTTAGTGTTCTCAATATTCCTCATAGGTATTAAGGTGTTTTTTTAGCATCTTTCTGCTTGTGTGATGTCACATTGTGACAAGACATCTTGGAAAGCATGTGGTGTGTCTGGAAGTGACCTACCATCATTCCAATTAGAGGGGAGTTTGTATCTCTTGGTTTGGCATACTTTGGTAAAGGTTTATGTTTTTTTGGTTGATTAATTAAGTCTATATATGGATTGGAGGTTTATGATTCCCTCATCATATTCTATAGTTTTGTTGTGAGAGAATGCAATCATGGGTTGTAATTGATCATTGTGTAGGAGATATTCTCTCTCTCTATCTCTCTATCTCTTGTTCTTCATGGTGGATTTATCCTACAAGTGGTTAGTCTTACATTTTTTCCACCTTTCTTATTCAATGGTTAGGTCATCTTGTTGTTTTCATCATTTCATTGTGTTCATGTGATACTTGTGTGCACATCGTTGTGCAAGTGTGATATGTTGATGTCATATCTTTGGTGTTGTGGTCGTGTTTCAAAAAAAAATATTTGGTCAAGTTTTTCCTTGTGCTTTGACTGAGGCATTACAATGGTCAGCACTTTAGAAAGGTTGAATTGGGAGTTACATAACATCTTCCAAAGATAGTGGTAATGGATTTCATTTGGTATTTTCATGGAGAGCTCATAATTATTGAATGTTGACACTTTGAACAATGTTACAAATTATCTCACTATTTCAATGAGCATAGGTAAGATTTTTGGTGTACGGAGGCTATAGTCCTTTCCTCTTTTATCACTTAATTCATTATTTTATTCCCTCTTATTTCTTTTCCGTGTAAATATCAATTGGGATAATGTTAGGATTAGGAATAATATTCACATTGCAAATCCTATGTATATATTGAAACTTTTAATTGTTCATAGATGATATAATGTATGTGCATTCAATAAACCCATGTGAGCGTGGAAGATATATTTAATTATTATTTATTCCTTGATGAATTTAAGATATTCTTACAAGAAGATATTAAATGAAGTGGTGACTTGAGAAAGGTCAAATTGGGAGTTACATAGCATCTTCCATTTAGATAGTGGTCGTAGATTGTATTTTGCATTTTCATGGATTTCCCACAATTATATTTGACCAATTTATGATGTTTATGGTATAATTTATGATTTATAAGATGTTTAAATGATGCAAGAGGAGTTACTTGTTATTTTGAGTTTTGATAATTGAATATGGGGAATCAATTTTCTTGTGGGTATTTGTGTGTCTAGTTTGGTCTTATGGTTTTAACTCATAATTTTGGAAACCATTTATGTTTTCTATTTTCCTCTTTTTCTATGTAATGGAGGCATGGGATTTAGGTTTTATATTTTCTTTTATAGGTACCATTATATTACCAAATTGTTATAAAACTTAAGGGATAAGTGGATTGTATTTATGTACTTACATTTTTTAGATCAATACAAGCTTGACTCTCTTTGATGGTGGAGATTTTTTTGCAAAGATTTTTCACATAAATATGGTGTTTTCTATTATTATTAATTTTATATGATCTTGTATCTCCATTCATACTTTATCACATATTTTGATTATATTTAATTGCTAGATGTGAATTTTTCTATTATATTGTTACATTATTTTTTAACATTTTATATATTTATCTTATTTGCCTATTTACCACACATATCTATCCATCCCTCCATGTATTTATTTGTGACTAGGAATTGAGTGTTAACACATTCTAAGAAAATTTTGTGGCCATGAATACAACCTCGCTAGTGTGAACTTGCTCCTTTCTTTGATTTAATATTCAAAATTCAAATGTGGTTGATTTTCCTCCTTCACCCTTCTACCTTGAGTTGAATAAACACACATTTGTGCAATTTGATATAATGTGACATTATTTAAAGAAATTCAATGCATTCAATCTTATCATTGAGTGGTCATCAAGTATTCTAGAACATTAGAGTGATAAATAGAAACACATTTAAATTTGGTGCAGTAAAAAGAGTATAGAATTTGTACACTTAGGCACGTTTGCCTACGATTTCTGTTATTGTTTGAAATTTCTTTGGATTGATATAGTTAAATATCCTTGTGACATAATGGAAATACTTTAAGTTATTTTAAAATACCCCTAGGTCCCTAGACATTTATGAAGAATGGAGCAAAGGTCACATTTTAGAAAATAATTATAAAGCAAAATAAGTGTATTTATTGTCAAGACAAATTCAAGGATCGCAATCAAATTCACAATTATGAATTCATCCTAAAGTCATGAACTTGTCCTTTGATAGAGTAAGGATCCAACATATACTTTGAGGTAGATCACTAATAGAGAAGCATTGTATCTAGGACTAGCATCAAATAGATTATAGAATCTTATCCATTTAATTTTCATTATTTGATTATTGAGCTAAGTAGCACCATCCTTCTTATTTAATTTAAGTATAAATATCCATTTATATTTTTAATCAAATTCAATTAATATAGGTGAAATGTGGTTATTTGGTGTGTTTATTTAATTATGTTAGACTTAGAAATAAAAATATTTACTATTGCTTACAACACAAAAATTATTAAAATTAAAAATATTTGTTTAACTGCATATTAAATAAATAAGGGTATGTGTGTAAAAATATATAGATGTATATGTATGCATGCACACATACATACACATACATATGGATAATATACTTACATACATACATTTATAAACACCAAGAAAATGATAAAGAAAAATATTAAGAATGAAGAAAAGTGACTTACGTTAAAATTTTAATTAATGATTACTTATGTTAAGTTGTACTCTAATGAACAATTATTACATTAATAGCATTAATCAATAATAAAAGTGATTCCCTTACTACACACATCTTAAACATTAATTATTATACACAAGAATCTCTTTAATTAGTGGCTTTGGGTTTCTCCCTCTTAAATATCTTTTCTTGATCAATTGAATTTAATGTAAACTCAATACTCAACTTTTTTTTAAAGTCTCATATTCCTTATTTATTTTTTAAAAAAAGTTTGTCGGGGTAATACTATCTAACTGATAAATTATGGATTTTCAACCCTTGTTTAAACATTATCTAAGGTAAAGTCTCTTTGGAAAGAATGAATCACTTGATTGCGATTTTAAAGCCTCAATCATTACCAAAACTTACCGCTCAAAGTAAATTCATTTTAAAATGTTTTTTCCTCATCTTTATATTACATTACCTAATATTATCCAAACTATTACTATTAAAAAATACTACAACATTATATTCTAAAACACTTTCAATCACTATCATAAATTATTAAAATATTATATTTCATATCATTTTCATTATTAAAATAATAATTATTAAAAAAAAAAAATTATAAAAAATATTTTATTTTATTAAGTGACAGGTGAACACAAGCTAAGCTAAAATTATAAAATATCCTATTCTCATTGTGATAAATGGACACAAGCTAGGCTAAAGTTGTAAAATATCCAAACAACATTTAACTCAACATCAAATATTAAATCTATGCTTCCCAACATTTTATCAAGTGGCCCATTCAAAATACAATACTATTATTACCTTGTCACTTCATATTTCCTTGAGAAAGATCTGATTTTATTAAAGTGATTTTTTATTTTTTATTTTTTTGTCCATTATGTGCCTTCATGACATTTTTCAAAATACTAGATATGATTTGGTTAATGGTGGAACATCAACATTATCACTCCTTAATAATAAATATCTTAGAAACTTGAGATCTGAATCACAGTTATAAGTCAATATAAAAAAACTTAAGATCTGATTAGATGAACAAAATAAATATTTGTTGTCTTAATCTTAACCTTAGACTTCCTTGTATATTGCATTATGTCCTTGTCTGCAAGGAGTAGTAGAACAAAATTGTTAGGTAGACTAGTTAAAGGAAGATTTATAATTTTAACATATATTTTTAATATAAAGTATTATGCAAAGTTTTTTAGTTTAGTTAGTGAATAAAAATTTAGATGTTCCATCTCGATGAAATGTTGTTTTCAATTTAGTTCACAAAAATTCTAATAATAAGTATTTGTATCTAAAGGAGGTGCAAAGATTATGCTGATAGAAAACTATATGTATGTTAATATGTTAGAGAGTACGTGTTTGTTTATAGGTGTATATGGATGCCATGTGCTAATTTCAGTTGCATGGGGTTGGATTAAACAATTATTTGGCAGTTGATTGACTATTAAACGACAACTGAAACTTGTTTTCCAATGACTCAACAGTGCATGAGACCTGTTTCAGACTCAAATCTCAAACTATATAACCTATCGATTAATAATACATACCTACTTAACATATTATAATTGACTTTAAAATAAAGATAACAATATTTATATATTTTTTATTAGAAAATAATATTAAAAAAATGATTATACAAGTATTACTTTTATATTTTAATTTTTTTTTTTTAAATGACTATAAAATATAAATATAAATCTACAAAATAAAACTTTATAATTTACTGTACAAGTGAACATTAGCACGATAAGCTTTAGCTTTTCAATTCTTTTCCAGCTCGCTGCTCCATTCTTTTCTTTTCTTTTTTATTTTAGTAAAAAGCTTTTCATAATCTTAGTTTCATTTCCCTTCAATCCTTATAAGGCTAAAAATAATAAACTTCCCTCTTTATTAAAAATCTTTATGTAGCAGGTCATATGCAGCCATACATCCGATTAGCTAGTTTTTTAAAGCATGGATTGCTCAAATGTTTTATAGATATTTTTTTGAGTTTGTGGTTGCATGTTTTAAAAAATAAATTATTTAAGTTGAAGTAAATCTATTTAATTAGATATTATTTATTTTATATAATAAAAATTAATATTTTATACTATAGAAAATTAAAGATAATCTATTTAAAAGTATTTATTTTTATTTAAATTTTTTCATTTGAAGGTTAAGCTCACATCAAGGCAAGGT
Organism: Sequoia sempervirens; assembly: GCA_007258455.2. NCBI lineage: Eukaryota > Viridiplantae > Streptophyta > Pinopsida > Cupressales > Cupressaceae > Sequoia > Sequoia sempervirens. The sequence goes on from VDFB02047230.1 coordinate 339,895,907, forward strand.
ATGTATTTATTGAAAAACTTTTTGTAATATTTGATATCTTGGATTTATTTGTTTACTTCGTCTTATGACTAAGATATTATTATTGGATCACTCAAGTACTTAGTCAATTAGAACTTTTTTTTTAACTCTTTTTTAGCTTGATTTTCTAGGTTGACACAAACTAAATCAATTAGTGATATCAAGTTTCCACTTGATCCATATAGCTAATAAATTATTGTTTCTAGATTTGATAGTGTATGAGATTTTTGCATCTAGAAACGATAATTTGTTTACAAACTAAATCACCTAACTAAAAATTTATATGAATTATGTCTATTATAATTTATCTTTTAATTGTCTATGAAAAATATTATCTTGCTTTGGGTTTTTCTCTCATCAAGTGTTTCAAGTTCTTGTAATATGTGTTCTCTATAGGTAGAATCATTAAAATCCTATGAAAAGAAATATGTAAAGAGGGAGTTTCAATCTCAATGGACATAATAGCCTTAGTGCCATAAACGTATGCATAAGGTGTGTACTTCACAAGAGTGAAAATACTAGAACTGATAAAACCATAATGCCGAAACAAGTTATGTGTAACAATTAGTACCATGTTTATCAACTATTTTTCTCAAATTCTGCTCAATCATTTCACTAGCAGGTTCTATATGATCATTAACCTGTGGGCAACAAATAAAAAATCATCATTGCGTATAAATATTTTATAAAAACTTTTTCAATTCTCTATTCTTAAATGATATACATTATATGTAGCAATAGTAGATGAAAATCCAAATCTAAAAACGAGATTATCCATTATAAAACATAAAGATTAGATGCCATGGTAGATTTAACAAAGATCATTTCAGCCACTTAGTAAAATAATGTATAACAATAATGATAGATGTGCAACCCTCCCAAATAAGAGGAATATTACCCGCCATGTCTAATCCCCAAGTAGAAAAATATCAAGGAGAGGTAAATAGGTGAAGTTCATGAGTAGTTGTATGCTTTAAATTACTACATGTTTGATGTGTTATATGTTTGTTGACAAAATCATATGAATCTTATTTATTTTACTCCAATAATATCACATGAAAAAATTGAGCAAAGCACTATTGTCAACACTGCATACATCTCCATGAGCTTCTTGAAGAGCACATTTTTTTTTATTGAAAAATTTTGATTGCAAATAAAGAATGCAAATATTAGTAACACCGCATATTTTTATTGTCAACACCGCATACGCCTCCATGAGCTTCTTGAAGAGCACATATTAGTAACAAAACATTAAAACCATATGTATATAATACACCTATGATAATCAAATTATTAGTAACTAAATTATGTATGTAAATACATGTATCTTTAGAATACGTAGGGAGAATTCTCTCAAATCAAGATTAAATATTGTGAAACTATTCATCATTGATTAATGTAACACAAACCAATAAAGACACATCTTTTATAGTCAGTTGAAGTAATCTCTAAATAAGCAATGTAAAGTGTGAACTACCATCATCCATACACATAAGTGAGGTAATGTTAACTCTATCATCAACATGTTTATCATCAGGTTACAAGCAATAGCATCAATAGTAAATGAGTCAAAAGAATTGAGCAACTTTAAGGTTAGCTCATGATATTGTGTAAGTATAACATCATTGGTCTTATAATTATAGGGACTTAAAATTTATGTCATCATTTTAACTTCACATTATTATGAACTTCTCCTACTACATCATTAATTCTTATGATTTATTCTCTAATTAATTAAATAAATTATTCAATTAATTAGGTTATCTTTCTTCTACTAGCTAATTAAATTTAATATTTATGTATTTAATTAATTAAACTAACTTCCCTACACAAATTAATTAAATAAACTCATATTTACTAAATTAGTTAGACTAATTTTCTTTCATTGCTAATTGATTAAACAAACATCTATTTGGGTAAATACAAGAATTTGGATCCATTTTTTTGTCAAAAAGTGGAAGTGTTTTTTTCTAAAAATCGAAGTTTGTCATACTTGGAGTAAAACTTTGAAGCACTTACACAGAATCTCAAGTTCTATTAATATGAAATGTAATATTTTGAGTATAGTTTTCAAATATATAATTTATTTTAATACCCAATGATAGGTCCAATTAATTGCTGGTTTTTCTTTGCTAATTTATGTTTTTATCATTTCATCTGCTAAGTTTCACAGACATTCCTAAGAATTCATATATCTTTTATGTCTTTTATACATTTTAAAGCAGACTTAAGTATGTGGAAATGAAAATATAATGACATATGTGTGTGTGAATGCATGAATATTCATGAGATTTAGTATGATTCTATGATCAAAATATGATTGTTAATAAAAGTGTATGCCTTGAGGATGATTTACTAACATCTTGCAGCTAGAAGGATTGTAACCTGTAGCAACAAGATTCCTAGCCCAGAGCAAAGGGATTGTGGATGGTTGTATGGGGAAGGTCAAAGACAACAAAGTTGTTACACCCCATTGAGTATTCACTAATTTCTATTAATTTTTATGAGTAAACATGTTTTAATGGATGATTATGTTTTAGTGAATTTCAATGAATGATTTGAATTGTTTAATAGAAAAAAAATTAGGGTTTACCACCATAATATGATAAACCACTAATGCTTTCTCCTATTAAAACATTCAATTATGAGGGCCAAAATGCATAAATAACAATAAAAAAATGACCCTAATTGTTATAGCCACAAAAAGGGGAGTTTTGAGAGCTTGAAATGATGTGTACCTTGTAGAAAACTTGTTTTTAGGCCATAGAGGCCTAATTTTCCTTGTCCCTATTAGGGTTCTAGAAATTAACTTCTGGGTTTTATTCCTCTCATTTTGTACTCCTAGATCCCAGGTTTTCATTGCTTCAAGCCCTATTGAGGACTCATTCGCCTTTAGTGGTGAATGGGTCCTTTTAGGGTTTTAGAAAACTAACTTATAGGTTTTGTTCCTTGATTCTTGCACTCTCAGTTCCCAGGTTTCCAACTCCTGAAAGTTGAAAATTAATTCTATAGAGCTCTTTCTGTGATCTTGCAATGTAGATGACAAATTTTGCAACTTGACGACTTTGACAATTTTGATTCCAATTTGTTCCCCACTTGATTTTTAACCTGTAAATCTACAAACACACATTCAAGGAGAGAAAAACTTGTTGATTGTTAGTGAATAGGGGTTTGCCTCAGTCAAATCCCTTTTAGGTAATTAAACCAAATGATGAAATAAGGAAATTGAAGCATGAAACATGCAACACGTAATTGATGATACCTTGGATGTTGTCTTGGAATGAAAATATACAATCTAACATGAAGTGGTCATGAAAAATGTAGATCTCAACCTCAAATAGGATGTATAACAATGCTTGCAAGATGGATCTTCAATGCTACATCAACAACATTAGCTCCACAACATGCTTGATGCATTATGCCTTTGATATGATGAAATGACTTTGAATTGTTGCAATAAACTCTTGATAATCTACCCTTGAATGTCTTTGAAATTCTCTATAATTCTCTTTTGAATGTACCCTTGAGTTCTCATGAAGATCTATGATGAAACTAGGTGAATTAACCCCTTATTTATACTAAATTTAGAGATTAACCCTGAAATTCAAATAATTCAAGCCAACCTCAGATTTGGGTATTAAAATCATAATGATCCCACCACAATTAAATTCAAAAATGAGTTTCATACTCAAGGAGGACCCATTTTCCACTAAAGGTGAATGGGTCCTAGCACAATTTTCAAGAAAAAGCTTCGAGGAGGTGAAATAACATCAAAAACCCACCTCAAAAATGCAAAGAAAGGGGTGTCCTATGTGGAGAGGACTCATTCACCAGTAAAGGTGAATGGGTCCTAGCAACATTTTTCAGGACACCATATTTTCCAAATTAAATGTCATACAATATCATTATTGGGTGTAAGGGTAGATCCTTGAAAAGAGGGCTTGAATTTTTATTAAAGGGGCCAATTAAACTCAATTAACCACCATTAATTAATGAGACCCTAGATAAGTGTGAAAGTGTGTTACAATACTTTAAAACACCTTAAATAAGGTACATTTTATTAAAAAGGGGCCCATTAGGCTCCATTAATTAAAGAAACCCTAGAAAAGTGTGAAAGTGTGTTACAACACTTTAACAAGGTACAATTTAAGTACATTTTAATTAAGTAGGGACCCTAGAATAATGTGAATGTGTACAACACATTACAACATTAGACCAAGGAAAAATTAAGTTAATTCAATGTTCATTATTCCCAAACCCAGTAAGGAAAAAGGATAATTTTTTTGTTACTACATGAATGAATATGTATTAAGACGTGATTGATCTTAAAATACTTTAATGATGCAAATGATATATGATGAATTTATGCTTTTCAAGTTATCAGCTAATTTTGTTCATGATGCACTAAGTTGGATGGAGGAAATAATTGAGCCCTCCAATGAGGAGAGGGAGAGTATCATCCAAGAGAGGACGTTGGTAGGAAACCACTAATGTACCTACTTGAGTTAATGGACACACTCACCACTTAGGTTGTTCAATCTTTGTCAAGTCAGTTTGGGCTATGTGTCGGTAAGAAAACCTTGGTGATATTTTTTGGGTTGATAGGAATGTTTGGGTGATTTTCTTTGAGTTTCTATGATTTTTTAGTTGGTTTAAGTCATAGTGTTAAATCCTTGTATTGAAACATGAGATATACTTTGTAGGTTAAAGACCAATTGATGAGAGTGAGTAATCTCTCCTTCACCTCAAGCTCAACTTAGACTTATGAGGGAATTCCTAAAGGTATATCCTATTAGGAATCTAGATCAAACAAATGAACCAAAAACAAAAAACAAAAAGTATACCCAAATGAATAATTGACCCCAATTTTTTTCACCAAGTAAAGTATAACTAGTTGATTAAGACCTATATATAGCTAATAATAAAATTGTTATAAGATAGACAAGATGACAATACAAGGACATGGTTCACAAAGTATTTTTTATTGATAACACTTACAAACATAATTTTCTTTATTTAAATTGTGAATTGCATAGATATGAAAATTAACTTCAAACTATTAGTTAATAGTTTCATTTATTTAGAAGCATGATTAAATCATTTTTTCCTAGGATTGGTGCTTTTTCTAATGGGTAATATAGTCATGATTCATAAGAGGGGAGAAACATTAAATGAAAAAATATAAGCATGATCTAAACATACGCATTAAAAAGTAGACATCAGACATAAAACATACTTAATTTTCTAGATTTATGATATGTAAATCGACATGTGAGATATAAATGATCACTACAAGGTATCAATTGTTTTAGATTTTTTCTAGAATTTACCAAATATTATTTACATGTTCATATTAGCAAATTTGACAAAAGAGAAACTATACAAATTGTTATAGATTCCCTTGAAGATATACATACAACCCTAGAGACATTATATCCCATAAATCCACAATAATCTCTAACCTTTAGATACTTCAAAATCCATTGCACTCTTGAAAACTTGAAATTTAATAATTGAAACCCTAAACAATCCCTTACACTCATAGAAGTCCACTAGAAATGAAAATAACCAACCCCTTTGATGAACAACTAGCTTCTACATATAAAAAAAATGGGAAAATAACCACTTAAAGAGCCCACAAAAATATGTAACAAGTCCTACAATAAATTTTCAACTACATTGATGGCAACTTATGTTGATCTCAATAAAATATTAAAAAATATGCTTATAATATCTTTCGTGATATTAGATCTCCTTTTCGCAATTAAGAAGTATAGATTTGAAATTACATAATTCAAATCAAACCATAATGATAGACTTGATAGTTGTAGTAGTTAATTTGGACACATATATATTCATCATTATGAAAATGATTCAGAGGGAGTCAAAATCGCAGTTCTAACTATACATTGGATGTCATCATGGAGATATATAACATATTTTACTAGTATGACTATTACACAAGTTAATTAAATTCCCATTACCATAAAGCTTTATGAAAACCAATAATTAACATGAGCACACACCAATGAATAAGACAACAAACCAGTAAAACCTTGACCCTAAAGGTCATTTACTATAGCACTTAAGTGATTACACCAAATAAACTAGTCAACATGAAATTAGTGAAGCTACAAAAAATACAAAGTATCAAAACTCATAGGGTTTAGGATTTTAGCAAAATTCATAGCATAAAAAACCCTAAGGACCTCCCTAAAAAATTGAACATTCCAACAACTCCAAAAGATGTCATACTACATTTTTATTTCTAACATCATAATGAATATTAAAAATCCCTCATCTAATAAGTCCATCACCCCCATCCAATTAATTTATATCAATTACCCCACCATCATAATATTTCTCCTTATCCCCATCTCATCCTTTCCATCTTCATCCATTCCTCAACATTCATCATTTATCTCCCTTCCTCAATCAATCAAATCTATATGTATTCATCCTTTTACTAATTTTATTTTTTGTCCATTTCAAGAGCACAACCATGTTCTTCAAACCCACATGTCCTCTCAAGGGATCATCCTGTCATCCATTCAAATCCAAATTTTGAAGCCTCTCCAAGTTTTGAAGCATCCTTTAAATATAATCTCAATCAATCCTCACATTATTCTTGGATATATCATTCCCACACCAACTTTGTTAAATCAATAATTGTTAACTATTGATGCTTGGGGCATCTTCTATCACCAATGTCACATCGTCAAGTGCCTATATTTATTTGCTTTGAACAATATTACTTCATGTATTCATAACACCATTTCAAAGACAGAAAAACTATATCCACTAAAATATTTCATGCACTTATTTTCATATCATTGCCCCATCTCAACACCTAACAACACCTATTTATTCAAATAATTTACCTTACATTAATTAATCTACTTTATCAAAATAAATTGATTAAATAACATTTATTTTTTAATCAATTTAAATAAATTATTTCTCACAAATATTTTTAAAAAAAGAGGGTAAAAATTTATTAATATCAAAAAATCATCCATACAAAGAGAACAAGGTCCAAGAAGGTACCTAGAAAGAGCCAAAAACACAGCCAATAGGCATCCAACCAAGAGTTTCCCCCACACAAGACCATCCATCCACCTTCATTATCTCACCATATCCTCTGAGATAATCTTCTCCAAATCATGACAGTATCATGGGGAGAGTTGCTCCCACCCATAAATTTTCCATCCACCATCCTATATAGAAGCCCACTTGGCCAAACAGTCAATAGCCCTATTCCACTCATGAGGAATGTGAGTAAATGACATCGAGTCCATCATGGAGCACAACCACAAAATATTCCTAACCACCAAGGCTAATTTCCAATTCACACCCTCCAATCTCTACCCATTCAAAAGATTAATCATGATTTGAGAGTTTGATTCACAGATGATCTTGTGCCAACCAAGAGCACAAGCCCACTCCATAGCCAAAAGAATCACCACACCCTCCATAAGGTTGTTAGATTGGAATTCCTTGTGGTGAGAGAAGGAGAAAATAACTGAACCTGAGCAGTCTCTACCCACACCTCTAATCCTAGCATACCCAAGATTACCCTTAGAAGAGTCGCCATTATTAATCTTTAGAACATCTGTTGGAGGAGGTGACCAGCCCACAACACGTTGAACCTTATTTTTGACATTTCAACCTCTCTGCATATAAAAGGAATCAAAATCTAGACCCTAAAGCCCCAAACCGTTCAAAATCTCCTCATCACCCCTATCCAAAGGAAAGGAGACCTTGCATTTAGCTTCCACAATCTCTTGAATCATACAAACAAGTCTCTGCCAAACCTATTGGAACATCATATTTCCACCTCAAAAAATCTTGCTATTCCTCATCCAAATTTGAGCTAAAGGATGAAATTCAGACCAATGCACCACACAATCTAGAGGAAAGAAGCTTGGGTCAAAGGTCTCCCCAAACTACTTCAAAATTCCACTAGAGAAGAGGCATGAACACAAGGGTTTCTCCAAATACTCCACCAAAATTTCCAAAGATGCATAGAGAAAGGAAACCGAAAGAATAGGTGAGATGAATCCTCCTCATTGCAGCCATATAGAACACAATTAGAAGGGTCCTGGAATCCCCTCTTTCAAAGGTTGTCCCAAGTTAAGAATTTGTTCCAAGAAAGAGTCCACAGAAAACAATTACACTTAGGCTAGGAAAATTTGTTCCAAATATGTTTCCACCAAGGAATTTCCATCCCTCCATACTTCTAAAAGATCAACTCTTGATACCCACTAGCCACCATGAACACCCCCTTAGAATTTGGATTCTAGGAAAAAATATCCCTCTCCTTGAGAGAGCTACACTCTCTACCTGCAAGAATATTTCTAAGCTCTGTGTGATCCTTCTTCGAGCCACCAACAAACCATGCACTAGGATCCTTCCATCTAGACACTTCCACATGCCCATAGAGATAAGAAGTTTTGAAATCTACCACTTGTGACCACCCAGCCTCCAGAAAGTGTTGACATAGATTCTATAAATGGAGATATTTGCACAAGATCGAAGGGAACACATCCCAAGATTCCACCCAAAAGAAAGCCTCAACCCCCTATTACAAATCCAAAAAAAGTCATCCTTGATCAACTTAGCTCCTTTTTTAAGTGTGCTCCAAATCACCAAACCTTTCCCCACAAGCAGAAACCAAGGAACCTCAGCCCTAGGAACACCACCCAAGTATTTATGAGTAAGAATCTTGGCCCAGACATGATCCTGTTTAGTGCACCATCTCCAATATAGTTTGAAAGACAAAGGAAAACAAGCCAAAGTGGATTGTCGAATCCCAAGACCACCAAGATGCTTAGGCCTACAAATAATTTCCCACCTCACCAAGCTCTACTTTGATGACAACAAACAACCAACCCATAAAAATTTCCTGGCCAGAGAGTCCAGATCCTTAATAAAGCGAACAAGAGCCACCTAAAGCATACACCTATAATTGGGAAGGGCGTGTACCACTTATTTAAGAAGTTGAACCTAGCCAATGAAGGAAATCCACCTATGAGTCCAATGGTTCACCTTCATACGAAACTTGTCCAAAATAATTTACTAAGAGCCCCTAGGTAGAGTATCAGTAGAAATAGGAATACCAATATAAGTCAGGCAACTGGCCAATTTGAAATCTTAGAATACGAGTGATCCACTACCGAATGAGCACAAGAGTATTAAAGAAAAAAATGGAGGATTTTTCCTCATTGATTAGCTGACCAAAAGTAGCAAGGTAGATATCCAGAGCCTTGCGCAAATTATTAGCCTCACAGACCTTAGCCATACCCATTAGAGTAGTGTCGTCAACAAATTGCAAGTGAGACTGAGGAGGCAATCCATTACCCCAAACCTAACCTTGGATCAAACCTTGATCAACATGTTTCTTAATAAGCCTTCCCAGACCTTCAACCAGAAGAATAAATAGATATGGAGAAAGAGGATCCCCCTAACAAAGACCTCTTGAAGCTCCAAATAAAGAAGACAATTCCCCATTGACCAAAACTGAGAAAGAAGTGGTTGAAACACAACTCATAACCCACACAACCCATTCTTCAGCAAAACCAAAAGCAATAAGCACCTTTTGCAAGAAAGACCACTTAACTCTATCATAAACCTTCGCCATATCCAATTTGACGAACATAGCCTTTTCTTTTGAAGTCACCATAGAGTGAGGTTTCAGTAGCAATAACAACACCATCCAAAATTTTCCTATCAGCCATGAAGCCACCCTATTCCTTATAAATAAGATTTTGTATCCTCCACTTCAATCTCTCAACAATTAATTTAGACAAAATCTTATAAACGACATTACAAAGAGAAATGGGTCGAAACATACTCAACCTGTTAGCACCATCACACTTGGGGATAAATGCAAGGAACGTGGAATTCATAGCCTCAGCATCTGCTTGCTCCTTTGAGATTCATGCACCACCTCAAGAAAATCTAAATTAATGATGTCCCAAAATTCCTAAGAAAAATCAATTGAAAAACCATCGGGACCAAGGGCTTTTCCTTTCTTCATTTGAGAAAAAATGGCCTCTAACTCCTCCAGGGAAATGCAGCTTAAGAGATGCTCATTCATTTCCCTAGACACCAAAGAGGGGATACAAGACAAAATTTGATTTTCCTCCACCTGCACATCCGAAGAATCCTATCTAAACAAGGAGATAAAGAAAATAGAAGCCTCTCTGGAAATTTCCTCCAAAGAGGACACATGCTCACCCCTGAAATTCACGAGAAAAGGGATAGAGTTTCCAAATATTCTACCTTTCATTCAATTGAAGAAAAAGGCAATGTTCTTGTCCCCCTCATGCAACCACTCTACCTACGCCTTCCACTTCCAATAGATCTCCTCCCACAACTCACATTCCTCCAAAGCTTTTAAAGCCTTACCTTCCTCAGAAAGAGACTCCTTAGAAAGCCCAAAATCTTCGATCTCTTGAGTAATAGCATCCAAACGAGCCTGAATGGAACTCTTAGCCTGAAAGATGTTACCAAAACACTACATATTCCATCTTTTGAGTTGGTATTTCACAAACTATAGTTTCTTGACAAAAGAATACATTGTGGTACCAAACAGGGGTTTGTCATGTTGCTACCATGAAACTCCGCAAAGAGGGATCTCACAACCACATAAGTTAAAACCTGAAAGAAGGAGACTGAGCCACCCCTTCCAAAAAAGTAGAGAGTTTGATTGGCCAATGATCAAAACCCCTCCAATCTATAATCTTAAAGCTAGTAAACCAAGACCCACCAATCCAAAAGTAGGAGACTAGGAACCTGTCAATTCACTCAACAATACATTCCCCTCCTAATCTTCTATTGTTCCATGTAAATTGTCCATTAATAGGCTTAATATCCACAAGGTTTAAGGTAGAGATATTATCTAGAAGAATAAAATTAGAAGGCTCCAACCTCGAAAATTCTCCCCTCATTTCCCCCAGATCAGTAATAACATTAAAATCACCAGTTATAATCCAAGGATAAAGAGGAGCAATACTACAAATAAATTGAATATGGGACCAAAGGTACCACTTACCAAACAAATTAGAAGGAGCATAAATATTGGAAAGTAGAATAGTTTCTCCAATTTCCAAACTCGTAACAACAACCGAAATAGAGAACTTACAAGACATCCACCAAAGACAGCAGAACTTCAGGGGTTTCCATAAACAAGCCAGGCCTCGAGCATTACCTTGGGCACTAATGCATTGGCATTGAGCAATGCCTCCATATTTTGGGCACCACACCACACGTATTTTTAATCAAAATCTTAGTTTCTTGAATGAAGATAACATCAAGAGAATGCTTACAAACCAAATCCCAAACAACTTTTTATCATGGGCCACTGTTCAAGCCCCTTACATTCCAAGAGGATGATCATTTCTAGGAGAAGGAAAAGTGGGAGTCAAGAGTTTTAATAGAACTTGACTCCACCATAGTTTCCCTCATCAATTTTATTTTCCCCAAATCCTTCTTTCTTCTAGCTTTGGAAGTTTTCTTTGGAGCCCCTTTCTTGAGATTTTTTTGATGAAGCCCTAAAAGAGGGGAATTCCTACTTCCTTTATTTGCACCAGATATCATTTTCTCCATAGGAGGAGAGAGCTCAACTTCAGACTTATCCAAATCCCTAGGAACCATAGGAACCCTTGAGTCCAATAGGTTTTGATTTGTATCCATTCGAGCAAGAGGTCACCCACCTTCTAGAATGCACTACAAATCATCATGAGCATGACCCTCCTGAACCACTCCCAAAACACTTGAATCCAAGGCCAGCATACCAAGGTTCACCTCCTACTAGCTAAGGTCATATAACACATCAAAGCGACTAAAATTTCTCCCTTCTTGTCTCTTCTTGAAGGTTCTTTTCATACCACAATTTTTGTTGCGAGTCTTTACAAGAATAAAACCCTCATTATTAGTCCCCACACCTAAAATAGGAGCCTTACCCTTATCCTCCTTAATAGACTTATGAGGAGGAAAAGAAGGTTGAGGCTCAGAAGAATGGAACTTATAACATCTTCGTTGCAAATGACCATACTCATGGCACAACCGGAAATAGAAAGGAAGAGTCTCATAGTCAAATTGTTGCACCCAAGAAAATGAGCCCACCTGAATTTCCAAAGAATTTGGAAGAGGTTTTCTCAAATCTATTTCCACACATATGCGAGAAAAGGTCATAACCCTTCTATCTAGTTTCTATTGTGAAGGTCCCAGTGGTTTTTCTAGCAACAATGCAACCATGTGCAAGATATCATTTCTCCAATATTCCATCAAAAACCAAGGAAGGCAAACCTAAACTAAGACCTAATTCAGGACCTCCTCATAAGGGTTAAATCTCGTATGTCACGACTTCATAAACAAACCTATCTAATTGTGAAAATATGGACCTCCTTCAAAAATCATATGACAATCAACCATGCAATTAAAAACAACCATAAAAATTTGTTAGCTATCAATATCACCTCAACTTCACCCTCGGGGTTCCAAGTCCTTCTAACCCATGAGTCCAAAAATGGAAGCGAGACTCGCATTCCCATTAATTTGTAGATCAAAGCATGATTTTTAAATCATTCAATATCCTCAGCAATATAATTCAATTGGATCACCAGAATAGGCATATCTGATGACTGCTCCAGGGTGTTGCCACAATAGTGGTTTACACTTTCTGGGAGATCCTGATTTTTGTTGAAATCACATATTTTTAGAAAAAATAATGATTTAAGCCTTGAAATTTTCCATTTAAAGGATTCTAATTGAAGAGGGTTTGATCAAACCACCTTAGACCAAGCCCCCTTGGATAGAACCCCGCTAGTTTTAAACCATACCTATAACGGAGTCTCCTTTACACCTATCAAAATGTTGATAAAAAAACCACTTTTGATTTACGTTTTGGTGGATCAAATGAATTCATTTAATTTATTTATTTTTGTATGTAGTCCTTATTATAAGCTTCTAAAAAAGTATAATTTTAATTAAATTTAAATTGATTATTATATTTATTTTTTATTTTGTGTGAATGTAGGTTTTTCATCGAAAATCAAGCTCTTTGTTCTGCACATGTAGAAAAATAGCAGATTATCAAAAAAAAAATTAAAAGTATGAGTGCATTAGATATTGAATTCCTTGATCCAACAAAAAAAAAAGAATTTTGATACATACAAAAAAGTTACATGTTATACGGTCCGCCTATGTCTGAGTTGTAATTGGTTTGACTTTGAAACTTGATTAAGGAAAAAATATTCAATAAAACAATATGAAACCAATTGGAAGTACTAGATATCATAGTTACAAATCTATATTCAAAAAAATTAAAATTTTATCCTTCATGGAAATAAATTTGTGTTATACAGTGAGCGTCACTCCTTAAAAATGGTGTTTATTGAAAAAAAACTAGTTTTCAAAGGAGATGGAAAAAGAACTGCAATCTGATTCCAAAAAATTTGAAAAAAATATATTTAGAATCTACAAAAAAAACTATCACAAATCACTAGTTTACATCATCTTCAAGTTCCTCATGGTTTAGCTGCTATAGGTGTCTAAAAGTGAATATTTAGTTAGAAAAAATCAATTTAGTGTCCAGTTTGGCCAAAAATTGTAAACCAGTATTGTGGGATCACCCTCCAAACACCCATTAATTTTTGGAATGTGAGAGCCCCCAAATAGAGCCGACCCATCAAAACCCACATAAATGAAAAAAGACTTGTTCTTAGCACCACACTTGGACAAAGATGAAGAGCTCGCATGTAAAGAAGCTCAAAAATTCATATTATAAATGAAGAAAAGATTCTCACCTGAGGCCAAGAATGAAATAAAAACTACAGACAAAGATCCTCCGATGATCTCCACAAACCCACCACCCAAATTTGGCACTGAACAACAAGTATACATGGAAGAAAATAAATAAATAAAATAGAAAAAGACCCCTCTGTGAGCTCTAAACATCCCCCACATTAGAAAATGCCTCCAAAAGCTCGATCTAACACCAACAACTGCATGCAAGGAAGCCAAGAAGGCATGTAGACTGTGACCTATTATAGGTCACAGGTCTGCAAGAACCCCCGCGTGCACTCCTCAAACACCATCTTCAAGTCAATTAGCTGCCATTTCTCACAAATATTCAAAATAATAAAATAAATTCATTATCAACAATCAAAAATCAAAAATAAACATGATAAATTAAACCATTTAACTCATTAATGAAAATAGTTGACAAATCTTTCAAAGGGAAAAATCAATTAACAAATCTAATTAAATCAATTAACTCTTTCATCAAAATAAATAAATAATTCTATTAAATCCATATATGAGCTAAATAGCTAATAATATCCACCACAACTCCACATCCACTCCACCTTTAAATGGATTAATCTTGCTCTAAGATCAAATCCTAATCATTCATCTATTTTATCAAATTCTTATAAATTAAGATCAAATTCCTCATTTTTAAGATCTCAATCCTAGGTTTGAATAGGTTGATGTCGTCTAGGTGAGCAATGAACATTCAAGCATTACATCAAGAGCATACCTACTTCATGCTCTATTGGAGGTTTGTATGGTGTTAGAATAATGAGTTTTAAATGTTGTTTTTACTTCTTAGATTTATTTTGATTCTTGTGCTCATACTTACAATTGATTTTATAGAAACAAGCTTGCAAAAACCACTAAGTGGTATTACATAAACTATGTATGTCAAAATCATGAGCTCACTAAACCATGATTCCAAGTTAAATATTTAGTATTTATGATTTTTTCCAATAATGATTATTTTCCTAATGTGACAAAAATATGTATCCCAATATCTCATACATCATGTGTAAGTGTCTGCAAGAATTTTCCTAACCTAGATTGTGGTATTCACATTGAGCTAAGATGCAACAAAATTAAATATTTATTTTTACATTATTAACATTATTATTTTATGCATGTAAGGTGTACAATAGACATCTCCCAACATAAACTGTTAATAGCATATTTTTATATTAATCCATCAAGAACAAGAGTTTCATGAGATAATGTGAGCTTCTTAAGACATGGAAATGCCTCAAATCTCCCTGTTCAAGGGGCCAGTAGAGTTAATTCAATATCTAACTCAATATTTGGATTAAAACAATTTATACCACCCAAAGGGTGGATGTAGATTAACTTTGTGGTACTTTGAGAGGCCACCCATGAAATTCTAGAGTAGGATGTTTGATGTGCAATCACAATGAAAAACTAGTTGGAGAAGCATCCAAAAAACTCAATCATGGCTTGAATAATGAAGCAAAATATCGATCATTGTTACTTGAATTGCATTCATGTGCATTATACGGAGCCAAGCAAGTCTAGATTGAGGAAGACTCAATTATGCTTGTGAATGTGATATAGAAGTGGGGTTCCTCCAACTAGAAGATAAATAATATTATATTACTAATCTAGCCACTCTTATATGTGTTTCCTACCTTCTCCATTTAACACATTTATGAGGAAATCAATCAAGGGGAAAACTTCTTGCTCAACTATGCTATGTATAAATAAAATGTTATAATCATTAGCAATAATGTGAGGTCTTGGAACTCCTTTGATTTCACTTTCAACTTATAATCACCTTTCTATCTCTTACATAAGGAAATATCTCCATCATAACATAAGGTGGCATATCTCACTTGAAACAAATTCATTGTTTAGGTATTGAGCATATATAATAATATTGATCAATTCATGCATCTCCCTTGGTAATCTAAGTGCTTCTTACCATTATGAAGGTGTATGGTCCCTACTAGCTCTTGGTAAGCTCCAAGTATTTATTTATGAAAGGGCCTTTACATCATGACAAGTAATTAGAAAACATGGACACTAATGTGATATTGTTTCCTGGGAAAAATGAAAAATCACCTTTTTGGGAGGAGTCACATGGCTGAAGATTTTTTCATAATAAGGTAGTAATAATGTTACATGCCATCAAATTAATATCAAGGAAACAATTCATGATCACACCACATTGTTATAAATTCAAAAATGGTGTCTATTTGATGCTTGTGGTAGCCTTTCACAAGAAAGAAAGCTAAAGGAGGTGGTTCAAGTGGTTGTCACTTTAATTAGGCCATAGTGGAAGCAAGGATTAAACAAGGTCTTGGATAGAGTGGTGCTAGGCCTAGGTTTCCCCCATGACTTGGAGCATAGTTACTCCATGTATATGTAGTTTTATTCCTATGGATCCCTTTCATTATTCCTTCAATGGGTTCCAATGAAGCTAGGAATTTAAAGGCCAAGTTGGGAATAAACTTCTTCAAGTATGCCATAGGTGTTACATTAATGATTGGTATAGGTTGGTTGTTACAATTATAGAAGATGTGGATAGTTTATTGAGTAGAGATGAGGATGAAGGTGATTGAAGTTGGTATACTATTCCAGTATCCTTTTTTTTTCAAAATATTATATGTAAAGGCTAGTATTATAAGGAGGAATACATTGTAAACACTCCTTGAAGAGATATAATAGGTGTTGTTTTCACTCAATTGTAGTTTTCTTGTTTACTATTTTGTATATTATTCTCTCTATTCAAGAAACCCCAACATAATTACTTTTGGTTTTTAATATATATGGGTATGGCCCCAAGGCCATTGGTCATCAATGAAAAAAAGACCAAGAGTGAAAAAATAGAGATGAATGACTAGCAACCTTATTTGAAGGGGGGAATATATTTATCTACATCACTAAGCTCCTTAATGTAATATGAAACAAGAAAGGCACCTAGAGGACAATCCATATATGTAAAATAAAATTTAACATGAGATGGAGAGGGAATATGCTCATGTTAGGTACAACATCACATGAATCAGGACCCCTAGATGTATAAAAAATATATAACATTGATGTAGAAGATAAGTCACTATCATAGGCCACAAAATAACTATCCTCATAAAGCATATTGATATATGAAATGAGTTTGGTTAGGAAGGGGGAAAGGAAATATATGATAAAAATCTAGAATTGAAAGCACATAAGGGAGGGTGGATGAGTAAGGATAAAAAACATAGCAAGTAATAATGGCCCAAACCCTAATCAAATAAATCAATGAGTACAAATGAGTGTGGATCCAAATGCTAATCAAATATGAAATAAAAAGGAATAACAATCATGAATATTATATCTAAAAATTCAATATATAAATAAGATCAAAACCTTAGGGTTAACTCTAGATGGGTTTAAATGTAAGGTTCACCAAAATGTAAATAAATAAAGTATACTTCTTTTACTAAAAGTAGGTTTAATAAATATAACAAGTAATAAAAATTCAATTGACTTAATTTAGAGTCATGACATATTATATGACATAATTTAAAAACCTAGAAATTAATATGGGTGAAAGTATTGTTGGACATTTGTGGAGTTTGTCATTGATATGTCTACTAGCAACATGAGTATGAGCATGAGTTGTATAGTATGCAATGTTGTCATTGATGTCAACATTGTATAAATATTGATATGTAGATCATTTGGTGAATAATGAGTATTTATATAGATGATAATCCAATGTATATTTACAAGAAGGTTTGATCTAGTGTAGATAGTTGAAGTGGAAAATTGGCTAAGTGTCAAAATAGTGTTTTTTAGTGTACAAGATCTCTAGTATTTTGGTCCACATTGGTCCGCCTTGAGGAATATTGCTCTGTTGTTCTAAGGAAATTTTGTTGGATGTTAGAGGAGTCTAAATCCAATTTTTCACACTGTTTTGTTCTCTAGTGAAGAAGTTATGAATGACAAAAAATTTGGTTTGTCAATGACAATAATTGCCAATGCAGGGTATATGTTTTGGTGAGTCTACACTTAACCATGGATTGGTATCTAGTCTTGTAGATTTGTGGGAGTGTTGACAAGTGTCAGGTGTATCTTAATTCCAAGTGAAATAAAGTTTGGTGGTCTACGTGTCTATTTTTGGTTGACCAATATTGTAGAGTTTAAATAAGTGTTGATGCATTATGTGGGAACTAAAATAGGTCCATGCTCACCTATTTGAGTTCGTTACAAGCTTTTTTATGGCATGAAGTATGTTTTGGGCCAAAAATTTATATTTTGCATAATACATCTAATTAGGTCGACTTAATTGATGTTGAGATGAAATCGGTATTAAGTATGAGTTCATTTTAGTGTTGGATATAGTGTGTTAATAAATATGCAAGTGCAGTGGATGTGAATTGTGTGAAAGTGATGCAAGTACAGAGCAGATCAAAGTGTTGGAGTAGAGTGATGAAGTGTGTTGAAGCTATGTATTGAGCTTCAATTGAAGTATATCCCAATATGTTATCGATGCATTTGTAATAGTTCATTTTGGTTGTGTGCCACCCCTCTCTTCTATCTTGTCTTATTTATGTGGGCAGTGAGTCCACCTATAGTGAGCACTTCTATAATATATTATAATTGGTTAAAATATATTGTGAGCGAATCCTCACCATGGTTTTTCCTTTTTGGGGTTTTCCACATAAAAATTTGGTGTTCATGTGTTATGTGATGTCGATGGGTTGATTTCATGATTTCCTTTCTTATAAAAAATTAAATATGTTATGTGGAATGAATGCTTAAATATTTAAGTGGTTTTAGATAATATTGATTCACCCCCCTCTCAGTATTTTGTGTGTTCAACAATTGGTATTAGAGCTTGGTTCCTTGGAAGAAGCTTAACCGCTTGAGGAAGATCTTGAAGGTTGAACACATGGCTCTTAGAAGATATCCCACTCCTCTAGAAGATATTCTTGTTATTGGATTCACAAAAGAAGAGTTCATGGTTGACATGAATGGAGAACTAAAAATATCCCTTGAAGATCTAGAAAGGACTAAAGGTGAAAATAGAGATATGAAGGAAAATGTCAAGAAAGTAGATAAATGCATTAGAAAGTTGAGAGAGAAAATCAAGAAATTCAGAGAAAGACATAAGGAGTTCAGTGAGCAATTGAAGCAAGCCAATATAACAATTACCAGTCTGAAAGTGCAAGTTGAAGAAGGAAAAAGAGTTTTAGAATTTCTAAATGCAAAGATGAAAAGAAAATTTGAAGAATGCTCAAAACTTGAAGAAGTTGTGACCTTGAGATCAAATCTTGAGAAAGCAAAGAGTCATGAAGACAAATTCAAGATGAGTTCTACAAAGCTTGATTAAATGATTACAAACCAAAAAGGATCAAAGGAAAAGAAGGATTAGATTTTGAGAAAGGTAAAATCTCAAAGATAGATCAAATTCCAAATCAGGCTAAAAAGAAGACTGGGGACAACAAGAGCAATGGAAAACAGGTTTGAAATAAAAGGAGAGACTCAAAGTACCACCTACCAGACAACCAAATGCATAAAGGTACCAATATTTTAATGGTTTTTGTTATTTGTTACCAATTTTTTGCTACAGCTCAATTGGTGGAGCTGGCTGAATATTGTTATATCTTAAGTGAAGTTACAGTTTTTTTTGTGATATGCTTGAGTGTTGATTGCATCTTAATTAGCATTATTTATTAAGTGACAGTTATGCTTTGAAAAGAGGAATCAAAATTTTTATAAGTTACTATTCAATGCTTTACAATCAAATGAAGTACAAGATTGAGTGTTAAACAATAAAGCATTTCAAATACTTTCATTTATTTCATGAAATAATTCATATTTATAGAGCTTCATTTGATTGTGAGAATTCAAATGATAATACAACATTGCATTGAGATGCATTTTTCTTTTCGAAATGAAAAGCATAGAATTGAAATCAAATATCCACACAAGCCATGGATGTAACTATTATAGTGCATCACTAGTATCACACTACATTATGGAGGATGCATTAAAAGAAGAAATCACATAAGTAACAATGTAATCATCATTGCCTGATTTGTTGATGGTCGATGCTGAAGTGGTGCACCTTTTGTCTTCTCCAAGCTTCGTTGACCTGTAGGAAGGAAGAGAGGGATGTCAGAGGCTCCGAATATGAAGATACCTATATGAACCATTGATCTGTAAACTAGGATGTTAAAGTTTTCCAAAACTTAATCCAATTACAGATTTAATTCCCGATCCAACAGTAATGCATGATTATGTATCTTAACCATTGAAATTATGAAGTTCTGATTAATCCTTTCAAACACTTTAAATCAATTATCTGTAATAACATTCATGAGAAAGCATAATACTGAAATAAATGAGAGAACAAGAAAGAGAGAGAAGAGAGACACCAACAACTTGATAACGGAGTTCGCTCAATTTGAGCTACGTGTCCGGGTTCGCTTCTCAATGTTGGACCACTTTATTGATATCGCCAAGCTTCAATAGCCTTCTTACAATATCCAAGCTTTAATCACTCACAATCTCTCTCTTTACAATCTTACAATTCTTGGTGTAATCAACACCTTGTAATTTCTCTCCCAAAAATTCGTCCAAAGAGTATAAAATTTTCTCTCAAAAAACACATCCGAATTATTTCTCCACAAAAATGCATTAAGACTCTATCACATCACCTCCTTTTATACATAAATTTTGCATATGAGGTTAAAAACCACCATAATAAATAAAATAACAAATTAATCACCCTCCTTTGGATTTTATAATTATAAGCCTTACAAAAAAACACTAACCTGTTTATATAAAAACAATAACTTCCCCATTTTAAAAATAAAACATTAAACAACCCCTTAATAAAACATTTGGAATTTGTTTTTTAATCCCTTGTCTTATTATATTCATGGGCTATTTGAGTTTATGGGGTTGAGTTTAAAAATAAAATAACAATTTAGTGTTATTTTAGGAGGTTTTGTTTTTTTTTATGAGTTAATTTCATTGATTTTAGGAGATTTGGATCCCACCAAATCCGGTTGGGATCCCACAAAATCCGATGGATTTTTGTGAGATAAAATAATCCTCCACACCTTATTTTCAAAAATAAAGCATGGTATGTGAATTTTGTGAGATTTTTTTCCACATCACCTGAAATTTCCACGTCACCATCTAGTCAATTGCCATGTCACATGTTGACATCATCATTTTGACTAAAACTTTGACTGGCTATATTTTTCTCATACGGACTCTGTTTTCAAAACCGAGGATAGTTTCGGAATCAACATGACAAGCACTAGGACTTGGTGTCATTTTTGCTTGGATGTGAGACAATCAAATTTTTGCCTTTTTGAATGCTTGATTCGCCTATTTGACCAACCCTTTGACCAAGCATAACTCTAGCATATGACCTCCTTTTGACGAAATTCAGGTTGCATCAAGATCATGTCAGCAAGCTCTAACCGATGATGTTAGTTCTGAGAGATTTTGAGATTGTGATATTTTTGAGATTCTTGGATCCTCCTGGATCAACCATCAACAATAATGCAGTCTACTACTAATCATACACTAGAACCATTAAGGAGGAAGCAGAAGCATGAACAAAGGGAGAAAACATCATCATCAGTCATTATTTTTATGCTAACATCATTTGTTTCTTTGTGTAGCTATAGGGAAATTCACGAAGCTGATTATCATTCGAAGACCAAGCATGTGGAGAAAAATGGGCTCCCACAAGGGTAGAGCTCGACATGTTGCCCCTATTCATTAAAAGTGGGTTGAGATAGAGATTGAGATCATCAAGAAAAGAAATGATATACAAATGAAGGAATAAATCAGAGTTAATCCATCAAGCCATTAAACCAACTATGCATTCATAACAATCATGTAAACGCTTTATGAAAACTACAGGTGAATAGTGGGTTTAATCCGCTCAATCATTTAACTAAGTACATTCGTCTCAAGCATTGTTGTATGGTTTATATTCTTTTGCCACAATATTATTTATTCATCATGTTCATAATGTCATGCAAGGTTCAATTCAACAGTGTTCTTTCTCTCAATCAAGGATAGTGAACAAGCATACATAATGCCTTAACGAAGAGAGTTGATTCAGATTTTCATTTTAGATGAGGACAAGTGCATAGAATAGATTTATTAAATGGGGCATAAAAATGCATGAAGAGTGCTAGGTTGAAGCCCAAGAATATGAAAGGTCAGACAATGCATTCAAATGATCAATGAAATAGTCAGTTCCAGTTTGGCTGAGAATGCAAATACAACATTTGGAATTATAATGTGAAAAGATTGCTTCTAAAATTAACATAAAATGACAAAGCATAACAGAAAGTGCTTCTGAAAGTGTTAGCTAGTTGTAAGAGAGAATACAGTCCATAGAACTACAATGTTTCAATTGAAATCTCTGGATAAGTTCAAAATAGAATCAGAAAGCTAACCATCCTGAGGTTCTTCAAGGAAAATCAATGAGGAGTCAGCATCAAAGTGGCCTGAAGAATATAGATGCCACTATTTTATCAGGGTACATGTGGTCATTAAGTGATATGATCATGATTATTTTCATTCCTAGGTGTATAATATAAGGACATAAATGAATTTTGGTGCAAATTAAAATACAACACACCCACATTGGGGTTTTTAATTGAAATATATAGATTTCTTACTATTTTCAAGACACCCATGCAAGGGTTTTCAGCAGTAAGATATGTGTTTCTCATAATGCACAGTGTTTCCATGGACGAGTTGAAATACATTTAGAAATGCATCTTATTCACAAGCAACAAATACCCATATGAAGATTTCTACAAATGAACAAAGATAGATGCTTTCTATTATCACCCATGTCAGGGTTTTTATGAAAACCACAAATATTACAACTTGCAGTGATACCCATGAGAGAGTCTTTAAAGAAGTAACATAAATAATGAAAGGTAATGGTGGTCGAGCTATGTAAGAGAAATCACAGGATAGGTACATTTTCTTTAAAATTACATATACCCATATGGTTCTTTTTGTTTCAAAAGTGTTAAATGTACAAATGGTCTTTTGGGTTGAGCCTAGAAAGGTTTTTCAATGCCTAGTTGAAGCATGGATGGTCGCGACCTGGAGGGAGCCTTTGGCTCGTGAATGTTCATTAACTCCCAAAAGATAAACCCTGTTGAGTTGCCGTCATATCTTAGAGATCAACTTAAATATGAAAAAGGAGGGATCTTCTATAAATGCCATCAAGGACTCATATCAAGCTCACGGCTTGTCATAGTTTTCTTACCTTACCATTTTTTGTTGTGTAAGATCAAAGAAGCCTCGTTTGAGCTCACACAAAGCCTTCAAGATCAAGAGTCGAGCTCGTATAAAGGAGCACAGAAAAACATGGAGATGACAAAACAACATGTACAGAAGTTAAAAAATCATTAGATTTGTATCTCATGGCCACGGCCAGTGAGGCTTTTGTTCTTATCAAAGAGCTCAGAGAATGAGTCAAATGATAGACAATTATTCTTACCCATGAAGCTGAGTGGAGACCTCATTTTGTCTCTTGAAAAATCAAACCAAAATTCCTAGGTTGAGCTTGTGTATGGCGGCCAAATGGCATGATATAAACAAATAGACACAGGAAGTGGAAAGCACATTAAAAAATTGTGTTGCAGCCATGGCCTCAAGGCCAAAACTATGACTCAAAACAAACACAGATTTCCAGAGAACCCACAGGAAACTCACGAGATATTCTTACCATCAAAGGCTGAGTATGGTGAAGCACGAGGATTGGAAGAGCGAGCTTCAATTTGCAAACTGTCAAACCCTAGCTCATGGCGGCACTCACAGCAGAGCTATTTTCTTCAAAAGTTCACTTTGCAAAATGATGCGAAAGGTTAGGGAATTTTTGCATTTTGTTCATTAGGGTTTTGCTTAACCCTAGGTCAACTTAAAGCATTTTGCCTTATATTTTTACAAAATATCAAAATCTGAAGCTTAATGCTTTGAAGGGCCGAATTCTCATATGCCTAGGTTGACTTTGTTTAAATCCCTAGGGCTTGTGTTTTTTATATTAACATTTATACCTTTTCCTTAGTGTAGAATGAAGAATGTCAATGCCTTAGGATTATTTTAATTGATTTTGAGGGGAAATCACTTAAAATACGAATGATGAAAATATTTTATGACTTAGGGTTTTTTTTTTAATTGATTTTTAAGAAATCAATTAAGATTTTGATAAGAGAGACTTTGTATATTTTTATGATTTTTTAAAGAAAAATCAAGCATTGTATTGGAGAAATAAGGTAGTTCTTTTTGCAAAAATAGGCCAAATTATAAAATCCGCCACTATGTAAAGCAAAGATAAAGCAAACTATTTTTATCTTTTTGCTATTTTTAGCAGATTGTTTTATTTTCTGCCTTGGGTCGAATTTGAGTTTCCTCTTGGAGAGATAAGGTGCTTTATTTTCTTTAAAAGTAGATTTAGCCTATTTTTAGAGGATTTTTAGTATGATCATGGAAAAAGAGAGTTTTTTTTGCTTTTACGCAGACTTTTGAGACAGGTTGATACCTTTTCCTTGAGCTTTTCTTGTGAGCTCAGATTAGGGTTTCTGGAGATTATATTTTGAAGAAACTTAGTTTTCTTCCCTTCTTCTTAGTTCAAATTTTAGTTTCCTGCTCTTAGCATTTTGAGCTTGTAAACTCAGTTGTACTCAGTTCAGGCAGATACACTCTTTCAGTTTCAATGAAGCAACAAAGTTCTCATTTTTTATCTTAATCTTGTAACAATAGTTTGATGTCTTTGTGTTTTCAAGTTTGAAGCCTTATATGTCCTGCTTTTATGAGTCTTTGCACAGATTTTCATGTTTTCAAGTTGTGTGATGTATTCAATGCCTTCTAATCTTCATGCAAATTATTGATGAAACCATGTACCAATGAAATTGTGAGAGCTATTATAATAGAGGAATTGTTGTGAGTGGTAAAATATGGGTTTTTGAGAAATAACAGTTAATCATCAATTAGTGTTAGATTTTATTTTCAAGCTATCCTTCTATCCCTTTTCCCATAAACTACTTAAAGTAATATTCACCATTCGGAGAACCAGCTCACTCTGGAGACTCCTTCTTCATTCAGATCACCCACATCTGAAGAAGGTTTCCATGTGTCATTAGATTGCTAAATCTTGTATTCAGCAGGGTGAAAATCTATTTGATAACATTATTCTTGTAATAAATTTGGACATAAGGCTATGGAATGTAGAATGATTCAAAATGTTCAATCTTTTTTCTAATTAGTATTTTACATGCAAAAGGTTTAGTCATAAGGCTAGTGAATGCATAAATAAAATGATGAATGGCTATAACAATGGTATGATGTTATAATTCTTCATTGGCTATTGTAATGCATGCAATGGATTTGGGAATAAAGCTAATCAATGCAAATCTAGAATGTGTGGAGGTAAGCATGTTCAAAATGTTGTCATATGTTACAATTGCAAAATACTAGGACACATTTCCAAATTTTGTAGAAGAATGTGAAGAATAACAATCTAGTAAAGAAGAATGATCTAGTGAATAAGGCTAATCCAGTAGAGATGAAGAAAGAGATGGACAAGATTTGTAAAAATAAGGAAGACAATGACACTAAACCTGAGTTTGTACTAGCATCTAGTACAAATGTTTCCTCTAGAAACTAAAAAAGAAAGCTTTGGCTTAATAGGAACATTAATAGAAGATTCTTTATCCCCTGCCAAAGAAATGGTTTTGAAGCTTTAACATGTGGATATAAGGTGGAGGTTGACATAGTGAACCTATTGAAGAAAGAACCGATGGAAAATATTGAGTTGCAAAAGTTTGCAGAGCATTTGAAGTTGACTATGCACACAATTAGGTTTTTTACCAACTTTTCAAATTGTGTATTCAGTGTGAAATTAGGGTAGTGAAAAAAGGTTTATAAGTGATTTCATACACAATCTAAGTCATTTGTAAATAAGCATTTGAGAAGAGCAGAGTGGAGAAGGAGCGAAGTAAAGTGTTCAAATAATTTTCATCAGTAATTACACATGAAACCCTAATCAGAAGGCAATTAAGAGGCATTTACAGTTTCTATTCACCCTAAGTTTTGAAAGTGGTTTGAATTTATTGCATAATGTATACACCTCAAGTTGTAGAGGTAGTGAATTGTCCCTAACCCAAATTCAAATGACATCCCGACAAATCCTTAGTGGATAATCTAGATGGTGCATTTTGGCACACCCATATGGCATTCTACACACAAAATATGTAAGGGTTTACATTCATGCAAAGTTGGAAAAGTATGATCATGGAAAAATGGGTGATGTGTGGGTTAATGAACTCATCAAAGACAAATTCAAACTGAAAAAAAAAATTGAGAGCTTGGTAGAGAAGAAGCTCGATGTGTGGCATTATTTTCCTAAATTTAATCCAAATGATGTGTGGGTAAGATACACCCTAAGTAGAATACATGATAGATTCACTTGGCTTGATATACCACACTTGATCAACAAAGAAGCAAGTAAGATTTTTAAAAGTTTGTGTTCAACTAGACCAATTTTGACAGTAAATTCTATGAAGAATGAGGTTGTCATGGAGTTAACAGAAGTGACATATGACAAGAGTGCATTAATAATCAAAAACATTAAAAGATCTGACAGTCACGTATGCCTTAATGATGATCGGTTATAAAATATATTTCACTAACAGGGAAAACTTTCTATCAACAATCGTCATTAATACAACATATGAAATGGTTGTGAAGGGTGCATATTATGATTTTTGCATGTTCTTGAGGGCACAATTAATTAAGAATTTACAAAAGACAAAGGATTCAAAATATCCTTTCAAATTTGGCACATTGATCATATGTTTGTTGTTTTATTTATTGAATGAGGTTCTCGGTACAAATGATATAGTTTGGTTAAAGGACAAATCAGTAGCTCATCAAATCAAAGTCCACCTAAGGAGGTTAGGTAATGTGGAGACATAGGAAGCTACATTATAGGGATATTTCAAGACCTTCTAGAAGAATATGTAGGCCAGAGAGAGAATACAAAAAATTGTGGTAGAAAAATACAAGAATGACATTATTTTTATGGTAAGTAAAGATTGTTGCATAATGGAGGCTATTGAGCCTAGAATTGTGTGGATCCTAGAAATGGGATATGAAGTTGAAGAGAAAGTAATAATTGGTTTGGATGATCTTATGTTGAGAAAACCTAGGGACACTTCTCAGGAGAGATATGGTACATATGAGGAGAAATCCATGGAGGTGCACACAAATCAAAGGAAAAAATAGGTAAAGAAAACAGTTAAGAAAATGATTGCACAATTTGCAAAGGAAATGGGCCTCACAAAAGAATAAGTAGAGAAGGATAAAGTCATGTTTGGCTCACAAGGAGGATCATAAAATGTTACAAGATCAGGTAGAATAGCTACCAATCCTTTGGTTTCCCCCAAGTCCTCCAGGACTAAATATGTAATTAGAGACAAGAGGAAAGAGTCTACAAGTGCTCCGATGAAGGAGAAGACACCTTCAGCAAAATAGAAAATAGGCCCTACAAGAAGATTTAAAACCAAAGCAACAAGAGAAGCATACTTGGGTGTAAATGTTGATGATTATGAAGAAAAAGAAGGACCAAAATTGGTCTAGAAAAGGAATTATGAAGCTTCATAAGGTGAATCAAGTGCTAAAAGAAAAAAGGTTGATATAGTGGACACTAATAGTGAGGAAAAGATTGAAAAAGAAAAGAGGGCTACAAAATATAGATGAGAAAAAAAAATACAGTCCTATAACATGCCTATTGTTCTACCTAGTAATTCTACTAAGTTTTACCCACATGTAATTGTCTATGCATCTAATGTAAAGCAATATTTTTTTTCTTTTATATTCAACAATAAATGCATCATTTGAAATATAACTTTATCCAAATTTTTCCATTGTATAATCAAAGAATCATTCCAATAATATAATTATGATTTAACTTTACATAAATATATTCAAGATAGTGTTTCACATTATAATTTCTATATAGATGGACACATGATTACATACATTGCTTCAACAAGCTTTACAAGAACTAAAAATACAAATGGTCTAGAATTTCCTTCTCCCAAATCTTGGTCACCAACTGCATGAGGAGAAGCATCACTCAAGCGCTTTTCCACCAACCATGGTTTAATTGCGGTCCCCCGCACATCTACCAAACTTGGTAAGATGGCCTCCCTTCACCAAAGAGATTGGTTTGGTAACCTCATCCTTCAAATAGCCTTTTTTGAGCATAGTGATGTGTCCTACATATCTAGAGCTACCATAATGTCTATTATCTCATATATGATTACCTCAGACTAGAATGTAAATTGGATCACATAGTGAACTGATAGTGTAAACAATGGCTACCTATACTACTTTGGCCAAAGATTCATCACCCAGTAGCTTTGAGTGAGGTCATCTATTTCACCACATTTAATTGCTCGATTTGTGTTGACCATTAGTATTCTATTCTAAGGTTATCCCCTTTCTCATGGATTTATCCTAACCCCAGGAATAACCTTCTTGTTAACTTATATCTAAATGACTTGTTATAAGATTCACAATACCACTCTATCTTATGCTATGCACCTAAAGTAATGTCAAACTATATATAGTTCTGACATTGTATGAATAGTACATAATCGTATTAAACTCTTTATAGTATAAATAACTATATACATTTAATCCCAAAATAAAGGTTTCCCAAAACAAGAGACAATCAAAGAACTTTCAAAAGACTTATAAGAATAAAATACACTTAAAAGACAATATTTTCAACATGACATCATAATAAACGATCTTTTCAACATAATAACAAGGGAGTAGAAATTAACATGCCTTTTTAAAGCTCCAACTGAATAATCTTCCCTCCTGGCTTGATGGCTCAAGATCACTTGTAACTTCCACTCGAACAACCCAAATACCTCTACTAGCTTCTCTCTAGATCTCCCAATAAAACCAATATAAAATAACAAACAACTCTCTATCTCACAATTCTCAACTCACTCACACAAAATTTGTAGTACAATAACACAAGGAAAATCAAAATGATAAGTGTAAAAATTGGTAGAATGAGCACCTCTATTTATACTAATTTGTGAGTAACCGAAGGCTATAAACGAGTTAATATTTTTGTCACCTTCCTAAACTCATGTAGTGAATCACCAAGCTAACTCATAGGTTTGTAACACATCACAATCCTCACCATTTAAATAGCTGAGTAGACTTGATTTATGGGACAACAAGCTCAAAACAAGTTTCCTAATTTGAATTCCTTCATAATATTTTATCAATTTTACTTTTGACTGAGTCTTTATTCTATTTATAGGAAAGACCTCTAAATCATTCCAAACACTTGCAAATATGGTTCCACCTTCATATGTTTGGGGACCATAATTATAGAGCGGTTTTGACACATTCAAAAGGCTTTTACACTATTTCAGCTTCCTTCTCAAATGTTTACACAACAACAACTAACTCCTACGAGCTTGTTCATTGGTTTGACTTGGTCTCACTTAACTTCATGTGTTGGCTTGCATTCTACTAAAGGTTATGCCATATACTATATGCATCACATAATATTTTATGTGCTTTGTTTTACTTAAGCGCTTGACAAATATTAACCATAATAATAATGCTATGTGTATATTGTGCTTTGAAGATTATATCAATAACTTTTATTCATATATATATGAGTATATGTATATCTATCAAAATATATATGCATATATAACAATATATATATACATATATAACAATATATATATTCATATATATTCATTTCATAAAGTTTATCAAATACATTTAATTAATAATTATATATATAATATTTAAATACAAATAATAATATTACACACACATATATATATCTATATATACATAAGTAATTCCATTTCAATGTCTTTATAAAAATACTTATACACATAATTCCATCGATTGACATATATACATGGTATGTATGTATACATATATGTGTGTGTGTGTGTGTTTGTCACCTTAGTCCAATTGGTATTCCCATGCATATGGGTAATCCATCCATGAGCATGTGTGGGTACGTCTTCCTATGTATACTCATGTATGTATTCACTCATATGTATGAGTTTACCATAGACACACACATATATACATATATATACATTTTATGCATATATCTCATCGACATGACAATAAATAGACAAGGAATGATTTCCACTTAACATCAAGACCTCATTTCAAACATTCATGCAACAAGATCGCAAATCAATATAAACATACACAACTAGACTGAAGATTACTTACCCGTTACTCGAACTGACTTGACTTAACTAAGACCAACTAGGGTGTGAGTGTGTGAATGCTTAGTAAGACCAAATTAAAGGTTACCAGACCAAGTTCTTCTCCTGAGTGATCCTTCCCCTCTCTTTTGAAGGCTTGAACTTGTTCCTACATTCAACTTAGTTCACCATTATAGTAGTTAGCTGAATCGATGCATTCATATAAATCACATACAAGTCATATTCATATTGCATATTTCATATACTAAATCATAAAGCATTTAATTGAATCAAAAATTCATTCAACATATTTCTATCATAATTCATAAATAAAACACATTCACATTTATTGAACCAATTTACCAAACTAGTTAATAGTAAATAGATAATAGCACATAGGGTGTAACATATATCCCCCCTTGTGAATCATCGTCCCCGATGATTTTTAAGTATCAAATATGATCATAACATAAAGAAAAACATCACAAAACATCATAAGACAAAACATTATTGTTTTTAAGAGTTTTCAAAATCTAGCAAGACTTGTGGAAACTTTTGCTTCATTTTAGCATAGTCTTCCCATGTGGAAAAATCTTCTACATATTGATCCCATTGGACCTTGCATTGTAGAACTTCTCAATTACATAAGTGGAGCTTATGTTTTTTGAGCACCTTGAGAGGCTCGATCGTTACCACCCATAGGTCTTGCACCTGTAAATCATTACAATCAATAACATGGTTATTGCCTAGTATATACTTAAAATATGAGATGTGAAAGACGTTATGCATCCTGGCAAGAGCCAGTGGAAAGGAAATATTATACACAACAAGGTTGATTTCTTCAAGAACTTCAAAAGGTCCAACGTAGCATGGAGCTAGTTTGGATGACTTTCCAAACTTGATAGAACTCTTGTAAGGTTTAACTCTCAACAATACCCTATCCCCTACTATGAAATTCCTAGGTACTTGCTTAGAATCAACAAAACTTTTCTACCTATCGTTAGCTTCTACTAACCTCTGCTTGATATTTCCAACTTGTTCCTCCATTTCTGACATCTATGGCCCAAGGCTTATCCTATCTTCCATCTTATCCAAGCTAATTGTATTTTTCCACTTCTTGCCATATAATGCTTCAAATGGGATCATCTTGATCACAGAATGATAGGAGTTATTATATGAAAAATCTACCAAAGCTAGTTAATACTCCCACTTATAATATTGATTCATACAATACATCCTTATTAGGTCTTCTAATAATTGGTTTACCCTTCTCATTTTTCCATCTATTTATGGATGATACACAAAACTTATATTCAATTTTGTTCCAAGTGCAGAAAATAGGGTTTTCCAAAACCTAGATGTTACTCTAGCATCCCTATTAAAAATGATATTTTCAGGAATCCCATGCAACCTAAATATCTCTTGAATAAAATTTCATGCTATGATAGGAGCTCCATCGATCAAATTCCCTAGTATGAAGTGAGCTACCTAAGTGAGCTTGTCAACCACTGCCAGAATTGCTTTGTGCTTGTTCCTTGACATAGGGAGACCTTGCATAAAATACATGCTAATAACTTGCCACTTACTTTTTGGAACTTCATGTGGATACAATAGACCTACAAGATGATGATTCTTTTCCTTCACTCTTTGACACTCTAAAAAAAAATTCTACAAATATCGTTGCATCTCCTTTCATACCCTTCCAAAAATATAATGGCTTTACATCGGCTAACATCTTAGTTACATCTGGATGTCCTGAATATGGTGCATTGTGAACTTATTTCCATACCACACTCCTTAATTCCCTAATATTAAGTACATAAATACTTACCTTAAATCTCAATAATCCATTAGGTTCAAAGTGATATCCCTCATATCTTCAATCTTGTGGATTGTTCGTGAGTGCTTGCTTAACTTGCTCATAGAACTCGTCACCTATAGATTTTTGCAACACTTTCCCCTTGAAGTAAATTTGGATTGATATCATAGAGGAGATATTCCTCCTACACCTTAAGGCATCAACAACCCGATTCTCTATTCCCTTGATGTAACTAATATTGAAATCATAGTCAGATATCAACTCCAACCATATCCTTTGTTGTGCATTCAGATTAGGTTGGGTAAACAAACACTTTAGACCATGGTGATCACTCTTTGGTTCAAATGGTTTTTCCCAACAAATAATGTATCCACATCTATAACGCATGGACAACTACAACTCTAAATCATGTGAAGCATAATTCTATTCATAGGGCTTCAACTTCCTAGATTCATAAGCTATGACTTTCCCTTCCTACATTAATACTCCACCAAATCCTTCTGCATATGCATCTGTAATAACTACAAAGTTTCCATCTAGATCTGGTACTTTTAGTATTAGTGTTGTGGTCAACCTTTCCTAAGTTGGTCAAATGTTGCTTGACACTTCTCAGACCACTCAAACTTATTCCCCTTCCTTTTCAATGATGTGATGGGAAAAGCTAATCTTGAAAAATTTATGACTAACTTACGGTAATGCCCAACCAAACCCATAAAACTTCTAACTTGCAGCACGTTCTTGGGTACCGACCACTCTAACACTACTTTTATCTTTGTTGGATCAACCAAAACCCTTGTAGCTAAAATTACATGACCCAAATATTATACCTTCTTCTGGAAGAATTTACACTTTGAGAGTTTTCCATATAACTTATGCGCTTTCAATCATTGGAAAACAATCTCTAGATGCTTGAGATGTTCTTCTTCATTCTTGGAGTAAATTAAAATGTCATCCAAGAATACCAACAAAACTTATCTGAAAAGTCTCTAAATACATTGTTCATTAGGTTCATGAACGTTGTTGGTGCATTTGTTAGTCCAAATGGTAGAACTGTGAACTCATAATGTTTGTATCTAGTACTGAAAGTAGTTTTGAAAATATATTTGTTCTTGATTCTTAATTGGTGATATCTAGAATGTAGATCAATATTTGAAAATACTATCGCTCCTCACATCTGATAAAAAAGATCATCAATATGTGGCAACAAATACTTGTTCTTTATTGTTGCTTTATTAAGCAACCGATAATCAATACATAAGCATAGTGTACCATCCTTCTTATTCACAAAGATCATTGACACTCCCTAGGGTGAAACATTGGGTCTTATCAATCCTTTAGACAACAACTCTTCTATTTGTGCCTTTAACTCCATTAGTTCAATTGTGGTCATCCTATAAGGTACTTTCGATATAGGTTTCGACCCTGGTACTATGTCAATAGAGAAATAAAATTTCCTCTTGGGTGGTAATCCAAGTAATTCCTTTGGAAATACATCCACAAACTTCCATAAAATATGATATTTTTCCATGTATGCTTTTCTAGATTCCAACACTTCACCCTCTTCAACATCTTGGGAGTCTTGAGGTCCATAATATACTATATCACCTTGAGAAATGAATTCCTTGTATTCCTCAATTTTCTTCATTTTTATTGCAAAGAGTTGGAAACTTTTCTTCTTTTCCCTATGCATTTGTACAATGGATATCTGTCGTAACTTAAAATCTTTAGGCATTCCTTGTATTGATACCCAGTTACCTGGATTGTCTAAGCATTCAACTGTTTTAGCATGAAAATATACCTTGGCCCTATGTTTCCATAACCAATTCATCCCCAAGATGATATCATAAGAACATAAAGGAGCTACGTACAAATTGACTTCCATTGAGAAACTTGGAAGTTCAACTCTTTCCTTGAATAGAAATTGACTTACTTTAGCTCTTGTCTGGTTTGCATATTCTACAACCCAAGGCTTTTTCATGTAGCCAAATTTTCTAGACATTTGACTTGCTACTCTAGGAAAAATGAAATTTTTAGTTTCCCTAGTATCTATTAAAATTGAAATGGGAATTCCAGACAAAGTAACTGAAACTTCTACCAAAGTAATCTAGTACTATACTCGCTGATTATCCATAGTAGCATGAATCCTTTGTTGGAACACAACTTTTTGATGTGGAAGAGAATTACCATGTGCTTGTGTCCCTGATGGTTTTCTTGGACAATTTCTCACATAGTGATCCCCACCACATGTAAAACATCCCTTCAATGGTCCCCTCCTTTTCGTAAGTCTTCCAGAATTACTTACATTTCCACCAATATTGCTTTTGTAGTAGTAGTTGTAATTGTTGTTGTTTCCCCTTCAATCTCTCCTTGGTTCACTCTAATTATTTTGGGGTGCCTTATCCCCTTTCTTTTGAAAATTTTTCCCTTCACCAAGCTTTCTTGGAGTTTGATTGTTTTGTGTTCATACGAGCTTCTTTTTCTTCCTCTCCTAGTAGTTTGAGATAGACTTAACTCTTTATTCTTGCTTAATTGCCTTCTCATACACCAACTCCATGGTAGCTAGACCATGCACGTCCACCTCACCACCTATTTTCACATTTAGACCTATGATAAACTTTCTTATACAAAATTGCTCAGTCCTTTTGGTACATAGGTATGTACTTTAGAAGTCAATTGAACTTCTCCCAATACTCATTCACTGAAGAGTTACCCTGCCTTAGGTTTTGGAAGTCAATGAGCTTTTGGTCATAGAAGCTTTGGGGCAACCATCATTTTTGAGAAATCTCCGCATACTCACTCCATGTGAGACTTAAATAACTAAGCCCTAGCTCCATTTTCTTACTCATCCACTAGTTGGATGCTTCACCAACCAACTGAAATGCTCCCCATATAGCTTTAGTGACCTCATAGTAATTTTTGATTTTGAAATACTTCTCCATCTCTATAAGCCATGCTTCTATCACATCCCTAGTAGCACTACCTTCAAAATTTTGTGGTGTCATCTTCCTCATGTCACATGATAACTCACTTTCCAAATGCTTCATTTTGGTTCCCTCAAAATATGATTGTGACCTATCATTCTCTTGATTACTAGATTTAGTATGATTGCGGGAATCCTCCCCTTCTTCCTCATTGTTGGGAACATCTTCCTCATCATTTGAAACTTCTTGATCCACTCTTTCCTTTCCCCTAACTTCTTGTTCAAGGTTTCCTATTCTTATTCTAGTTTCATCCATGATAGCCAGAATATAGTCCAACTTAGCTTCAACATTCTCAACACCTTGACCTACTTCTTGACTCTCCCCCAAGTTAGTTCTTGTCCTAACCATTTTTCCAAGAATAGTTATACCTGAAGTTTTCATTTAATTAGATCTATGAAGGTTTTCTCAATGGTAGCAATATTCCAAAAGATCTATCATTTAGATAAGAAATTCCATTTAAAGAACTTATTCATAAATTTTGCTAAAATGAGTTTTTTTATAGTAATAAAAAAGGATTTTAAATTTCCTTTAGTTTACATAGAATGACTATTTAGATAGTCTAAGAGAGAATATCCCTTTGATTCACTTACTAATACATAACTTTGTGGGGTATAACCCTCATATTTTTGCTCATTTACATCAAAGAAAGGATAAAACCCTTCGATCTATCCTCAAACACATAGTTTTGAGGTACATAACCCTTTTATTTGTCAATTGTGGCTATTACGATGACTTCCACTAAGGGAAGAATGCAAGGATCCCTAAATATCATGACTAGACTAGCACTACATTTTGAGGGAATATCCCTAGAAAGTGACAAAGAGTCCAACTTAGTCAATGAGACAAAAGGTAAGAAGTTGAAGTTTGAAGCTTCTTTCATCCTTCTCTTCTCTTGAATGGTTTGTGAAAGGGCATGACTGAAAGTCTCGGTATCACTTAGCCAAATGGCATTGTCATAATTAGTTCCCTCAATGGTATGAACAAGGGCTTCTCCTTCCTTCTTGGCTCATAGGTAGCACTCATTTCTATTACTTTCTTTCAGTCATCTCGAGACGCACCATCTTGGCACAAGAATTTCTAAACATTAGACTCATATAATGTTGGATTGGAAATGTAGCGAGCACATAGGTACCAAAGCTAAACTTGTAGCTCTAATACCATGTGTAACATGCCCATTGTTCTTCCTAGTAAATCTACTAAGTTTTACTCACAGGTAATTGTCTATGCATCTAATGTAAAACAATTTTTTTTTCTTTTCTATTCAATAATAAATGCATCATTTGAAATATAACTTTATCCAAAATTTTCCATTGCATAATCAAAAAATTATTCCAATAATATAAGTGTGATTTAACCTTACATAAATATATTCAAGATAATGTTTCACATTACAATTTCCATATAGATGGAAACATGATTACATACATTACTTCAACAAGCTTTACAAGAACTAGAAATAAAAAATGGTCTAGAATGTCCTCCCAAATCTTGGCCACCAACTGCATGAGGAAAAGCATCACTCAAGCACTTTTTCGCCAACCATGTACTAACTACAATCCCTCGCACATCTACCAAACTTGGTAAGATGGCCCTCCCTTCGATGAAGAGATTGGTTTGGTAACCTCATCCTTCAAATAGCCTTTTTATGAGCATAGTGATGTGTCCTACATATCTAGAGCTACCATAATTTCTACTACCTCATATATGATTACATTAGCCTAGAATATAAATTGGATCATAGAGTGAACTGACAGTGGCTACCTACACTACTTTGGCCAAAGATTCATCACCCAGTAACTTAGAGCGAGGTCATCTATTTCACCACATTCAATTGCTCAATTTGTATTGACCATTAGTATTCTATTCTAAGGTTATCCCCTTTCTTGTGGATTTATCCTTACCCCAGGAATAACCTTCTCATTAACTTATATCTAAATGACTTGCTATAAGATTCACAATACCACTCTATCTTATGCTATGCACCTAGAGTAATGTCAAACTATATATAGTTTTGACATTCTACGAATAGTACATAATCATATTAAACCCCTTTATAGTATAAATAACTATATACATTTAATCCCAAAAGAAAGGTTTCCCAAAACAAGAGACAATCAAAGAACTTTCAAAAGACTTCCAAGCATCAAACACACTTAAAAGACAATATTTCCAACATGACATCATAACAAACAATATTTTCAACATAATAACAAGGGAGTAGAAATAAACATTCCTTCTTAAAGCTCTAACTAAATAATCTTCCCTCCTAGCTTGATGGCTCAAGATTGCCTGCAACTTCCACTACAAACAACCCAAATACCTCTACTAGCTTCTCTCTAGATCTCTTAATAAAACCAATATAAAATAACAAACAACTCTCTTTCTCACAATTATCAATTGACTCACACAAAATTTGCAGCAGAATAACACAAGGAAAATCAAAATGATAAGTGTAACAATTGGTAGAGTGAGCACCTATATTTATACTAATTTGTGAGCAACCGAAGGCTACAAACAAGTTAATATTTCTACCACCTTCCTAACCTCATGTTGTGACTCACCAAGTTAACTCACAAGTTTGCAAAACATCACAATCCTCACCATTTAAATGGACAAGTTGACTTTATATATGGGACAACAAGCTCAAAACAAGTTTACTAATTCAAATTCCTTCATAAGATGTTTCCAAGTTTGCTTTTGACTGAGTCTATATTCTATTTGCAAGATTATGTGTATTTTGAGGACTTCTAAAGCATTCCAAACACTTGAAAATATGGCACCACATTCATATGTTTGGAACCCATAATTATAGTGTGGGTTTGACACATTCAAAAGGCTTTTAAATAGTTTCAACTTCCTTCTCAAATGTTTACACAGTAACAACTAACTCCTGCGAGCTTGTTTGTTAGTTTGAATTGGTCTCACTTAACTTCATGCATTGGTTTGCATTCTACTAAAGGTTGCACCATATACTATATGCACCACATTATATGTTATGCACTTTTCTTTACTTAAGTTCTTTACAAATATTAACCATAATAATAGCGCTATGTGTATATTGCGCTTTGAAGATTATATCAATAACTTTTTTTTTTGCTCGATAATAAGATTTTGTATTATTCAAGAATAAAATCAGAGAAATACATTAGGATTTTTTTGGCCCATACCAGATAGGGTTAAAAATGGGGAATCAACTCCCTGAGCAAATTAGCTCCACAGGAAAACCAAGAAACAAGACTAAAACCACTAGAATTAAAAAGAGACCTATTAATAGGTCAAAAGATTTGAAGCACTATTTGGTCTTCCCTTAGTCTGAGATCAGAGGACCATAGAAAAAGAGTCCTTTACTCTCTTCTCTTTCTTCCCCTTTACAACTTTCCAATCGTCCTCCACCTTTGTAGCTTCCTTCTGTCATTCCAATTCTTTGTCTTGGGGATTCTTCATCTCTCCACCCGAACTACAAATTGCTTTCTAACTCTGACCATCAGCTTTCTGCTTCCCAACTTCTTTTTCTTGAGGCCTCATCACTCCTTTTTTC
This sequence comes from Sequoia sempervirens, assembly GCA_007258455.2. NCBI lineage: Eukaryota > Viridiplantae > Streptophyta > Pinopsida > Cupressales > Cupressaceae > Sequoia > Sequoia sempervirens. The sequence goes on from VDFB02047230.1 coordinate 339,934,352, forward strand.
TCTCTGCACTCGGGTGTTGCTGCCCAAATTTTGTAATTTAAATCCTTATCACAACCGTTGAGAACAGCATTAACATTGTTAACAACCAGACATCCTTCATATAAGAGATAGCATATTTCCACAATCCATAAAGAATGTTGCAATTGTTTCTAGATTTCGATTGTGTAAGATTTTTTGCATCAATTGTATCCCTCCTCTTAAAGACCCTAAGGATGCCTTGTTGGACTCGGGTGTCTATAAAGTCATTTACTCATGTGACACTCCTTACATAGGAGAAACGAGGCGCTCTTTCCAAACCAAAATTAAAGAGCATTGTGCTGACATTAGACATGAGTGTGTCCACAAGTCTTCCCTTTCCAACCATTCTTCTTCAACCAAGCACCAAATTTTTCTAGAAAACACTCAAATTTTGTTCAAAGAAGACAATTTTTTCAAAAGAAAACTGAAAGAGGCTATTGAGATCAATAATCACCCCCTGAACCTTAATCATGATGAAGGTTGAAGTTTGAGTGTGGCTTGGAATCCCTTGTTGTCTAGTCTTAGAACCCCCCATCATCCTTATGATCACTAATTTCATCCTCATCCCTTTCCCTTCCCCTTCCTCCCTCTTCCCCCCCTTTTGGTCTTGTGTTTTGTAGCTCTCTCTTTTCTCTTTTCTTCCTAGTTAGTCTTTGTCTTGCTTCTCATTCCTTTCCCTCCTAGTCTCGATATCCTTTCTCCTTGTTCCTTTCCTTGATTCCCCCCCCCCCTTTTGCTTTTTCCTTTTCCTTCTTTAGTTCTTGTTTGGGCCTTCTTTTGTCTTGTGGCCTTGGTTTTGGGTTTTGGTAGCATTTTTACTTCTCTATGAAATTAATTTGCAATTTTATTTTTGCCCCTATAGCTTTTAGGTTTCATTATTGTTGGTGTATTTTGGGTGTCTTATTTTTTAAGTTATTTTGATCCTACCTTTTGGTTTCCTTATTTATGCTCCCTCTTTCTTCCTTCACTTTTTTCTTCCTTTTATTAGGTTGTTAGTTTTAATTTAAGGTGGTCTCTTTAGTTTGTTTTCTTTAATTTTAATTTTAGTCTCAATTTTTTGGCAATTTATTTTTTCAATTTTTCTTGTCTTTTTATTGTTAGTCTTGTTTTTGGTCATCCTTTTGTTTCTCTTAATTGTGTTTGGTTTATAAATTTAGTAGTTTCCTTTGAGTGGGTCAATATTTTTTTGGTTGTCTTTTGTAATTTGGTTTCAATTTTATATTTTACCCTCATTTATATTTATTTAAAATAATTCTTGATAATAGGTTTCTTTTTTATTTTTCTTTTTTACTTTTTGTCTCTCTTTAATTTGGTATTTCATTTTTATCTTGTTTTCTTTTTTGGTTTTTCTTGTTAGCCTTGTCTTTATTGTGTTTTTTTTTGTGATAATTGGTTTCTTTTTTTGGGTTTTTCTTCGGTCCTTTTTTTTTTTTTTATCAGGTAAGAAGTAGTTTTATATTAATATGAAAAGAAGTACAAAATTTGAGCCCTGAATGGGCGACCATTAGCACTACGCCATCCAGAAAACTACAAAAATCCTTTCACCAGGCAACCCATATGCATGACTAAACACCTATTACAAACCAAGGAAACTAAGCATAGAGTAAAAAAAACACTAAACTGCATAACCAAGTACCCACAAAATTCATTTCCTACAAAGCTATTTTGAACACCCATACCCAACCTAGACCCAAATCACCAGACAAACTTTTGTGCAAATACCCTGAATTCCCGCTTCCAAGCCGAGTCCATGACTTGAACCAACTTAAATTTCTTTCTTAGTAATTCAACCCCTGTACTCACCATCCTCCTATGCTCTTGCAGGTTGAACCCCGTCACATCCAACAAAAAGGGATAGTAGTTGACCAATGCCTCTAGATCGTTTAGCAGGTGAAGATCCTTTGATCATGGAATGCCCTTCTCCAGGTGTGCAATAGCCAAAGCCCTGTCAAAACCAACCAACATGTCCTTTCTAAATAATCTCCGCATGATTACCCTGGATTTAGCTTTGGGTACCCCTACATCTAGCAAACCAGCCAAGACATGGGAGGAAATTTTTGAGTCAAACCGATAACCTTTCGCTTCCTCCATAAAATTCTTCCGCATTACACAGACCAGGGCTGCAAAAACCAAGTAATTTGGATGACGAATGAGACATTGAAGCCAAAGAGTGGTGATCTTCCCTTCAAACAAAATCTGCCACTTCAAACCCTTGAGTTGCATCGGCGTCACCATTCCACCCATTTCTAACTCCTTGGTTGAAACTAGTAGAATAAACCTGCTCATGACTTTGTGAGTGCACTAGAAGCCAACAAAGGTTTGTCAATTTAATGCAACATATGTTGTGCATTGTGGATAATAGCAGAGAAGCTGGAAAAGCATCCTCAAAAGGATATCACAGGCTAATTTCACTCGAAAAAAATTATGTTTAATACATCCTCTAGAGCCTTCCTTTTCACACACGTACAAACATCAATGGAACAACCGCCACCTTGCCACTCACAAGCCACCTGTCAAAACTACCTCAAAATTAGAGGGGAAGTGCCTCACTTCCCGACCGCACCTAAGTGTACCACCTCACCAACCCTTGTGAGGTGGCACCCACCCAGCCGCCCACAACACTTAGCTATCTTCAAGATCTTATAGGCTCACCTCCCTTAAGGAAACCCTGTCAGCTCCTAAGTTTGATAGATAATCAGCCTCCTGATTCCCTTCTCTTAGAATATGAGTTATTTCATAATTTTTGAGGATCTTCAAAAGTGACATTACATCCTCTAGGAGGGAATTCAACTTCCAATTCTGTAGTTTTCCCAAGCGTAGAGCATTTACTATTATAAGAGAGTCCCCTTCAATGATTACGTTCCTTAGTTTTAACTCTAAACATAGTTTGATCCTAAACAAAGTTGCTTGAAGCTCAGCCCAGTTGTTGGTGCCTAGCATAAGTGGCTTTTCCAAACTGCCCACCACCTTGCCCTTCCAATTCCTAATAATGCACCCAACACCTGATTATCCCGAATTGCCTCTTGCCGCCCCATCAAAATTTAACTTGAACTAGCCTCGAGCCATAGGGAGCCATTTGATAGTTTTATGTTCTTCCTTCAACTTCTTGCCACCCACCCCAAATTGGGTGGGAACTTTCAGCCCATTCCATATCTTCAAAATTTTTGCATCCCAGCTAGAGAAGTAAGTACTTGCCTTTATACCTTATTTTGCACTTTGTTTCATCACCTCAACCATGCATGCCTCCAATTTGATTAGGAAAGATGATAAAGGCAAGGCCTTATCTTTGAAAATTATTTGATTCCTTTCTTTCCACACTTTCCACAACAATAAAGGACTCAATTTCCAAAAGCCTATGAAGATCGATCCACCTCCCAACCTTGGCCAGATTTTTAGCCAACCCAACAAGTGCCTAGGAGATACAGTGCTAAGACAAAGATTGGTGCATAACCAATCTCAACATTGTTTTGTAAAAGGACAATTAATAAAGATCACATGACTCCTCCACCACCTTACAAATTATACACCTTGAGGGTCCGTTGATACCAAATTTCTTAAGCCTCTCTGATGTCAATACTCTGCCTTGGATAGCTACCCACGCAAAAATACCTACCTTAGGGAGACAAAATTTGTTCCAGCACAAGTCACTGGGAATGTCTGACACCAATTCCTCTCTTTTGGATAGGATGTTGTGAACATCCTTGGCTCAGTAGGAGCTTGAAGCGGCACCACAACAATGAAGGGCATCTTGACCTCCTCTCAAGCAAATTGGGTGTTGACTAAGAATATCTTTGAATTCTCTGACTTCCTCTACCTCAAACCCAAGTGATATGGATCCTTCCAGTTCCAAGAACGAACACCACTTGACTCTTCAATGATCAAGAAATCCCTGACAAGAGAACCCTAGATCCTCTTTGTTACTTCTTTCATATTCAATAGATTATCATAGTTGGCCAACTTGTTGAAACCACTCCAAGAGTCCTCCTAGAAAAGTGCCTGGCTGCCATCACCCAAGTCCCATGATAGGAAATCAAGGATTAAATCTCTACAACTACAAATGAAGTTCCAAAATTGAGAGCCTTTTGGTAGTGACTAAGTTGTGAAGAAGCTAATTGGGCCATCCTCCAAGTATTTGGCTTTTAAAATTTTCGCCCATTTCAGGTCCAACCGAGCGTACATGAGCCATGCTAATTTCGCTCCCAGTGCTTTATTTTGAAGATCCAATTTCTTAATGCCTGCCCCAGCCACCTCCCTCAAATTGCAAGCCTTCTCCTATTTTATCAAAGGAAAATTTCTCTAACCTGAGCCACCTTGCCAGAAAAAATTCTTGCATCTTTTGATTAAGATTACTGCAAGTGTGACCTGGTAGAGGAAGGCATGATAACATATAGATTGGAAGAGCAACCACTACTGATTTTATGAGAGTTAGGCAACCAACCCATGAAAGCCAACGTCCTTTCCAGGAGGACAATCTGTGAACCATCTTGGACAATAGAGTATCCCATAGTTTACTAGAGTGTTGGCCCAGAGCCAATGGAAAACCAAGACATTTACATGGCAGCTTTCCTTTCTTGAACCTTAAAACTAGCAAGATTTTTTTTTCCAAACACGGATTCACAAAAAAGAAGAAAATTTCAGATTTTTCTGAACTCACCTCTTGACCCGAGGCAGAGGAGTATTTTGAAAGAATGCCTTTGAAATTTCTTGCTTTCGCCACTCCAACTCTTCCCAAAAGAAAGTTATCATCTACAAATTGTTGGTGGGTGACTGGTGGTAGGGAACTAGTTATCTGCACTCCTCTTAGTTTTCCTAAAGTGGACGTGTGAGAGATAGCTTGACCCAAAGCTTCCAACATTAAGATGAATAGAAAAGGAGACAAGGGGTACCCTTATTGAAGTCCCCGAGATACTTCAAAAAAACCATGTGGGGAGTTGTTGATTAAAATCAAATACCTTGGGCAAGCTATCCAAGCAAAAATCTAGTTGATCCATGCGGAAGAAAAACCAAAAGCCTCCAAGGTTTCGAACAAAAATATCTAGTTGACTTTGTCATAGGCTTTCCTTATATCCAGCTTGAGAATCATTGACAGGTTCCGTGTATTTAAAATTGAGTGAATGGCTTCTTGAGCCACAATTACACCATCAAAGCTTGAGCAACTTGGTACGAACCCCACTTGTTCTTCAAATATCAAACCTAGAAGTATTGCCTTTAATCTGTTTGCAATTGAATTTTCCAAAATTTTGTAGATTGTGTTGCAAAGAGAGATGGCCCTAAAGTCCTCAAATATGTCCAGTTTCTCTTTCTTTAGTATGAGAGTAATGAACATATTGTTCATTTCCTTCAAAACTTTCCTTGATGCTCTAGAATCTTCAATGGCGGCAACCACATCCTGACCCACGATGCCCCAATTGTGTTGAAAGAATGCAACTAAGAGACCATCAAGACCCAAAGATTTATCCAAATGTAATTGAAACAAGGCTAATTTGATCTCCTCTTCCGAAAAAGGATTTTCCAAGAAATACTTTTGCTCATCTGACACCAACTTTGGAATGCAACTAACAAGCTCCTATTGCGCTTAAAGGTTTGAACCTTCCCAGTCATTCAGGAGATTCTTAAAAAAAACTACTCTAGCTTTTGCAATATGCCTAGGTTGCTCCAAAATATTACTATCTACCATTCTCAACCTTGAGATTCTATTGATTTCACGCTGCATTTTGGTGGAGTTGTGAAAAAACTTTGTGTTCTTATCCCCTTCACTTAACCATAGCTCTCAAGATTTCTGTCACCAAAATATCTCCTCTTTGGCCAAGATATCGTGCTAGCTGTTAAGGATGTCCTTCTCCTAGAGGTATCTTGCATTGTCCATGCCTTGTCTAATCACTTGTTCATTTAGAGCAGAGAGTTCATCTTCAATGTGCTTCTTTTCTTCAAATATATTTTTTAAGTTGAACTTATTCCACTCCTTTAACCGTAGTTTGATGTGGTTTAAATTTGCCACTAGAGTAAACATTTTTTAACCTTCCACCTCAACTTCTCCCCACCATTGAGATATGAGGAGCAAGAAATTTGGGTCTTTTCACCACATGTTTTCAAATTTGAATGGACATCTGGGTGGATGCACCTCCCTAGCCAATTCCAAAAGGACTGGAAAGTGATTTGAACTTGGGCACGGGAGGATCTTGCATTCCAGGCTGACAGGAAAAGTTTCTAGATTACCCAAAAAGAAAAATCTATCTAGCTTCTTAGCAATTGAACAAAACCTGAGCCTTCTATTGGTCCAAGTAAAATTTCCATTAGCCAATGGTATCTCGATTAAAGGATTCCTCCCAACAAAAGCTTCAAATTCAATTTGCAATTGCAATTTCCTGGACACTCCACCACATTTGTCTTCTGAATGCAAAATGGCATTGAAATCCACACCAAGTAAACATGGTCCCTAAACTTGGGTGTGACAAAAATGCTCAATTTATGTCCACACCTAACACTTTTCTAAGCACGAGATGGGGCCATACACATTGACCAAACTAAACTAGATATTCGATGCAAAGCTTCTTACTAAGCAAGTCATCCACCTATTTCCCATTTCCAACAGATCTAGAGCCATTGAACTTTGTCACCAAAGAGTAATGAGACCTCCAACCGCACCTTTTGACTCTACTGCTAGCCATTTCCAAGAGCCCATTCTTCTTCCAAAAGCCAATACTTCCGCTTTTCCCAATTTATTTCTTATAACATACAAATTTCCACCTGTGAAGCCATCAATTAATCCTTCACCAGACGATGTTTTCTAGGAGCATTCAAGCCCCTAAGATCCCAAGTAATGATTTTCATTTCTCTTTAGGAAGGGGATCTCCCTTCCCTATTTTTAGCATATCCATGATCTTTTTTTGTCCCACCGCTTCGCCATCAATTTGCAGCTTTTCTACATTTGGCACTCTTCCTCACTTCTTATGTTCCCCACAGTCTAGGGAAAGCACTTTAACCTCATACAAAAAAATACCCAACGCTTCTTGATCTATCTTAAATTTTGCTTCCTCCTCGTGATTGGGGACAAGGGTTTCGTCCTCCAACCCTTCGGTCTCCATCCAAGCATCTTTCGCTAACTAAGCCACATAGAAGGGCTATGTCTATGCTTCTTTGGCTTCTTGGGCTAGTTCTGCTAGCTCCTTACTCACCTCAATCAATGAATTCAACTTGTCGTTCCTTAGGTTGTTATATATGATGTTCAACACATCATAAACTTTATTATTAAGAGCTATGTTGATATCTTCAGGTGGCACCTTGGAATTGACCACTATCTGATCTTCCATGTTGGTGTTACCCTTTTTTGATTGCTCTTGATGAGACAATGATGGACCTACCTCTCCTTCTTTCCCTAGTGGAGTCGTCGCATCAGGAGTAGGGTCGCAGGGAAGATCGCTTGTCCTAGATTGAGGATTTTTCTAGGATCGCCAACCTAGGGTTCCGATCCAATTGCCTTGAAGCCTAGGCTCAAACACCAGGGATTGCTATAGAATGCCCCAATTGGTGTAGATTTCCAATTCCTTCCATCTGGTGTTGTTGGGTGGGTTCTCCACACAAATACACACATAAGTAGTGATCCCATCTTAGTTTGCCCATTTGTCTACATAAATGTACTTTCCCAAGTTATCACCTATCTCCTCTAAGATATTGGCTTGCCATAATTCATACAGAAGCTTAGGGACTTTGTACCAATCTTGAATGTAGGATAACTGATGTTGGAGCGAATCAAATCCTATCTCCCATTTCCACATATAGAATCCAAAACCATTCATTAACTAGATGCCTTCCAAAATTTCATTACGAATTACTAAAGAAGGGAAAATTACAATAAAGAAGTCATTCTCCAGATACTTGAAACCCATTTTTGAGCCCCATCTTCCCTGCCACCATCTAATCAAGGCATCCCAATTCAAATTAGAACCAAACCATTTCATTATGAGTCCTGAATCTTCCAGTCTTTTAATAAACAGGCCCAACCATTTGGATCCCAACACCATGGTTCGGTGATCTACCCACCTGAATTCATCATTGGCTCTCTTGGATGACCAAGAACTGGACTCCCTTCTTCCACCATTCCTACACCTCGCGTCCAAGTTTGAATTTTTTTCCCGCCACTTATCACTACAGGGATCGAACCAAGGTTTACCATTGAGTCTTTGATTTCTACCCTGTCGTTGCCACCCAGATCAAGCTTTTGTCACATGAAGATGTGAATTACCTCCCTTATCATCATCATGCCAAACCTCCAACCATGCCCGGTTCTTTAAATCCTTTGCTAAACAATCTCACTCCACCTCAACACCCCAAGAGACATCCTTCCCCTTTCTCTTGTCTCCCCGCTCCATTCAATTTGGAAGAAAGATGCCATCCTGCTCTGCCTTGCCTTGATGACCTTCAACCCTAGCCCTCTGTAAATTTTTGCTCCTCTCGCGCTGCTCCATCATCTCTTTTTTTTTCTTCGGTCTCTTTTAATGTGGTTTCTTTCTTTTAATTATTTTTAATTTTTAATTTTTGTTTCTTTTAAGTGGATTAGTATATTCTTTGGTTGTCTTTTAATTTTTGGTTTCAATTTTTATTTTAGATTTTAGTCTCTTCTATAATTCTTTCAATAATTCTTGTTATTTGGTTTCATTTTTCTTTTTATACTTTTAGTCTCTCTTTAATTTGGTCTTTAAATTTTTATCTTGTTCTTAATTTTGGTTTTTCTTGCTAGCCTTGTCTTTATTGTGTGTTTTTTTTGTTGGTATATATTTATGGTTGTCTTTGATATTTGGTTTCAATTTTTGTTTTTCCTTTAGTCTTTTTTAGCTTGCTTTCAATTTTTTTCACTTGTTGTCGTTTGATTTTTATCTTGTTCTCAATTTTTTTTTTTATGTTAGCTTTGTCATTATGTTGGTTTCTAATTTATTTTGTCTTCCAATGTTTGTTAGTAAATTTAATTTATTATCTTATTTAAAGGTTTATTTATTATTTTGTTTTCATTTATTTCAATTTTATTGCTTTTGATTTTTAGCTTAAGTATTATGTGGTGGTCCTTTGTTTTTTAGTTTTGTGTTTTCAATTAATTTTTTATCTTGTAATTTTGGTTTAGTTGATCTTTATTATTTTTTGGAGTATTTTTCTTACTCCTTTTTATATCTTTTTTCAATTTTCTTTGGTTTTAAATTTGTTCCTCTTATCTCATTGGTCTTTCTTTCTCTTTTTTCATGCATCCCTCCCTCTCCCCTTCTTTGTTCCTTTTATCTAATTTGTTGGTCTACAAACTTATCATTTTTCTCCTTTAGCCCTCTTTTTCATCCTAATGATGGATCACAGAGTGTGATCCGAAACGTTGATGCAAAAAATCTTACACAGTTGAAATCTAGAAACAATTGCAACATCCTTCATGTGTCAGGACCCACTCGCCTGTTGTTGTTCCTCCCTACTACCAAAATTCATCAATGCCTTCCCTACCTGATCCAGATTTCCAGATGCCTGAACCACTTCATCTCTGTCTATACTCTAAGAGCTCACTTGTTTCTCCACCTTTTTTCTCTATTGTATAGTGTTGGGGGGCAACATCTTTCCACCAAGAAGAAGGTTTATGTGTCCTATGATTGTCACATTACGCAACCAAATGTCCAATTTGAAAGAAAATTCTACACCTAAAGGGTATCCCTTCATAATCTAGTGGTTGCACCCAACATCCTTTTGAAGTTTTTAACAGGATCTCTTTCAGAATATCCTTAGACACATCCATATCCACCAGAATTTGAGAAAAATTCGAATGTAGAAGGTTTGGGGATCCCTCATCCATCATTAAAAATATTCCTAAAGAGTTCCTTACAACCTCCAAGAAAGAATCAAACCAAAATTGTAAGGGAAGGTTAGGAAGTCTCACCCAAAGAGGAACCTTCTCAAAAACTTCAGTGGCTGGGTTAAAATTTGGATGTCATGGCTTTAACATCAGTGCATATTTTCCTTCCCATTCCAAGTGATAGTCACAAAGGATCTTGTTTCTATCCTTCTCTTGTTAAAAAAAAAATGAAAAAACCTTTTTCCATGGGATAAATTTGAACATACACTTCCAAAACAAGCTCCCAATGGTTAGAAATTGATTGGTTGAGATCATTCAAACTTGGCCACAATCCCCTGAGTCTCCCAACCAGACCTAGCCCAAAAAATACTTTTTCATTATAAATCACTTCTTGTTCAATCTCAAAACCTAAATCCACTGTAGTTGATTTGGCTAAACGAGGTGAAGTAGAGCCCCTTCCACCCCTTCCTTTCAAAAACTATGGGAGCTTCAATTTCTAGGAAAGCCCAGTTGGGTCCCTCTCATTCTCAAAGGCCTTAAACTCCTTGTTTGGTCCATCATCCCTAGTGGTTGTGGCACTAGGTTGCTTCTTCTCTTGGTCGAGTTGTGTATTACTGCCATCTAGAACACTCCCGATCCTGCTCTGTTTCTTCAATGAGCTCTTTGTTTGTCTGCTCAAGCTGACCTTCTCCTTACTCTGAAAGCCACCATTCCTTCCCAAAGAGACCCTTCCCACAAGGCTCAGCTTGGGCGAAACCCTAGTTGCAACAACATTAAAAAAAGACCGTTAGCATCCATAGTGGCCCGATTATATCAACAACTTTTATTCATATATATATATACATACATAAAAATATATATACATAACAATATATCTATATATATATTCATTTCATAAAGTTTATTAAATATATTTAATTAATAAACACACACACACAGACACACACACATATATATATATATAATATTTAAATATAAAGAATAATATTATGCTTATATATATATGATTATATATAAATATATATATATATATATTATTATATATTATTATATATAAATATATATATATATATATATATATATATATATAAATATATATATATATATTATATAAATATATATATATTATATAAATATATATATATATATATATATAATATATATATATATATAATATATATATATATTAATATATATATGTTGCTATATCAACTTACACACATACATATATATACATATGTAATTCCATTTAAATGTCTTTATAAAAACACTTATACACACAATTTCATCGATCGACATATATACATGGTATGTATATATACATGTGTGTGTGTGTGTGTCACCCTAGTCCAATCGGCATTCCCATGTGTGAAAAAAGTCATAGTGTGAGCCAAATAAGCCAGATCCAAATGAATTTGAAGCCTATTTAACTCCCTAAGCAATGATCCTAATAAGATATTTGAAATTCATCCAAACTTGGAAGCCATTAAACTAACATGATATAAACATGAAAACTTAACAAAAGCCCTATTCTAAGACCTCAAATCTTATCCTATTAGGGGAGTGGTGTCACATTGATGTGGAATGGTGACCCTTTCCCAATCCCTTGGATAATACGAGCTTGTTTCAATCGGTTTTATTGAAGAAAACTAACAAAATCAATGAGATATGAACGAAACATGATATGAAACTGGTTTAATATGATAAAGAAGAGTGCTAAATGATAACATGATTGATGAAATGTATGCAATATATGCTAAATGTAAATAAATTTCAAAGATGGAAGCCATAAATACGAATTTATACTAAAATGTATGCAAACTAAGCTAATATGGAAGCCATTAATGGATGCTTGAGCTAAATGGATGAAGCTTTAATCTAAAATGCTATCAAAAATGAAACATGGATGCAAATGAGTATGAATTTAAATAACACCAGTTTTCTATCAAAAGATGGATCCATTTCTATCCAAATAGTGACGTATTTATAGGAAAGCAAATGAAAAATCAATGGCTCAGATCGATTTGAACTATCAATGGTCAAGATGAAAAGGAAGGTGAAACATGGATCAAAGATTCTCATCAATGGATGAGAATCAAAGATCACATAGATCAAGAAAAGATCAAGGGATAAGAATGATTCAAACAAACACACTTTGTAACAACTTTGACAGTTTGTTACAAAGTTTGTTTGTAAGGAATCATTCCCTTTTTGGAGCCAAATAGGAGAATATTCCTTTGGAATATTCCCTATACAAGTGGATGGCAGGGGAAATTATCAATTTAGTAATTAAAACTAAATTTGAATGTGCAAGATGGAGAATAATATGATATTCATTAATTTAATGATTTATTTAATGAAAAGGGGATGCAAATATGATATTTAATTAAATAGTTTAGGATTATTTAATTAAATAAGAGGACTTTGAGGTTAAATTAAATAATTTTATTTATTCAATTTAACAAGGTGAAATGTTAGTATGAGAGGGGGTGAATTAACCCAATTAGGTCAATTAAATCAATAGAGGAAAGTGAGGCATTTAATTAAATAACTAGGTCAATTTAATCAAACAAGTGAAAAAAGATGGGTTTTAGGATGAAACGATGTTAGTATAACGTATTCAAGCATGTATATCATTTAGGACATTTTTAAGTGTCTACATGTTTCCCCTCTTTGAAGCAAGGTACATGTTACATTGGTTTAAAGACTAATGATTTTTGGATTAAAATTGTTGCTTAGATAAAAATATTTAAAATTTCCTAATTTTTGGATGCCCCAATGTTGCCCTAGCGGAAGGAATTAAGCTGGTACCCTACCCCCTCGAGAGATTGGGCAAAAAATTGGAATTTTGGGTTGATCTCTCGACAAAGAGGCAATATTAGTTTAGCTCAAAGAGGACTAGAAAGCTCAGATGTCTGATGTAGATAGATTTTATGATGTATAGACAATCATCGACCATGGGTAACCTCATGTATATTTTGATATATCACACATATTTGATACTTGGATAGAACTATTAGTAAAGATAAAAGAATAAGAAGAATAAGATGGATGGATTAACCATTGATTTTGAGATTGATTCAGAATTCCAACAAGCCTATGATCATTCGAGACTTTATTAGATTATGGTGATGTAATGGATGATTTTGCTCATATTTAGGATTAGGACTCTCCATCATTCCTTATTTTTGATATAACACATAGACATGATGCATCATGGTATTGATAACCAAGATGGTGTTGTATCTAGTGTGATGGACTTTGACTCTACAAACAGATAGGATAGTTCTTGTTCACACCTTGACATACGAAAACCTAATTGGAATTTAGTTTATAAGTTTAGAATATTTTAGACCAAAGCATACACAATAGTCAACAATCTACTCCAAATAACCTCCCTACACACAACTAAGACAGTATGTGCCAAGATTATTTTACAAGAATACCCCACAAGCACAACAAGCAAAAGATAATGATCGATGCCCCATTCCTTTCTTTCTAAATCATTTTGATAGACATCATCAAGAGGTCCCCAGAATGGGTCAACAAGATAAATCATAAGACAAGATCAAAACAAACAGTTAATGTTATCTATATCTCTTTCCAAAAGGTGTGTTTTGAGGATAAATATCCAAAGTGATTGCCAATGATAATTCCCATTGTTGGAAGGATGCATCCTAGGACATGTTATTAGATGTTGGTGAATTGAGAGGTTGTTTGAAAGGCCATTGATATAAGGTTTGATTGACATGTTTGATAATGATCAAGAGTTTGATTTGTTGCATTCAAAGGTTCTACTTTTGTTGATTGTTGTACTTGTTTTTCTATTTGTGTTACCAAAGGGTGAGGATGACGATTGATTTATTATGGATGAAGGTTTATTGTGGTTGCAAGCGAAATGGGATGGATGGTTTTGGATTTTCTGGAATATTTCAATGTTTTTGATGTTTTTGCAATGTTTTGAGGTTGTTTTTGGTCTTTTTTGAATGTTTAAGTGAATGTTTTGATTTTCAATTATTTGAGGTTGTTTAGGGTTTTCAAGTTTTTCAAATGTTTTTTTGTTTTTTCTAAGTTTTCAAAATGTTTTGGGGTTTTCTGAGATTTCAAATGTTTTTGGATTTTCAATGAGATTTTATGAATGTTTTGGGATTTTCAATAATTTGCAAGTGTTTTTGGATTTTTCGCACGATGTTGTCAAGTGTATGGATATGTGACAATTCCAGTGATTTGTTTGGGATTTTTTTGCAAGCATTGATTGATTAGATTAATAGATTACCAATAGTGATAACATTATTAAGGATGCTCAACAATGCAAGGATAGTGTTGAACAACACAAAGATTGGGAAATGACATATCCCGAGATGGTGATGGATTGATTGGATAAGATAGATAAAGATTTTGAAGCTAGGCTTGGAAAAAAATTGATTGGAATGATTTGATTTGACATTGAAGTGCAAGGTAAATTCAACTGATATTGATTGCTTGGATTGATGTTTGATAAAAGATAAAGCTTGATAAGGAACATCTTCTCATCAAAATGTGTCATGGGCTAGTGATTTATATTTTTTCTTACAAATGATTTGACCGATTTGATTTTGTGTTTTGAATATGTTTAGATCACCACATAATTTATAGCATATAGCTCAAGATTTATTCCTGAAGCAAGATGTAAGTATCTACTCCCAATGAGCAATGTATGGAATGATATGGGTGGATGCATGGATAAATGAACAGATTGATGGATAGGTATGCGAAGGATACCAAGGATTATCTTGTGATAGGATAACATGTTTGGATAGTGTATGTCACTTTCGAAATGCCTCATGGATCAAATAATGCTTGTTAAGATAGGATCAATGATAGTGACCCATGTCAAGATGTTTACCATAAGCAAGTATGAAATACATACCAAACTTTTTCCAAGATCAAGGTAAGTCAGATTGGATGAAAATGGATTGGATAATGAATCATGGTTTTATTATGAATAAGATGGATAGAATACAAGATTTATTATGGATGGGATGAGATGCTTCCACCTAAAATGGTACACATAGATGCTCAATTCTACTCATGATGCCTGTTTGCTAGGTTTTCATTATGGTACTTGTCCAAAGTGCCACCAAAGTGGTTTTCACTAGAGGATGATTTTTCTCTTGACTATTTTCTTGATTTTTTGATATTTTGAAAGTTTATGCTCATGTTGAACCACATGGCGGTGTTGATGTAGATGCTATTGGTGCTGATATAGATGTTATTGTCATGATGTGCCAACAATATCCTACTTGTAGGAGTTTCCTTGTTAGGATGCAAACACTTGAATGTAACCCCTCGATTCTCTTATCTTCTTTTTTGAAATTGGAGTTAGCCTTACCTAGATGTGCACATCACAATAGAGTTCCCTTAGAGTCCTTATGATAAAGAGTTGCTACCAATACATGGTTAATACAAGAGTTGGATACCATGGATGTTGAAGTCGATGGTGGAATGTGTTGAGGGATATGAGATGTAGATGGATTGGTCAACAGTTTGGAATCTTTGATTCTCCAAACTTGGGATGATGAGCAATGATGGGTGGATATGGAGATTGATTGGGACCAACTTCTTGATATAGCTTGTAGGTCTCCCTTGAAGCTTTCTTTTGTATCGATGGATATTTTTGATGGATATGTTTCCCTTTTTTACTTTGTCCCATAGTTTCTTTGACTAATGGAGTGTGATAGGGATGGTTTTCTTTATTTTGCTTTGGTATCCATTTGATTTTTTCTTGTCCATTTTTCTTTACCAATTATTTTGCTTCAATAATTTGATATTTTCTTTTATATAAACCTCTTTCTTGTGGTTGGTCCCAATTATGGGGTGGAATGATGTGTGGATGATGATTCATGATATGAATGGTTGTAGTGTTCGTAGCTATTTAATCATAAGGACTCTTCATGCTACCCTTGTTGGTGTTTGCACTAGATAAATTTCCCCCCAATATTATGGGATTATTACTAACATACTTTGATTCTGCTACTGACAAACCATTTCCTTGTGTAGACATAAAAAATATACTGATTGACATTGTGCACCTGATCTCGACTTACTAACATCGTTTCTTCCTAAATCATTCCTCGGTCTAACCATTTAATCAAATTCCCTTATCTGATTAAATTCATCAATATCCTCTCATGGTTAAATAAATCACTTTATCTGAATCAAGTCATTTCTCTTTTTAATTAAATCAATCCATCTGATCTAATTATTGTAAGGAAAGCAAAGGTGCGGAAACACTTTCCTAATGCCAAATCCATAGGGAAGAATGCAATGTAGGGCTTTTAATTTTTTCAAATTACAATCCAATTAAGACACACATGAAGGAATAACAGAAATAGAGCAAATACACAAAGACAAATCAAACAATAGATTTACGTGGGAAACCCTTACGGGAAAAAACCCACCACACCAAGTTGAATCTCTTTGTATTACAGTAACAAAAATTACAAACAATCAAAAATACAACTCTCTGATGATTTTTTAGTAGTTGCAACATTCACCATTAAAAACACTCTCAGAAAAGCTCTCTATCATTCAATAAACTCATCACTTTGTTCATCCTTATCCGCCAATGCCAACCATAGACAATTTCCATTCGAGTCTTGATTTTTCCTTGCATGTTGTTTTTCTAGCGTTTCAATTGATGCATAAAATCAACCGTCATCATGCTTTAAAACTGCTTCTTGTGATTAGTCCATGAAGCTCCACCTAGGATGGTCAGACTAGTCAAGAGCATTCAACTTTGTTGGCATATCGATGAGACACTCACAGTGTCTCCCCAATGCCACAAAGTTTCTCTACCGGCATCGCTATAGCTTCCATGAGTCAAAAAGATGCTATATCGAATGTATAAGTCATAACGAAACCATCGATGTCCACTTTGATCCTATCGACAAAGGTTTCCCTTATCAGCGAGACTTATATCGAATGGAACAAGTCATATTGAATCCAGAGAATCCGTCGACAAGACATACTGATGTTGCCAAGACCTTATGTCAAAAACATCAAGTCATGCCAGCGTGAGCCATTCGACATGACTATCGCTCTTTGGCGAGACTCACATCGAAGCAGAACTTCCACCAAACATCACACCATCGCCAAGACTCATGCCTATCATCGTGACCTTTCACCGAGCTCCATCATGTCTTATCGAGTCGGCAAGACATAAGCCCTTCGCCAAGATGTTTCTTTGAGTTCCCAAAGTTAACCCGAAGACTTATGTCAGCGTGACTTATTACTTTCGCTAAGACTTCTCAGCGAAGTCTTTTGTCACCACAAAGTCACCATGAGGATACAATATGTTCAGCAAGACTTAGCTTCATCACTAAGACCTCTCCCTGCGACCCATGAGTTACTTTGACATTCACCTTGACACCCGAGAGCAGCCATTGTTGGTGAGACATTACATACTCGCTGGGACATCTCTCTAAAGCCCTAGCGTTAGCCCGACATTGGCGAGACTTACACCATTCGCTGAGACTTCTCCCCGACACCCGTGAGCTAGCCCGATAAGATCAACTACTGCCCAGAGTTCTTCTGATCACCAAAAGGTCATGCCAAACTCAGAGAGTCATAGCGATAGACTTCATTCAGCAAGACATCAACTCTGTCACAGTGGTAGGATCATTTCAAGAGCTTCAAAACTGTTATTCGCCCAGACATGAACACTATCAAAGTGACTTTGCCCTTCAAGAGTTCCATGTCAATAAGGATTGAGGCACATATTCCAACAAGCTCCCACTTGATGAAGATCTTACTGAAACCTCCAGAGAATAACAAAACTACTGAGATTCATGGGCCAAGAGGCCCATCGAACTAGCACACCAACTAAACTTGTTTGTGCTCATAGGCTTCGTCAATGCATCTGCAACATTCTCCAGAGTATCCACTTTCTCCAAAGAGACCTTCCCATCCTCCACCATATCTCGTACAAAATGATAATGTACATCTATATGTTTTGTCCTGGCATGGAAAGTATGATTCTTTGCCAAACATATAGCACTCTGGCTATCAAGTAGATAGTAATCTTTTCTGCATTAAAGCCAATGTTAGAACAAAAATGTTTTAACCAGATTGCTTCTTTACAGGTATATGTGGCTGCCATGTATTTTGCCTCTGTAGTAGACAAAGCGACTACAGCCTACTGCTTACTCATCCAACTCACTGCACCACCATTCATCATGAAAATATATCCACTGGTGGATCTTCTGCTGTCAATGTCCCCTGCCCAATCAGAATCCACGTAACCTTGAATGTTGAGAGTCTTATGTGATTCAACCAAGTTACCATGGTAACACAAAGCATAGTCTGAAGTGCCCTTCAAATATCTAAACACTCTCTTCACAACATCCCAATGTGTTCTTCCAGGATTAGCCATAAACTGACTAAGAACTCCCACTACTTGGGAAATGTTTGGCCTTGTACAGACCATAGCATACATGAGACTACCAACTGCACTTGCATAAGGCACACTGGTCATGTCCTCCATCTCAGAAGAAGATTTTGGACAATCCTTAGCAGATAGCTTTGTTCCCTGTGTAACTGGAACAACTAGTTTCTTGCATTCAATCATACAAAATCTCTCTAGAATAGTCATGAAATATTTACTCTGACTGAGCCAAAGCTTTCTATTCTTTCTGTCCCTAGTTATTTCCATTCCCAGAATGTACCCTGCTGCACCAAGATCTTTCATTTCAAACTTTGCAGACAATTGAGACTTAAGATTATAAATCATTAGCTTACTATTGCCTATAAACAACATGTCATCAACATACAGAGCAATAATAAGAATTTGATCACTTTCAACTTTGTAATACACACAATGATCACATTTTGATCTCACAAATCCCAAAGACAAGACAAACATGTCAAACTTTTGGTACCACATTCTAGGAGACTGTTTTAAACCATACAGAGATTTCTTCAACTTGCAAACCAGCCTTTCCTTACCTTTTACCACAAAGTGCTTCGGCTAGGACATATAAATTTCTTCTTCAAGATCACCATGAAGAAACGATGTTTTCACATCCATCTGTTTAATCTCTAAATCATATGTTGATGCAAGTGACAAAAGAAATCTAATAGATGTTAACTTAGCTACAAGAGAAAAAATTTCTCCATAGTCAATTCCCTCTACCTGGGAATAACCTTTTGCAACTAGCCTCGCTTTATATTTTTCTACACTGCCATCTAGACTTATTTTCTTTTTGAATATCCATTTGCAGCCTACAAATTTTCTACCTTTAGGCAATGGAACCAAACTCTAGGTGTCATTATTTTCTAATGATGCTATTTCTTCATTCATGGCTTCCAACCAAGAGTTTGAATCAGACATTTTAAATGCCTCTTTTATAGTCCTAGATTCATCAGTGCTAGAAATTAAAGCATAGGCACAAGTAGACTCTATTAAAGAAAACCCATACCTTTCAGGTTGCTTTCTTTCATGAGTTGACCTCCTCACAGGCTGAGGCTGAGGTGGTTCTTCATCATCTTCAGAACTTTCAAAACTGCTCAAGCTCTCCTCAATATCAGGTACATTTTGATTTTTCAATTCCTCTTTATCTGGTATCTGAGGAATTGCTGCAACATCCTTTTCATTTTCTGATTTCTTCTCTGACTGCAGATCCAAAGCAGAAGGTTTCAGCTCATGAAAGATAACGCTTCTGTTGTGCAAAACCTTCTCAGTCTCAGGGTTCCAAAGCTTGTATCCTTTTATGCTAGCACTATAGCCTATAAATATACACTTTACATCTTTGTTTTCCAACTTGGATCTTTTTTCAAATGACACATATGCACATGCCTCACAACCAAAGACATGAATATGTCTCAGAGAGGGCTTCTTTCCAGACCATGCTTCCAAAGGTGTCTTCTCAACAAGAGTAGAGTTAGGAGAGCGATTTACCAAGTAACATGTTGTAGAGGCTGCTTCAGCCCAAAACTTCTCCTCCAAGCCAACACTGCTCAACATACTTTGTGCTCTTTTCATTATCGTCCTGTTAAACCTTTCAGCAACTCCATTTTGTTGTGGAGTATAAGGTGTGGTCTTATGTCTTTTGATCCCATGATCTTTATAGTACCTTTCGAATTCATCTAAACAGAACTCACCGCCATTGTCAGTCCTTAAACATTTTATTTTTCTACCAGTCTGATTTTCTACAAGGTTTTTAAATTCCTTAAACTGACTAAACACTTTTGATTTACTTTTCAAAAAATATACAAATGCTCTTCTTGAATAATCATCAATAAACAACACATAGTATCTTGATTTAGACAAAGAAGGAACATTCACTAAACCAAACACATCATAATGTATATAATCAAGTAAACTAGAAGTTTTGTGAAGACTGGAATAAAATGAAACATGGTGTTGCTTTCCATATATGCAATGTTCACATAAATCAAATTCAAGGTTACAATCTTCAAGCCCTTCTACCGGGTTTTTATTTTTTAAAGTTTTTAGACCTTTCTCACCAATGTGGCCAAGCCTATGATGCCAGAGCATAGTCTTCTCTACTGGAAATTTAATCTCCATGGAGTTTACACCATCAAGAACGTTTTCCTTCTTTTCTTCATGAGCAGCCTTGAGTGACTTTGCAGAGACACTATTGCATTGAATAGCTTGTGCATCCAGCTTGTACAAAGTACCAATTCAAGCACCTCTAGCTAGCACCATAGAGCCTCTAGTCATCTTGTAGCCATTTCCTGAGAACATGACCTACACTCTGATATCATTTAGCTTACTTACATAAAGTAGATTTTGAGCCAGACTTGGTATATGCATCACATCATTGATTCCCTTTACTCTTCCATTAGGGAATTGAATTTTGACTCTTCCACGACCAATAATTTCCAAAGATGAGTCACTTTCCAAGTATACCTTTCCACCATTGTATTCTTCATACTTCATGAACCATTCTCTATGAAATGTCATGTGGAAAGATGCAATCAGCCAAACATCATCGGATGCCTGTGTAGCCAAAGTTGCAATGAAGGCATCTGAATCACTCTGAGAAGAATCATTTCTAGAAGAGTTCTTCTTTTTCTCCTCCTTGCAATCCCTTCGAACATGACCAGGTTGCCCACAGTTCTAGCACTTCACCTTTGACTTCTTGCCAGGAGACTTTGATCTCCCTTTTGATTTTGATATGGACTTCTTATCCTTCTTGTTGCCTTTCTCCTTTAGTCTACCTCTAACAACTAGAGCCTCCTTTGTCATCTTAGAAGATTTTCTTCTCATTTCTTCTGATAATAGAGAAGCAACAACATCTTCCATCTTGAATGTGGATGTTGTACTCCTAATGGCCATCACTAGATGATCCCAAGAATCAGGCAGAGAACATAGCAACAGCATGCAATTATCTTCATATTCAATCTTCACACCAACAGATGTCAGTTGAGCAATCAACATGTTGAAAGCATTTAAGTGATCAACAACAGACCCTCCTTCCTGCATTCTCAAAGAGTACAACTTCTTCCTCAAGAACAACTTGTTCACCAAGGACTTTCCTTGATAAATAGATGCTAATCTTTTCCACAAGGAAGATGCAGTCTTTTCTTCATGCACGTTCAGAAGAATAGAGTCTGCCAAACAGAGCTTTATCAGCCCTTTATACTTTCTATCTGCAAGGTCCCAATCCTCTTGCTTCATGCCTTGAGGCATTGTTCCAGACACAACAGTCCAAAGAACTCGGTCTACTAAGAGATCTTCCATTTTGAGTTTCCATAGCTCAAAATTACTTCCATTGAATTTCTCTATATCCATCCTACTGGATGTGCTCGCCATCTTAATCTGTAATTAAATTAAAAGAACTCTACAAAACTCCCACTAGAAAAGGATTGACACAAAAAACCCAACCCACTCACAAGGACAACACAACTGGCCAGGCTCTGATACCACTTGTAAGGAAAGCAAAGGTGCGGAAACACTTTCCTAATGCCAAATCCACAAGGAAGAATGCAATGTAGGGCTTTTAATTTTTTCAAATTACAATCCAATTGAGACACACATGAAGGAATAACAAAAATAAAGCAAATACACAAAGACAAATCAAATAATAGATTTACGTGGGAAACCCTTACGGGAAAAAACCCACCACACCAAGCTGAATCTCTTTGTATTACAGTAACAAAAATTACATACAATCAGAAATACAACTCTTTGATGATTTTTCAGTAGCTGCAACATTCACCGTTAAAAACACTCTCAGAAAAGCTCTCTATCATTCGATAAACTCATCACTCTGTTCATCCTTATCCGCCAATGCCAACCATAGACAGTTTTCATTCGAGTCTTGATTTTTCCTTGCATGTTGTTTTTCCAGTGTTTCAACTAATGCATAAAATCAACCGTCATCATGATTTAAAACTGCTTCCTATGATTGGTCTACGAAGCTCCACCTAGGATGGTTAGACTGGTCAAGAGCATTCAAATTTGTTGGCATATCGGTGAGACACTCACAGTGTCTCCTCGATGCCACAAATTTTCTCTACCAACATTGCTATAGCTTCCACGAGTCGGCAAGATGCTATATCGAATATATAAGTCACAACGAAACCATCGATGTCCACTTCGATCCTATCGGCAAAGGTTTCTCTTATCGGCGAGACTCATATCGAATGGAACAAGTCATATCGAATCCAGAGAATCCATCAGCAAGACATACTAATGTCGCCAAGACCTTATGTCAAAAACATCAAGTCATGTCGGCGTGAGCCATTCGACATGACTATCGCTCTTCGACGAGACTCACATCAAAGCAGAACTTCCACTAAATGTCACACTGTCGCCAAGACTCATGCCTATCACCGTGACCTTTCACCGAGCTCCATCATGTCTTACCGAGTTGACAAGACATAAGCCCTTCACCAAGATGTTTCTTCAAGTTCCCAGAGTTAACCCAAAGACTTCTATCAACGTGACTTATTACTTTCGCTAAGACTTCTCAGTGAAGTCTTTTGTCACCGTGAAGTCACCATGAGGATACAATTTGTTTGAAAAGACTTAGCTTCATCGCTGAGACCTCTCCCCGCGACCCGTGAGTTACTTCGACATTCACCTTGACACCCGAGAGTAGCCATTGTCAGCGAGACATTACATACTCACCAGGGCATCTCATCGAAGCCCTAGCATTAGCCCGATGTCGGTGAGACTTACACCATTCACTGAGACTTCTCCTTGACACCCGTGAGCTAGCCCGATAAGATCAACTGTCACCCATAGTTCTTCTGATCGCTAAAAGGTCATGCCAAACTCAGAGAGTCACAGCGATATACTTCATTCGGCAAGACATCAACTCTGTCACAGTGATAGGATCATTTCAAGAGCTTTAGAACTGTTAGTCACCCAGACATGAACACTGTCACAATGACTTTGCCCTCAGGAGTTCCATGTTAGTAAGGACTGAGGCACATATTCTAACAATTATCCCTATTTAATTAAATAATCAATTTATTTGATTAAATCCCTAAAGTCTATCCATTAAATTAAATAAATAAAAACCTTATTTGATTTAATCTAAAACCATCCCTTTTTAATTAAATAAATCAAAATCTTTATTTAATTAGCCTTTTATCATATTACTCTCTTATCTGATTTAAATAAATCCATAAATCTAAGTCAAATAAGTCACATCATCTAATCTCCTATTAAATTAATTAACCCTTGATTAATTTAATCTAATCTCATGTCATATCCTCTAGATAATGCAAGTTGCACATGAAAATAGATTTAATTCATTTATTAAATCTCTATTTTCCTCACAAGGCATCTTTTGGAATATTCTTTCAATTTGAATTCAAAAATTCCAAGTCAACATGTACATCCAACAAGGCATTTAAAACCTCTTACATGTCCTTTGCCTTGAGCCAAGTGTCATTTATGGCATTTTCCCTTCCCTCTTACATGTCATTTCAACAAATTTGAATTTTAAATATTGGCATTTATTGGCACAAACCCCAAATCTTGCACAACCATCATCCATTCTTAGCTTGACAAGTGGCACCATATCATTGGATGAATGTTAGTCCCACATTGCTCAAATTTGGGCATTCATCCATCTTGAAATCCTATAAAATGAAGAGCTCCTCTCCTCATTTGATCATCCACAATCCAAGCAAAGTTACCATGCTAAAATACTTAGCCATTTCCATCCATCATTTGAATTCTTAGCAGATTTGGCTTGGAGTTCTCACCTTTTCATCAAAAGTGGATCAACCATATCTTCAACATTTGAATCTTGCATCATAGGAATTGGGAAAGGGCCAATTTTCATATCAAATTGGCACTAATTGCCCCATGGGATCGAGTGTTTGCTATTTAAATTAGGATTTAATGTAGTTTTTATCATTTCATTGTGTTCTTGCTTATTTTCTTTCCTATTTTGAGTTTGCAAATGGATTTCATAGGGAATCCTTCTTTTAGCTTGCAAATCCTTGTCTAACTCGTTTATTCATGTTGTTTTGCAAGTACTAGGAAAAGGGTTCGCACACCTTGCTTTTCAAGATTGTTTAGCTTCATTGATTCTTGATAATGTTTGATATCCTCATACTCACTTTCTTTAATCTGTATGGATGATGTGTCTGATTTTTATGCTTCTTCAAAAGGTGTTGATGCTTTATGATCCATATAGGAGTCTTCCTCGTGATCCATTTATGCTTTCTCTTTAAAGGATGTTTTTGATTTACCATCCATCCAAAGGTCTTCTTCATGATCAATTTTTGATATATCTATGGATTTTGCTATTCCTTGATTATGTGTAAAGATATTAATATTAGGAGAATCTTGTTCCTTGGTAATGATATCAAGAGTATGAGACTCTTTTTTTGGATGAAGATCATCTACATGTCCATTAGGGGTAAGCATCTCATGGGTAGATGGAGGAGTATGTGATATATGGATATGATTATTATTTGCGACATCTTGTATGGATTCGAGAATACCCATTAGATCATGGTAGTATCTCAAAGATATGGATTCTTGATCTTGAATTTGTGTGGTGTTATCTTCAATATGCTTGAGTTCATGTTCTTGGCATGGATCAATTTCAAAGGATGGATTATTTGTAAAGGGTTATTGAATGTATTCATTATCCATGGGTTTTGGCTTAATATTTTCTTGATCTTCAAGTGATTTTTTATCAAGTGTTGAATTAAGGATTTATTCAGTATCAACAACCATGAGGTTAAAGGATTTCAATATATCTTGGAAAGGACCATTGCTAGACTTTGGTGAAAGATGTTGATCATGCTTTGGAAAAAATTCTTGAGATATGTCCTCTAACTCATTAGGTGATGTAGAGACATTGTCAACATGATCATTGAAAGATGAATCTTGAATTTTGTCCTCAAACATGGTGGTGGGGATATTGTCAATGTTTTCAATCATAGGATCAAATGATGTTAATGCTTCTTGAAATGGATCATTGTTGGATATTGTTGATGGTTTTTGATCATGATTAAAAAGTGACTCTTGATGTGGATTTTATTGTTGGATGTGGTAGAAACATCTTCAAGGTACTCATTGATGGATAGATCTCGATCATTGTTTTCAACAATTGTATTGGAGATATTGTCACTAATATCATTAGTGGTTGAATCTTGATCATTGTCCTCAACAATTATTTTTCCTTGATCAAGAAGGTCTTGGATGAGATCTTTGAGTTTGATACAATCTGATGTGTCATGAAATTTTGTGCTATGGTATTCACAATAAGCTTTATCATCATACCATGAGAAATTGACGCTAGTTTCACCCCCATTTAATGATTTTGGAAGATTGATAAGTTTAACATGGACTAATGTGTTTAATGCTGACTTGATTGGCTCCCCTAAAGGAGTGTATTCACATTTGTCATCTTGTGAGATTTGTGCTTGTTGAGATTGATCTAGTTGTGATTCATCTTGGAGATGTGGTGATTGATCTTGTTGAGCTTGTTGATTTTGATATCCAAATTCTTGATATTGAGGATGTTCTTGATATGGTTGTGGACACAACTCCATGTTTTGATGACATGGTTTTACTAAAGGGGGAGTGTATCGATTTTGGGATGGAAATTCCTTTTGGTACAATGAATCAACTATTTTGGTAAGTGAAGCAACTTGATTTTGCAAAATTTGATATTGATTTTGATTTTGACACCCTTGATATAGTTGATTTGGTTGTTGGTCAAGAATATTTGGAGTATACACTTGTGGTATTTGTATGGGATCATGCAAAAATTGATTTTGGACAATGTTCTAGTTTGGTATGATGTTTAGATTTTGCATCATAGGTTGGAATTGAACATTGTTTTGGTTGGGAAACACATTGCTTTGATTTATTGATTTTGCATGGTGTTACCTTGATTTGGATCAATACAATGAGTTGTCAATATATAGTTTGGATTTTGAACAACATTGATGTGATTTGTAAATGTATCTATCCCATAGTTCACCAAGTGTGGATTTGATATGTTCATGTTTGGTAAGTTTGTATTTGGTATATTCACATTTGGCATGCATTGATTTTATAGGATAATGTTGTTTTGTTGAAGACTCATGTATTGATCGTTTGGTTGATAGATTTGTAGGTTTTGACTTTGATTTAAATCTGTCATAGGGAAAGGTGTTCCAAAATTTATATTGGGAATAATCACATTTGTTGTAGAATTGAGGTTTGTAGGATATAATGATCCCATGTGTGAATTGTATAAATTTTAGTTTTGATAATCAATTGGTATTGTAAGGCTTTGATAGTTTGGTTGATTTAGATCACTCATGATGTATGAATCGAGTTTATATTCCATGTTTTTCTTGTGTTTTGACCTTGTTGCAAAAGTGAACCTCTAAGTTGTTTTGGACCAATTATGTGAGTGGATGATGAAAGGGGTGAGTGATATGGGGGATGAATTTTCTAAAATTTTGAACACTTTTAGACAAAAGCTTTGATTGCTTTGATGTCTTGGATAAAAGGTGTTAATGGATTTGCAAATCTTTAAGGTGGACTTGTGACCTTCAAGATAAACTAGTCCAAAAATGTGATGAATAACTCAATTAAGTGTACGGAAAAGGATCCATTTCACACACAAAGTATCTAAGTTAGGGGATTGGTTTGATAAATTTCTAAGTCAAAAGTGTTGGTGTGTCCAAAATTTTATAAAGTTTGGTGAAGTGAAAGGGTTAAATATGATGAAGGGTGGATGAAATGTTTGACCCAAAATGTTAACCTAAGAGGGACCTTTATTTTGCAAGACCAAGGTAGTGAGAAACATGCTATACCTCTAGAGTGATAATACCTCAAGAACTAAATGATTTGGATAAAATAACTTGGACTTGATGTTTTGCAATACTTTCCTTGTCTCAATTTGCTTGTTTTGGAGAGTCAATGTTTGAACATACGTCAATATGGGGAATTCAGTTTGATTTAATCTTTGCTTAAGTGAGATTGTTTCATTACCACATCAAAAAAATGTATTAGTTAATGTTCAAAATAAAATGTCCATGTCTCAACAACCTTCATTTCACAAAGTCCATTATGTGAAAATCATGAAGCTAAGAACATAGTTTCCTATGTTAACCTTGGAAAGTATGGTTTATAAGTCTCTAAGGATAAAATCCTTAGGACAAGCATCAATATTAATAATTTTCAAAAGGTATTCGTGCTTAAACCAAAGGGTTTGAAGTTTGATGAATCATGTTGATGTGTGTTTGAAATGTTTTGGAATCAAGCAAAGTGTTAAACTGACTCACAAGCAATATAACATCCCTAGCTCAATTGGGTACTTTTTTCTTAGTGGGATTGCCTCATGCCTTCCATAGTAGAAGAGATGATTTTACATGCAATTAAGGAAAGAGTGTAGAGGTATGTTAAGAATGAAGTCTTAATCTTTACACTTTAACCAAAATCAAACATGACAAGTACTTTCTTGGAATCTAAGTTCCAATGCACCACTTTGAAAAACTCGTTAGATGGACAAACTTGGCCACTATTTAATCAAGGTTCTTATTGACGACAAATTGAGAACACTAGAACCAACACTCACCCACTGGCCACTTAAGGCTCTTTAACCATTTTTGTTCCACTTAGGGCATGTGATTAGGTGTAGTCTATTGTTGGCATGGATTGATGCTAATTTCTCATGATTTCACATCCTTTATTTAAAGCCCGCTAGTAAATGTGCTTGCAAGAACTTGACTATGAGTTTCCCTTTGTAGGGTGTGTCTCATAGCAAGCCCTCTCTTAAGGGTGACACAAAGCATGGAAGTATACTTGAGTATTTCTCTTCAGCCAAGATCACATGAAGTGCAAGGGGAGAGGATACATACTACAAGTGCACATGAGAAATGAAGTACACTTGAGTGTTTCTCTTCACCCAAGATCGCATGAAGCACAAAGTGAGTGGATACACACTACAAGTGTGTCACAACAAAGCAAACATTCATTCATTTTAACCTTGTAAAGCACAATGAGTTCATTTTAAGCACCAAATGGAAGTGTTTGATTGTATTATCCAATTTTAAACCGATATTGCAAAATGAGAATATCCAATTTTAACCAACTTTGAAAGTTAATTTTAAACCTAATGGAAGATTAGTTGGTCCTAAAGCATAAAGTAAAGCAACATATGATGGGTTACAATTATCCCATAAGTGTAAAAACACTTGTTACAATGAGCTCTAAATTCCTTTTTCTTTAATTATATACTTCATGCTCCTCTTCAAATATGCAATCCACATTCCAAATGTTAGATGAAAACAAGAAAACAAGAAGATGTTAGGGTTAGATAAACAATTAAGCATTAAAACCCTACAACCTAGACCAAGTTACAATGTGATTTGACTTTAGGTGAAAAAATGAAAAATTTAACTCTACAAAAATTGAAAACCACCTACACCATTGCATAGAGCATGAAATTCTACCCCATTTAAAAAAAAACTTCAAAAAAGACCTTCGTATGACCAATATATGACCATTTTAAGATAGACTATAAAATTAAAAATCAATAGCGTCACTATAGCTAAAAATTAGTGGTGTTGGTAAATTGTGACGCCTTTGCAAATGCATTGCTCTAGTGAAAAATAGCATCACTACATGCATGAAACCTACAATTCACATGAAAACTCAAGGAAAACATCAAATTTGATTGCCCAAGGCCTCCCTCTTGCACCAAAATGTGACCAAATTTCATAGTGTGAAAGAAATAAGCCAGATCCAAATGAATTGAAGCCTATTTAACTCCTTAAGAAATGATCCCAATAAGATATTCCAAATTCATCAAAACTTGGAAGTCATTAAACTAACATGATATAAACATGAAAAATTAACAAAAACCCTATTCTAAGACCTAGAATCTTATCCTATGGTGCAGGGGCACCTACACCTTGGAATGAAAGGGAAAAGAGTCCTTGAAGATTCAACAAGTGATTTGAAGGTCTTTTAATCATTATGCAATGAGGAAGTTGAAAAATATGACAAATTTGGAAAAGATGTAAAGGATGTCAACCCATGCCAAGATGGGTAAAATTGAAATTTCTTCATGTTTATTTGCATAAGGTCATGAATAAGCTCTAATAGGCCACATAATAGATGTTTAAAGGTGTTCTAGGTCTTAAAGGTCAATTAGGTGGAATAATGCAAGAGTTACAAAATGTTGTTAAGTGTAACCTTGGCAAAACATGCCCTTTAAGTGTTAATTAGTTGAAAGGATTAGTTGTGCTTGGTGGTTGAAGGTATTTTTAGGATGGAATGCTTTAAAAATCCTTCTAAGGCTCGATTCAAGGATTTTATGAAGGTTGTAACAATAAAAATAAATAAAATACCATGTTCCCTGAGCAAATATCAGTGTTTTTACTATTTGATCCAGAGGATCTTCTTCAAAAATTGAAGTTTCTCTTTTATCTCCAGAATCAGCATCATTAGGAAGAGTTTGAAATCCTAACTCCAACACAACTCGAATGAAGTCAAACAGAGCTATAGGGCCCAAGATATGCTTAGTCAAACCTTGGTCAACTCAGGGCCTAGGACAGAGAAAAAAAGGGTCAAAATTTGAAGTCTCTAAAAGTGATCTAAATTGGTCTCAATGTGAACAGCTTGTCAAGAGCTTTTCGACGACGTTCGTTTCACGCGAATTGAACTCTATTTGCTTGAGTTACAAGCAGTCAAATGTCACAGTTAACTAGAGTTGACCAAGTACAATGATGATGTCATCATGGTATGGTTAGCATCCAGTCATCATCATCAACCAATCACATGTTGACATGTGGCAAAATTTGGATGAATAAAAAAACAATTAAAAAAACGCACCTATTCCTAAGCCTTAAAATAAGCCTTAAAACAAGGCTAAAATAGCCTTAAAACAAGGAAAACAAAAAAAAGCCCCACACCTACCTCCCACATGCATGCTTACTTGGGGAAAATTTTAAGGAGGAAAAGGTGGGCTTTACTTGGTAAAACAAGTAAAACAAAAAAAACTAAAATATTCCCCTTAAAAATATATAATTTCAACCACTAAATTAATGGGTGGTAAGGAATAATTAATAAGCCCAAATTTAAAACAAAGTCCTCTAAAAAGGATGAAACAAACAACCTCCCATAAACAATATAATCCCGGATATGAAAAAATTAAGGGGCGTAGGGATTTTATATGTTTTTTTAAAATAATGTAAAATGAGAGATTTGAAGATTTTTGTGTAAATAAGGGGGATTTTTAAGTTGTATTTGTAAAAAATGGAGAGATAAGGTTGTTTTGTAAAATCAATTAGTTAGTAACCAAATTGATTAAATTTTCAATATAAAAAGGGTGGTTTAGAGGCTTGAGGATTCATTGCGAATTATTTAGGTGTTGGAGACTTAAAGCATTTTGGAGAGATAATTTGTTCTTCCTGTACGTCAAGAGAATGTTGGAATTATGTTGTGCTTGAAGGGAAGAGCTTGCAAACTGATGTAATGCCGATTTTTGGAAGATTTCAATCGGATTGGTCTACTTGTTGGAGAGGGGCTTGGAGACGTAGTCATTCTTATGATGAACTCCATTATCAATTTGTTTGCATTCTCTCTTTCTCATCTCATTCTGAATTCTGATTTTGTTTAGTTAATTATGTGTTGTTGATTTCATTTTCGTAATTTGGAGGTTTGAAGTTGTAATTAATTTGCATTCTTTAAGCAATCATCTTAGATCCTAAATAAGATCAAATTGGTATTAGAGTTGTGTTTTGACTAGTATTGCATATTCGAATGCTTACACACTCCCAGCTTCAACAAGGCAAAGGAAAAATTGAAGAGTATAATCTAGAGATTGGAAGACGAAGAGCTCATTCACGAACATAGATGACAGATCCAAACAATGGGCAAAGTTTGGAGCTTGGTGAAAAGGAATTTTAGAAGGATTTTCTTGACATGAAGGCCATGGTCGAAGTCTTATTCTAGGAGAGGCAAGAAAGGATGTAGAGACATGAAGCTCGTGCAGGAAAAGGAAAGAAATTAGGAGATTATTGTAAGCCTCTAAAGACACCTCCCTCTTCTCCTTCTTCTCTGTCTTCTCCATCTTCTCCGTCTTCTTCGTCCTCTCCTTCTACTCATTCTATGACTTTTAATCCTTTTAAGGGTGCACATAAGCCCAAAATTAAGTTGGATGTAAAATTTGACTTACTAAAGTATTGTGGTGAATTAAATGTTGAAAAACTAGATGACTGGATTCAACAGGTTGAAGTCTATTGTAGAGTCCAAAACCTCATAGATGATGCTCATAAGATCCAACTTGCTACTTTTCGGTTAGGGGGTACAACTCTAACTTGGTGGGAGAGTAGGACTAGGGCATAAATCTCCCAACATGGTAAATTCAACTTGTCCTGGACAAAATTTGTAAGTGCTCTTAAAAAGCAATTATATCCCTTAGGCTACATGCAACAGTTAATGATGAACTGGCAGATGTTTAGGAAAGGGAAAGGTCAGTCCATTCAGGAGTACACTCATGAATTTCGTAAAAGGGCTATTGCATTAGATGTTCCTTTGTACACCCAGGATACTTTGTTGAAGTACATAGGAGGTCTTCATTCCTACCTTAGACATTCAATTTTGGTTTTGAATCCCAATAACCTTGACAAAGTTTGTGTCCAAGCTACCCACTTAGAGTCTAGATGTAAGGGATCATTCATTGATAAGTTTGATAAAAAACCATTGAAGTTTGAGGGAAATTCTAAGGGTAAAGATAAAGAAAAAGATAAAGGTAAAGGAAAGAAGACATCTACGGTGAAGAAAGAGGGTGAAAAACCCACATGCTCACACTGTAAGAAAGAGGGGCATGATGAATCAAGGTGCTGGAAATTGCATCTGGAGGCAAGGCTGAAAAGATTTGGAGGCAATAAAGTCAAATAAAAGACTACTACTGCTATCGTTCAATAGGATCCTGGACCTGATTTTGAAGATGAGATGAAGATTGTTGCTGTCGGGATCCAAGGTAAAGGGAAAGGTATAATTCTCTCTTTTGGTGCAAGTACAAGTAATGCAAGTAAAGTATCCACTCCTAAAGTTGATAAACATCGGAATGAATTGTTTCACATTCGTGTGGTAACTAAACACACAAAGATTGATACACTATTTGATTCGGGCTCTCAAGTCAACTTGATTTTTGAAGAGGTTGTTAAGAAATTGAATCTAACTACTACTCCTCATCCTAAGCCCTATCCACTTGGATGAGTATGTAATGATGCATAGTTACAAGTGACAAAATAGTACAAATTGTGTTTTTCCATCACTGCTAATTTCATTGATGAAGTAGAAGTAGATGTTGTACCTCGAGATATTTGTGGGCTTGTATTAGGGAGTCCTTATCTATATGATAAAAAGGCAATATTTTACAGGGGGAGAACAAGTATCATCTTTTTAAAGATGGGGTAGAATATATTGTACGTGCACACAAGGTCAAGACTAATCTCACACTAGTTAATGCTGGTCAAATGAAAAAGGTTAGTCAACTCTAGTAAGAACTTTGTGTTAATGCTTGTAAAATCCAAAGAGGAAGATATCTTTGAGGCATTTAGGCATTTAAGGGGTGTGACCCAAAACATAAGGTTGAAATGATCAAAATTGTTTCCGCTTACGATGAATTGTTTCAGGAACCAAAGGGGTTGCCACCCAAGAGGGAAATACAACATGAAATCTAGTTGTAGTAGGATGTGTCATTGCCTAACATCGGCTTGTACCATTTATCAATTTTATAGAATGAGGAAATCAAAAAGTAGGTTCATGAGTTGGTTGGAAAAGGAATCATCTATCCCAATACATCTCCTTCTAGTTCTCCAATTGTGGTGGTTCCAAAGAAAGATGGATCTTAGAGAATGAGCATTGACTATCGAGCCTTGAACAAGATAATGGTAAAGAACAGGTATCCTCTTCCCCGAATTGATGATTCACTTGATCAATTAAAACATGCAATTTATTTCACTAAGTTAGACTTGCGTAGCGAATATAATCAAATAAGAATTGCAGAAGATGAAATTTGGAAAACTGCATTTAAGACAAAATAGGGACTTTATGAGTGGTTGGTCATTCCCTTCAAGCTTTGCAATGCACCAGCTACATTTATGAGAGTCATGAATGATGTCTTTCATCCTTTTATTGATGATTTTGTCTATTTAGATGATATTCTTGTATTCAATCGAACTTTAGATGATCATGTAATTCATGTAAAGAAAGTTTTTGATGTATTGAGAAAAGAAAAACTCTATGTAAAGATGTCTAAATGTGAATTTGCAAAGACATCTCTAGTGTACTTAGGCTATGTCATAGGGAATGGTCAATTGAAAGTAGACCCTATGAAGGTTAAAGTTATTGTAAAATGGCCTAAGCCAAGTATAGTCACTAAAGTCAGAAGTTTCTTAGGTGTAGTCCAGTACTAGAGAAAGTTCATTGCAAACTTCTCCTACATTGCATCACCATTGCACATGTTGACAAGTATGAAGACAACTTTTCAATGGGGAGGTCCACAACAAAAGGCCTTCAACACTTTGAAGGAAAATTTGAGCATGGCACCAGTTCTAGCTTTACTAGATTTACACCAACCATTCGAGATCGAAATAGATGCAAGTGGATTTTCCATGGGAGCAGTGCTAATGCAAGGAGGTAAACCAATCTACTATCACTTTGAGACTTTTTCAAGTGCAGTTATTAACTATCCTACTTATGATAAGGAAATTTATGCATTAGTTTAGAGTGTTAAAAAATGGAAGCACTACTTAATGGGGAAAGAAACTGTAATCCACACTAATCACCAGCCACTTCAGTACTTGCACTCATAGTCTAAACTGCAGCAAAGTAGGCATTTCAGATGGATGGGATTTTTACAACAGTTTCACTTGGTAATTAAGTACAAGAAAGGTACCCATAACAAAGTAGTAGATATGCTTTCTAGGCCTCCTGTTATGAATGCTTTGATTATCCTTAAAGGTAGTTCCATGGTACATGAAATTTTTTAGGAACAATATGCTAATGATGAAGACTTTAAGGAAATCTATCTAGCTCTAATTGGAGGCAAACATGTAGAAGAGAAAGATTACTATGTGCAGGATAAATTGTTGTATCACTTGGGAAAGTTATGCATTCCAAAAGATGAACAAGCACAGGTAATCAGAGAAGCACATACCTCATTAATTGCAAGACATTTTGGGGTAAGCAAAACAATTACTTAGTTGCAGAAATATTGTTATTGGCCTCGTATGCAAGAAACTGTATCTATGTATATTAGAGGTTGTGTCATGTGTGCAACTAGTAAGGCTAGTAACAAAAAATTGGGGTTGTACACGCCTCTACCTATACCATCCCATCCATGGGAAAGTGTGTCAATGGATTTTGTCGAGGGGTTACCTATGTCTAGGAAGGGACATGATTATTTGTATGTAGTAGTTGATCAATTCAACAAAATATGTATTTTAATGCCTTGTAAAAAATAGGTCACTGTTGAACTGATAGCTCAAATGTACTTCCAATTTGTATGGGTTCATTTTGGGTTACCTACTTCTATTGTATCAGATTGAGATTCTTGATTCCTAGGAGAATTTTGGTCAGCTTTGTGGGGATTCATGGACACCAGACTGAAGAAGAGTACAACCTTCCATCCGCAGACCAACAAATAGACAAAGGTAGTGAACAGAACAATTGTGCATCTACTCAGAGGCTACTACAACAAACATCCTAAGTTGTGGGATGAGAGTCTTCATTATGTACATCATGCTTACAACCATGCAACACACTCTTCTACGAAGAGGTCTCCTTTTGAGACTTGTTTTGGTTATGTTCCCAAAACACCGATGGATTTTGCTTTTGGGAAGGATGATGTTGAAGACGGATGCCATGATTTAGAGAAGGCTTTGAAGTTCATCCATAAATTCCAAGGCATCCTTTAGGCAGTAGAAGCATAGTTGGAAAAGAGCCAAGCCAAATACAAGGCTTGACATGATAAACATTGCATCGATCATCATTTTCAAGTCGGTGACCGTGTTTGGTAACACATCAGCAAGGAAAGGATGCAAGGCGAAGGAAGGAAGCTCAAGCCAATTCGATATGGTCCCTTTGAGATCTTGGAAAAGATCGGAACCAATTCCTTCTGCCTCAATCTTCCTCCATACATGCAGATCTATTTATTTGTAAATGTTGAGAACTTGAAATTGTATGAACCTCCGATGATATTGGATGAGGAGACTAACATTCAGGTTCCATCAGTTGATGATCTTTCACTAGAGTACATGTCAGAGTTTCCAGAGGATGCCATCCTAGACAAGAAAACCAGGACTTCACAAAGAGGAGTAGTTGAGTACCTCAAAGTGGGACTGAAGGGGATGAATCCAAGCAAGGAAAAATGGATGGAGATTAGTAAAGTGAGGGAAGTTTACCCTCACTTAATTTATGAGTAATCAAGCTTTCAGAGGTCCAAAATATCTCCAATGGGGAGGACTGATTCAAAGGATCTTCATCAAAAATTAAAGTTTCTATTTTATCTCTAGAATCAACATCATTAGGAAGAGTTTGAAATCCTGACTCCAATGCAACTCGAACGAAGTCAAATGGAGCTACGGGGCCCAAGATATACTTAGTCAAACCTTGGTCAACTAAGGGCCCAAGATAGCAGTCTCCAAAATTGATCTAAATTGGTTTCAACACGAAGAGCTCGTCGAGAGCTTTCTGACGATGTTCATTTCATGCGAATTGGACTCCGTTTGCCCGAGTTACGAGCATTCAAAGGTCACAGTTGACTAGAGTTGACTAGGTACAATGATGATGGCAACATGGTACGGTCAACATCCAGTTGTCATCATCATCCAATCACATGTTAACATGTGGAAAAATTTGGACAAATAAAAAATAATAATAATAATAAACGCACCTAATCCTAAGCCTTAAAATAAGCCTTAAAACAAGGAAAAAAAAAAACCCCACACCTACCTCCCACGTGCATGCTTACTTGGGGAAAATTTAAAAGGAGGAAAAGGTGGGCTTTACTTGGTAAAACAAGTAAAACAAAAAAACTAAAATATTCCCCTTAAAAATATATAATTTCAACCACTAAATTAATGGGTGGTAAGGAATAATTAATAAGCCCAAATTTAAAACAAAGTCCTCTAAAAAGGATGAAACAAACAACCTCCCGTAAACAATATAATCCTGGATATGAAAAAATTAAGGGGCTTAGGGATTTTATATGATTTTATAAAATAATGTAAAACATGAGATTTGAAGATTTTTGTGTAAATAAGGGGGATTTTTAAGTTGTATTTGCAAAAAATGGAGAGATAAGGTTGTTTTGTAAAATCAATTGGTTAGTAACCAAATTGATTAAATTTTCAATATAAAAAGGGGGGTTTAGAGGCTTGAGGATTCATTGGGAATTATTTAGGTGTTGGAGACTTAGAGCATTTTGAAGAGATAATTTGTTCTTCTTGTATGTCGGGAGAATGCTTGAATTTCGTCGTGCTTGAAGGGAAGAGCTTGCAAACTGATGTAATGAAGATTTTTTGAAGATTTCAATCAGATCGGTCTACTTGTTGGAGAGAAGCCCGGAGATGTAGTCATTCTTACGACAAACTCCGTTATCAATTTTTTTGCATTCTCTCTCTCTCGTCTCATTCTAAATTTTGATTTTGTTCAGTTAATTATGTGTTGTTGATTTCATTTTCGTAATTTGGAGTTTTGAAGCTGTAATTAATTTGCATTCTTTAAGCAATCGTCTTAGATCCCAAAATAGATCACTATTTTTCCTAAAGATTTTGCTGCTATACGAACCCGTACAGACTTGTCATGCCTTGAAATCACTAGTGATTGTATGTGTAGATGTCTACTTCCATTTCCATGTGATTTGAAGTTCTAATTCTTAGTTTTGTGTGAGAAATTAATAAAATACAGTGATAACCCTATTTTTTTGTGTTAAGGGACTTGAGGGTTAAAACATGAAAAGTTAACCAATCCACCTACTGTACTTGGCTCTGTTGCTTGGTGGATTGGTGTACATTATGCTAGGGTAGATGTCTATTAAAATTTTAGGTCAAGGAGAACCAATTAAGTGGTATTGCAAAGATGCCTAGGGCTGATGATGCTATTTTTCCCTTGATAAATGGAGGTTTTGAGATGCTTTTCAGTGAAATGCTAATGGAATTGAGTTGGTGAGAGTGTCAAGTGTCTAGGAAGACCTGAGGAAGGGTGTTTGAAGCCTTAGTTTGGTGGGAAATTTCTTGGAGTTGTGGTTTCCACCAAACCCTTGTTATTTACATAAAAAAGGAGGGTTTTTAAGTTTGGAGAGAATTTGTCTATACAAGGGGGATTTGACTGTGGAATATGTGGATTTGGAACATTGTAATTGCTTCTGCAAGATTTCAGGGGGTTTGGAGTAGTCTAGAGGGTACTTCCTTTGAAAATTTAACCTATTTCATTAGGTTTTTCATGATAAGGGTGTTGGATCTCCATGTTGGTCCAAAGGAGTTGTTGTTGAGCCTTACATATGTGTTGTAAACTTGAAATGGGTGTCTAAATCTATCAAATATTTATCAAGTATTTTGGAAACCATTTAAGTTATTGGAAGAAAATTGAGTTCCCTGTGCTAGTAGATTTCAAGTGGTGAAGGTGTGAAACCCAACTTTTGATGATTGTAAAGCTTTGTGGGTTGTTTGGCTTGTTCAAACAGGGCATCTTAATCTTGTTATATGCCTTTTAGAGGTAGGTTATCAAATTGTTTGAGTTGATCCTTCCAGGTCTCCAGGTTTGCATCATCTTATTGGGGGAGTGGTGTCACATTGATGTGGAATGATGACCCTTTCCCAGTACCTTAGATAATATGAGCTTGTTTCAATAAAGATTTTATTGAAGAAAACTGACGAAAATGATGAGATATGAATGAAACATGATATGAGACTGGTTTAGTATGATAAAGAAGAGTGCTAAATGCTAACATGATTGATAAAATGGATGCAATCTATTCTAAATGTAAATAAAGTTCAAAGATGCAAGCCATATCTACAAATTTATGCTAATATGTATGCAAAATAAGCTAATATGGAAGCCATTAATGGATGCTTAAGCTAAATGGACGAAGCTTAAATCTAAAATGCTATCAAATATGAAACATGGATGCAAATGAGTATGAATTTCAATAGCACCAGTTTGCTATCAAAAGATGAATCCATTTCTCTCCAAATAGTGATGTATTTATGGGAAAGCAAATGAAAAATCAATGGCTCAAATCAATTTGATCTATCAATGATCAAGATGAAAAGGAAGGTAAAACATGGATCAAGGATTCTCATCAATGGATGAGAATCAAAGATCACATGGATCAAGAAAAGATCAAGGGATAAGAATGATTCAAACAAACACACTTTGTAACAACTTTGAAAGTTTGTTACAAAGTTTGTTTGAAAGTTATCATTCCCTTTTTGGAGCCAAATAGGAGAATATTCCCTATGCAAGTGGATGAGAGGGAAAATTAGCAATTTAGTAATTAAAACTAAATTTGAATGTGCAAGATCGAGAATAATATGAAATTAATTTATTTAATGAAAAGGGGATGCAAATATGATATTTAATTAAATAGTTTAGGATTATTTAATTAAATAAGAAGACTTTGGGGTGAAATTAAACAATTTGATTTATTCCATTTAACAAGGTGAAATGTTAGTGTGAGAGGGGGTGAATTAACCCAATTAGGTCAATTGGATCAATAGATGAAAGTGAGGCATTTAATTAAATAACTAGGTTAATTTAATCAAACAAGTAAAAAGAAGATGGGTTTTAGGATGAAATGATGTTAGTATACCGAATTCAAGCATGTATATCATTTAGGACATTTTTAAGTGTCTACACCATGCATATGGGTAATTCGTCCATGAGCATGCATATGTACGTCTACCTACATATACTCATGTACGTATTCAGTCATATGTTTAAGTTTACACAAACACACACACATATACATATATATACATTTTATGCATATATCTCATCGACATATCAATAAACACACAAGGGAGGATTTCCACTTAACATCAAGACCTCATTTCAAACATTCATACAACAAGATCACAAATCAATATAAACATACATAACTAGACTGAAGTTTACTCATCCATTACCTGAACTGACTTGACTTAACTAAGACCAACTAGGGTGTGAGTGTGGGAATGCTCAATAAGACCGAATTAAAGATTACTAGACCAAGTTCTTCTCTTGAGTGATACTTCCCTTCTCTTCCTAAGGCTTGAACTTGTTCTTGCATTCAACTTAATTCACCATTGCAGTAGTTAGCTAAATCAAAGCATTCATACAAATCACATACAAGCCATATTCATATTACATATTTCATATACTAAATCATAAAACATTTAATTGAATCAAACATTCATTCAACATATTTCCATCAAAATTTATAAATAAAACACATTCACATCTATTGAAGCAATTTACCAAACTAGGTAATAGTAAATAGATAATAACGCATGAGGTGTAACAAGTACGACAAAGAGAAGAAGTCACCAGATGATAAGAAAAAGAAGAAAAGGACCTCAATATGGACACATAGCCCTATGAAACTTGATGCTTTATTCAATGGGATTGTCAAGCATGAGATGTTAGAAGAAACTGCTGCTTTGTATACTATTCTAGATGAGGTAGATATGACTACCATTGAAGAAGCAATTGTAAAATATATCATTACCTTTGAAGTTAATATAAAGAATATTGAAAATCAATTGCCTATAGAGTTGAGGGATCTACTGTATGCAAGGAGACAAGAGGCAATTGATGAAGAAGAAAAGTTGAGGTCCTTTTCTTTGGAGAAGATTAGTGCTCCTCTTTCAGATGAAAATAAAGCCACATTGGCTTAGTTGTATAATAAGGAGTTCCAAATAAAGAAAAGGGTAAACACCCTTATGGGAAGAGATCAAAATGATCTTGAGAGGCTCCAAAATGAGTATGTGGAGACATTTGCTGATTTGGAAAAAAGGTTAGGAATGACTCTAAATGTGTTGAAGAACAGATGCATGATGATATACTAGTTTTAGATGTTAAGGAAGTAGAAGAAGCACAACATGATGATGCTCAACACAAGCATGCTACTAAAGAAGAAAATGTGCCAAAATATGTTGATGACAGTCTTCTGAATGTGGAAGAAAATGTTATTGGCGATGAGAAAATTGTAGTAGAAGGAGATAATACCGCTCCAAAAATGTTATAGAGGCACAAAAGGAGGATACATCTATAGTTCATAACTCACCTCCTTCAGAACCAGAAGTAAATGCAGAGGATACACAAGGAGACTCGAAGATGAATATACCTCTGGACAACACTGAAAAATCTATGGATGATGAGAAAATGGATGCAAATGCATCTGGTATTGATGAGAAGAAGGATGAAAAGAAATCGGTCAATGTTGAAAACAAAGATGAAAATGAAGAAGTCAACATTGGTGACAAGGAAAAGGCTTTGGAGAAGATGATGCAAAAATAACTGGAAAATATTTTGACGCCTTTGAAAATTCTTTGAAGAATTTGTTGACTATGTAACTTTAGTTTAAACTGGTAGTGTCTGCCTAATTACTTCAACTTCTAATGCAATATGGGAAAGTCAACATGGACAAGATCTCTCCACTGTGCACAAGCTTCAATTGGGTGATGCTTTTCATGATTTTGCTCATAAAGAAATTTTACACACATAAGAAAAGTGTAGAGCTGATTGATGAAGTGGTAAAGGTACTGCAGGAGACCATACTGGTGCATGTATAGACAAATCTTTATCCGATATGGGGAACTTAAGGCTTTTGCTTGACTCATTTAAAGAGTATTCTAGTAGATTGAAAGAAAAATTAGAGAAAGAAGTAGATAAAAAGGTAAATGAGAAGAGATTGATGGACATAACAGAGAAGTGTGCCACAACACAAAATAAATTTTAGGATAATCTCAAAGGCGTATAAGATTTCTTGGTGAAAGCCAAAATGTTATTCCAATTTTGTATGAAATGGCCTAGCTCCAGCAAGAGCATAAGAGATGAGATGGACTCTATTGAGTCCTGAATTGATAAATCCTCTAGTGCCTATGATTCGACACACGACTTTGATGGAAGCACTAGGACTATGATAGAGAATTTGCATGAGCAATTTTTCCAACTACAAGTCCAAAAGGAGAAGATAATCATATAGTTTGGAAATCTTAGGGATCTCGTAAACGCCAAATTCTTACCTATCTCTAGTGCCCTGATGAGTGCAGAGAAGGAAAAGAAGTTAGATCTAGTACCCAACACTTCAGATGACAGTGAAGAACTTTTGATGGAGTTTGAGACTTAGAGTTGAATGATTCGCCTTGCCAAGAAAGGCTAGGAAGAAGGAAAGAAGGAATAACAAACACACCTCAAGAAGCTTTAGGTGTCAAATACTTCTTTCAAGTGATTGTATTTCTTTTTATGAATTTAGTTTGTTGATCATAATTTAGTGTATATATGCAGATGGTAGAGTTAGGGGGAGTTGGTCAGAATTTTTGTCACTCTCATTCCTACATGTATATATTAGTCAGGGGGAGTATGTATGTAATCCAATAAAGAGCTAGTGAATGATGTCAAAGGGGAGCAAAGAATAAAACATATGTATATGCCCTTTACCCTTGATGTTAATGGGGGAGAGTAGTTTTGGGAGAATAGTTAAGGCATGTTGCCATTAATAATGAGGGAGATTGTTGCACGTTTGTGGAGTTTGTCATTGATATGTCTACTAGCAACATGAGTATGAGCATGAGTTGTATA
The DNA here is from genome assembly GCA_007258455.2 of Sequoia sempervirens. Lineage (NCBI taxonomy): Eukaryota > Viridiplantae > Streptophyta > Pinopsida > Cupressales > Cupressaceae > Sequoia > Sequoia sempervirens. The sequence continues at coordinate 339,976,468 of VDFB02047230.1, forward strand.
GTATGCAGTGTTGTCATTGATGTCAACATTGTATGAAGATTGATATGCAAATCATTTGGTGAAGCATGAGTGTGAATATAGATGATAATCCAATGTATATTTGCAAGAAGGTTTGATCTAGTGCAGACAGTTGAAGTGGAAAATTGGTAGAGTGTTAGAACCATATTTTTTAGTGTACATGATCTCCAATATTTTGGTTCATATTGGTCTTCCTTAAGGAATCTTGCTATGCGGTTCTAAGGAAATTTTGTTGGATGTTGAGGAGTCTAAATCCAATTTTTCACACTATTTTTTTCTCTGGTGAAGAAGTTATGAATGAAAAAATTTCTAGTTTGTTAGCGACAATGATTGCTAGTGTAGGGTGTATGTTTTGGCGAGTCCACACTTCACCAAAAATTGGTATATGGTCTTTTAGATTTGTGGGAGTGTTGACAGGTATCAGGTGTATCTTAATTCCAAGTGGCATGAAGTTTAGTGGTCCATATGACCATTTTTGGTTGACCAGTTGGTGAATTTTGATGTTAGGTCATTACCAGTGCCAACCTAATATGATATGAGTATTGTAGAGTTTAAATAAGTGTTGATGCATTATGTGGGAACTAATATAGGTCCATGTCGACCTATTTGAGTTTGTTGCAAGTTTTGTTTATGGTGTGGAGTATGTTTTGGGTTGACAAGTTATATTTTGCATAATACATCTAATTAGGCTGACATAATTGATGTTGGGATGAAATCGTTATAACTATGAGTTCATTTCGGTGTTGGATAAAGTGTGTTAATGAATATGCAAGTGTAGTGGATGCAAATTGTGCGAAAGTAATGCAAGTATAGAGTAGATCAGAGTGTTAGAGCAGAGTGATGAAGTGTGTTGATTCTGTAACGCCCCACCGTGTGAACCCCAAAGGACAACAACACAATAATTTACTGCATAATTTTTTTTTTTAGTTAACATAACATACATGTAAAACACATTTAAATCAAAAGTCATAAAAATTAATTTAAACAAATTTACTTACACTTACACTTACATCCCTTGGGGTACACGAGGAGACATTACAAACTTAAATCCATACAACAACAGTGAAGAATAAAATCCAAAGATATAATCCATAACAAAGTAAACATTAACAAATATAACACATACATGATAAATCATTGATAAGAATTCAAGATTAACTCAACACATTGAATAACAACTGCCATGACCAATATCCACACCAAGTTTAACATTACATTACAGTACAATGTTCAAGAGGTACAATGATACAAAAGTGTTTCCAGCCATAAATGGAAAACCATACACAAGATAACATAATACAAATGAACAAAGGAATACATAGTATCATAACTAGCTCCAAAATAGATACAACTCTGGAGTCACCGCAACAACACCAATCCGCACCTCTCGATCCTCGACTGGGGACCCAATGGGATGCTTAGCACGTTCCACCCGACCATGTGAGTCCAAAGACCCACCCCCCGTGCTAAGGAGCTGACAATAAGAGTCCTCAACCAAGAACATCCAAACACGGAACCACAAGGCTCAACATCATACAAAAGTATCATAAAACTCAAGGATTACAATGACATAATCAACAACATCCAAGAGTCAACATAATAACTTAAAGTCATAAATCCCATCACATAAATCAAAGCAATGACTAATAAACAAGTAACCAAAGGATGATCATGAAACATTTCCAAATCAAACTGAATTAATAAACATAATACAATTCCAAATTGCAATTAAACAATACAATAACATCATATCATAGTACCAAAAGAGTACAAGGTCATAAGTCAAATATCAATGAGATCATACAAGACCACAAAGTACACCAGAGATGTATCAAGGCAATGCTCCATAAATCAATATAAGTCCATTCAACCACAATCTAAACCAACTCCCATAACATACTTCCAGAGGAACACAATAAAGTAAAATACATGGGCAACTAGGTAAGAGTGTCATCGCAGAGTCCTACATGGGCTGTCCTGTGCTCTTCCTCCCAACTGGAGGCGTCGGTCCCATCTATGGCTGTCCTGTGCTCTTCCTCCCAACTGGAGGTGCCGGTCCATAGGGTGACTCACGCGGAGCCGTAAACCTCTCGTGAAGACGAGGTCATGACCTTGCCAACCATGGCCTTCTCAGCCTTCCATTAGTCTGCGGAAGCACTAATGAAGACTGAAGACGTCCATTTTTTTAAATCTTATAATGATATTACTACCCAATCCTCCTAAGTTAATTATTAGGTTTTCACTTGATTACTAACTCACTCGTGGGTTATCCTGTGCCCTTCCCCTTAAATGAGGCGCTGGCCCCCACAAGGAGCCACTCTCCCTAGAGACCCAACAACATCAAACCAAAAACAACCAAGGGTTGTACCATCATAATTTGAACAAAGAATCACAACATAAAAAGCATGCGAGGCATTACCCATCTCGCTAACAAGTACAAAATTAGAGTCTCAACAATTCTCGTACAACCCTTTCAAAATCCTGATACCAAAACACTTGCCACTTCAAGGGCACATAAAAGAGAGAACATCAACTAACAATCATCTCAAGCCTCTGGAAGCCAAAAAGAATGAAAACCCACAAACAAGGGTAAAATGAAACAACACAAGTTTTTTCCCAATAATTCCAACACAAGGATAAAATTCCCCTCAAATATGAGATTAACTCAAAAAAGCCACAAAAAGGAAGATTCATCAAGACCCATCCACAAATCAACAATGGTGTCACCTCAAATAGGGAAATGCAAAAGAAAATCAACCTTTAATTCAACAAAATCACTTAATAAAACCAAAAGCCACCAACTAGGTATTCCATGGGAGACCTCAATTTTCTCCTCACAAGAACCCCCTTATAATGGTACACAAATCACCATCATAAAAAAAATCAGAAAACATAGCAATGACAACAATTATCTGTTCGCATTCCCAATTAGCAGAAACCAACCCACTCAATGACCAAAACAATTACCATCTCAAGATTCTACATAAGTATCCATATAAGAACAACATTTATTAGAAACTCAGATCATCATAAAGTTATCCCCTAATCAACAATCCAAGAGAAATAATTAAAAAGGAAGTATCAATTCAAGAACAATTTATTTAAATAATTTTCCCTTCATTACCCGATTTAAGTAACTCAATTTCATAGTTCTCAAAATCAATTAATACTCTCAGACAAAAGAGTTCATTTGCTTTGGACATAAATAACTTTCTATAATTACTGCAAGAAGTTCATTCATTTAATCGAGGCTTTTAATAATCTAAATATATAATTAAGTCAATTCCCTCTGAAACATTATTTTACTAATAAGTCAATTTATCCTAACAACACTACTAATTATAAGAAATACTTTCTATGATAACCATTTATTAACTAGACTATTCTCTCTCTAGATAACATATATATATATATCAAACTAACAAAACATACATATAAAAATGCACTCGTACAACTTAAGTCTCAATGAACATCTTCATGTGAACAAGTATTCAAATAAATTCAAACTAAATAGTCCTTTCTAATCTGACATCAATTAATTCACTTATCACTACACAAGTTGAAAATATACTATTCCTTTCTACATTCAGTCAAATATCTTCTAGAGGGAACACCGAACAGGTTGCCTGGAAAACTAAGAATGGTGGGAAGATGTTCTCCAAATTTGAGGAGGCAAGGAATTATAGACCTCAGCGATTTTCATCGATGGGTTGATAAAGGCCCTCACTAAGTTGAATGGGATCGTACCTCATGAGGTGCAAAGAATATCAAAAGAGTGGCGAGGGTGGAAGAACCATAAACTTCATTCAAGATTGAAGGTTGATAATCAATTCCATGAAGGGGGTGGACACACAAATGGTATGCAGGATAAACATCCAAACAACGAGAATTACAAATGCATAATCTTCATTGAATACAAAATGTAATGTTTACAGTGTCAAGCATATATACAAAATGAAAACAGAGAGAGAGAGATAAGTAGTGACTCTGGAGAAACTTTAGCTTTGACAGGTTGATAAGTATATAAGAAAGTAAATATTGGAATTTGGAAATATCGTCATCTACTTGCATTATTATCAAATCTCAAATGCTATCACAAGACTGAAGGGAAAGACAAAGGTGAGGTGCAAATACGTGACTTAAGAGCAGGAGAAATAATGAACAACTTTTTCTGTTTTGAACTAGACGCATTTCTGTTTAGAGGCGAGTTTCCAGAGACGCGCTCAAGATTGAAGATTGGAAATTAACCTTCCCACAAACAGCGGAAAGCTCTCTACCATGTTAGTGATTGACATTATTTTATTTTCAAGTGTTGGAACTGCGACATATGATAGAAGAACACAAGCAGGATATGAAAATCTTTGAAATTTTCGATTAAGATGAAGCGCCGCAGCTGAGACAGAATGTAATCAGAGAGATTATTTTTGAGCTAGCTTGGTAATGCATTTGAAGAAAGATTAGAAAAGTTTAAGATACAAGGCCAAAATTGAACTTAATCTAGATGTAACGATCTCGGCTTTCTAATTTAGATAGTAATCACAGACCTGGATTACGACTCTACACATTGGGATCATGACATGAAGCCATTGGTCTCAGACATTTAACAGTGGAAGATGCTGAATCTAATCAGAAAAGACTATGATTGAGACACTGTGACCAACAAGACTAAAATATAAATCAAACAAGGAGATTAGAAAGAAAGAACAGACTCGAAATCTTAAAAGTTCGTGATAAAAAATGTTACTGTTTCCAAACAATGCTCCTATCATTGACATATTTGTAAAATGTACATACACCTGAAGGGAACGATTCTTGCAGACATACCTTGTTCATTTCTCCTTTGATCACCAATCATAATGGAAGCAAGCTGCAGGGGTGTTGAGTTCTTTAATCCCATTTGAAACTTCATTGATTTTGGAAAATTGTAACTTCTTGAAATCCTCGCCCCATTGTCAATACTGAGCTTTGACTCTGTTGGTGAGTATATGGTGTGTCTCTTGCAATCGTTGAGGCCTCGATACTGGACATGCTTGGCCCTTTCCTCACATTCAACCTTTACAAAATTGCATACTCCTCCCTTTTCTCTTCCTTACTTCTCCACAGGTATTTCGTGATGCTCTTACTCCTCTTCTTTTAGATCTGTAGATTCTGCTTTTCTTTCCTTAGCTTCCCCCCTTCTCTTCCTCCAGAGTAATTCTTGTTTAATAATTTGTTTCATGGTGACTTTTCCACTCCCATCGAGGAACCATTTGACTTCCATCGCTTTTTTTTTTTATAATTTCTTTGATGGTGTCTTTTACACTTCCATCCGCAGACCGTTGCACATCCAACAGTTACGATTGCAAGCTAGCCACTACCCCTATTTATTATTTTATAAATGACTCTTTAATATATGAACCAAATAGATCAACTATTAAATATTTAATAAATATTTAATAATTTAATCTTTCTTTTAGTTACAAAATATATTTATTTTAATAAATGTTTTCACCTTAATTTATTTAAACTTAAGTACAATTTTAATATTTAATCCTCTCTAATATTTTCTCACTTTTAAATTTATTAATTGAATTTAATCATTAATGATAATTATCTTTCCTCAGCTAATCCGATTACTTTAAATAACTAACTCCCAAAGATAATTCAATTAATGTTTATTATTGAATTTAATTCTTTATTTAATTCCAAATAAAACAAGTAACCCTATAATTAAATTGGTTTTATTAATCAGATCCAAGCATATTATTAGTGTTATCTCGTAACCTTAAAATTAAATTAAATAATAAAATCACCACATCATCATGACATTACCTAACAACAACTTACTTGACATCAACGACGACCGAAACGAAGGGCACTACAGATTTAGTGTATTGATCGTTAGTGGAACTGTATCCCAACATGTTGTAGATGCATGGGTAATAGTTCATTTTGGCTGTGTGCCACCCCTCTCTTCTATCTCTTCTTCTTTCTGTGGGTAGTGAGTCCACTAGGAGAGTGAGTCCACCTATAGTGAGCACTTCTGTAATAACTTATAACCGGTTATTATATAGTGTGAGCTAATCCTCACTGTGGTTTTTCCCTTTTTGGGTTTTCCATGTAAAAATATGGTGTTCATGTGTTATGTGATGTCGATGGTTGATTGCATGCTTTCCTTGCTTACTGCAAATTAAATGTGCTATGTGGAATGAATGTTTAAATTTTTAAGTGGTTTTAGAGAATATTGATTCACCCCCCATCTCAATATTTCGAGTGTTCAAAAAGTACATAGCTAAATTTGATGGTAGATAGGTAGTTGTCCACTATTTCATAACTTTTGAATCATAGCTCAAAAGTCTCTTAATCTTGGATTTGAATGAAATTTAAATAAGATCATTCTCTAAATTTATTTAGGGCTCAGTCTATGCTTGTAGATTTGACCTTTTATTTGCATAAATGACCTTTGATTATGGATTTCAACCTTGTTCACATAAATAATTTGTGCACTTTTGTTTCCTTTGCTATATAGAATTTGTGTCTAGAAATAGGCATTGTTGACAAACGCCTTTAAGAGTTTGCTAAGTGAAGATCTTCTTCTTATGTCAAATCCTTCGACTTGATTTAACTCTTTTTGAACAAAGATCAAAGATAGATTAATCAGTCATGCAATATGCCCAAAGCATGTGTATGTTAATATCATATTGATACTATACTCTTCTAATGATGATATAAAATGTAGTGGATTTTTCTTAATTCTTACAATATAAATCTTACAATGATGAATTACGAATTCTCTTTTTATACAACACTTTATTAACACGTTTCATATTTATTTAAACAAGTAGTAATTAATAAAAAGAATAATATATCCATATAAAATCAAGAAATCCAAATAATTTACCAATATTAATACATAAACACATTAGTTATAGACTAACCATAACCTTAAAAGTAAACTCAAAGAAAAAGAAAAAAGAAAAAAAGAAAAATGCTAAAGTATTCACATTCCATCTCTAGAAATATACAAAAGTAAGATCTCGCAACATTGCAATCATTCCTAGTTAAATAAATAAATAAGGTAAACTCGTTCTTTTCCCCGTTAATTACGATTTCTCTGTTAGTTGTTAATTAACGCTGATAACTATTAAATAATCTGCTAGATCTCCGGGGAGGCCGCGGGTTCGAAATTCCCCTCGTAAATTTTCATTCTCTTAAATTCAATGTGCAGATTTTTCTATAACAAGAGTCGCATTCTAACTGAAATAGTAAGATTCCTTTCAAAAGTTTGAGCTCCAAAATTGGGATCAAATTGTTAGTTTTTTTGTTTTTTGAAATCTGCAGTTTGAAAATTTAGAAATACCCTGTTTGATCTGTTCTTGTGACAACCCTCGTTCTGGCTTATATTAGTTTTCTACACAAAATGTTTTGTATGAAAAGCTTCTTTGAATTTAAACTGAGAAATCCATTTATGCTATGATCAGGGTCCGTTGAAATTCTTGTCTGTGCAGCCAAATCATGATATGCGTTTGTATCAAAAGAAATATACTTATATTATCATCAATTTCTGTTCAAAATTTTCTCCGCACACTGAAATCACCATTTTCACCCTGCTGTAGTGGAATTTACGCGACATTTACTTCTGAAACCAAAGTAACGGAGAAATGCAATTAATTGTAGACAATTTCCGTTCAAATACTTGATTGCGCAGTTAAACCGTCTTACGTTACCCTGTAGTAGTCAAATTCACGCGGCATTTTATTTTGAAGCCAAATAACAGAGATTCTTTAATCTGTCGGTTTCCCATTGTTAAAATCGCCTTATGTTAAACCTTCGGTAATTATTTGTGACATTTTTCCCTGAAGCCAAAATAATAAAGATTTCCATTTACGCTGTAGTTGTTTTTCCTTGAAAACCTTTTGAAATTGGTATTGTTTTAAGCCTGCTGTGGCTGAATTCTTTGTGACATCTTTCACTGGAGCCAAAATAAAATTTCTGCTTTTAAAATAAAAATGGCAAAGTCCTTTATAACGCAGATTAAAATGCCATCTTCTCCTAGCTTTAGCCGCAAGCTTTTAGTGAGCCGCCAGTCATGGAATACTTATAGTTGGAGATATCTATTTGCTTTCTGTTGTATCTGTTGTGGAATGTTGGGTATCATTCTGTCAATCTATATTACATGGGGGCCGGTTTTCGCGTACCGGTGCGAGAAAGGGCGAGATACAACGAATGCTTTCAATGCTTCTGCAGATGGAAAAAGTGATGTTCAAAATAGGCCAAAGTTTTTGGGCTTTGTTGGAATTCAAACCGGGTTTGATTCTGTGGACAGGCGTAGAGCTCTAAGGAAAACTTGGTTGCCTTCTGATCAGGATGGGTTGTCGAGGTAAACATTCATATTTGTGATTTTTCTCAAATTTTGTTTTGTGCTTAAGTACACACAGATGCATGTTGTCTTAGACTTCTCATGTAATCCTATAGGTGTAGAGATGGATTTTTTTTCTTTTGTTCATATTTCCAGTTATGGGTATTTGAGAAGCATGGTAGTGAGAAATCTCCCGGGCTTTACCATTATACCACAGCCTTCAGCCATAAATTTAGACATTACAGTTTGTTAGCCGTTTTGCTTGTGTAAGGGGATCAAGTGTATTATTTACTAGACAAGCCATCACATAAAATACTAGAGGTAAGTCTCAGACCAAAGAGATGCATAGGATAATCCACATCAGACCCAAGAGTTTAAAGTTTAAACAAAACCAATCTGAAAGTATTCAAAAATTGCATATTAAAATTTAAGAAATCAAACAAATGTATTGATGCTATCTGAAAATAATTTTGGCAATGGAGAATACTTCTAATTTTTGTTTTTGATGCCATGAATATCATTGTCCATGAGTTTTGTACACCTAAAACACCAAACATTGCTATGCATCAAAAGCAATTCCTATACCATTGATGTGTGTGCACTATTCTAATAGAAAAATTGTTTTCTATTTAGCATTTGAGTGCTGGTATTCTGATGGGTCAAATTATAATAATAATACTAGTGGGTTAAGTTATTCGCACGCATCCTCACTCAGTCACTATTGTAGAAAATGACGGACCAAGTAGGCTAGATATTGCCATACTATTAATGCAAACTTTGACAAGGAAATTGAATCAACACAAAAGCAAAATCAATCTGAAAATATTCAAACAATGATAAATCATCATGCGAAGAGAGAATTAAATGTGCAAGTGCAAATGCAAAGCCAATCACAATGTATGGAAGACAAACTAAGGAAATAGAGAGATGTGGAAGAGGATATGAATTATGGAGGTGAAACCACACTCCAACTCCCACTTTTCTAAAGAAGCCTAAGAAGCTATCCTTATGGGGGTTCAACCGCAAACTTATCAAGCATGGCTCAAGTGAGTAAAAGTAAACCTTACATATTCCTCTTCCTGATGATGGATCACAGAGTGATCCAAAATGTTGAATGAAAAACATACACAGTTTAATCCAAAAGCTTACATTCTTTAACTTCATGGACTGTGAAAAACTCATACCAACTATAGTAGTCCTTACATTTATGTGAAATCTAGAGCATAACAAAACTCTTACTGTAGTACATCATAAAGGTTTGATACCTGAATGGTTTGCTACTCTTCAACCAAAAAATAAAATAAAACTGAGACCATTGATAATTGGTATAAGTTCAAGGACAAATGGACAACAAATTCTCCCTACAAAATCACAATATGGAATGCTTAAGGTAGTTGTTAGAGTTAACACAAGTAGGCAACTTGAAAGATTTTAATGAAACAATTTAAATTGTGATGGCTAGATTACTTGGTCTTCTTAATAGCAGATTTGACATGTAAGAGTGGACTCATCATGAGGAGCTTGATGCATATCACGCCTCAACAACTTTAAACAACTTCAACTTAGAGAATTCTGGAAGGATTGCTTGAGATTAGAGATGTATGGCACTTAGGAACTTCCAAATCATTTTACTTCACATATGAACTATTTTATCTATGAAATACTAGATTACTTGGTCTTCTTAATAGCAGATTTGACATGTAAGAGTGAACTCATAATGAGAAGCTTGACACATATCACGCCTCAACAACTTTAAACATCTTCAACTTAAGAGAATTCTGGAAGGATTGCTTGAGATTAGAGATATATGGCATTTAGGAACTTCTAAATCATTTTACATCACATACGAACTATTTTATCTATGAAATATTTTTTTCTAACTATTCTGAAATGAAATTCAGGTTATGAACAATGAATGGAGTCTAAATAACCTTATTATTCTTTATTTCCTGAATCAATCATATAAGTTTATAAACCATGCATTGTTGGCAATGATTTCAGTTGCATTTGTGCCTTCACATTCTCACAGTCATATAGATTCTCTTATAGGTGCAGATATTCATTAGCAGTGGTTCTCTTGTACACTCGGAGTGTTTTTTCAGCTGCAATTTTATTCTGCTTAATTTTTACATTTTATTCCTATTTTCTTTTGGTAAAATATCTATTATTTATAGTACTGCCCTTGTTCTTCTTTGCAGGGGTGCTTTCTAGAAACTTCTTTACTAGTAGCATCTTAAAAAAGTTGTATTTGCAGTTCCATTTACCATGTTGAGTCATTTGAAGACACCAATATAATTTCTTTCTTTGTTTTTCAATTGTTTAACTTGAAATTAGGATGTGGAAAGGCATTTCTTTTGTCACCCCTGGTGCCATATGGTGAAGAAACAACTATGTTGACTAATGACTTCAACTTTGGTCCATCTAGTAGAACTAATAGAAACCACCATACTGGTCCAACATTGTGGGATAAGATCCAAACACATGGTCTAGTAAGGCCCTTTCCTTCCAGATCAATGCAGGTTAAACATTTTAATATCTTGGATTTCTATATGCTTGAGGTCTCTTATTTCTGGCTCCGATCATGTCATGCCTATACATGAACAAACCTAAGATGCAGGGTTCATACCCGCAGGCTCTGAACCCAGTTTGGGTACGCACCCAGTTCGGGTTTGTCTGCGGGTACATGCTGGGTGTGCGCCCAGCACTGTGGGTTCGCCAAGGTGCGCACACCCATGCACCTGTGCGAACCCACAGTGCTGGGCGTGCACCCTGTGCGCACCCAACACAAACCCGGGCGAACTCACAGGCCAAGTCAAAAAAAGTGGGCCCAAACTTGATTAAAAACTTTAAATTTTTTTTTTTTTTTTCCTCCTAACCCTAGAACAGCCCAATATGAGGCCCTCAAACACACATACTACATGGTGCTGGAACTGCTTTGGGTTCAAATGATGATGATCTTGAAGTTGAAGCCGCTGAAAATCCAAGTCACGATGATTTTTTTGATAATCCTTTTGATGATTGATGAACAATGAACATTGAATCTTGTTTCATGAACTACATTTTGTAATTCAGTAATTGTGATGATTTCCATTGGAATCGTGAACATAGACGTATATGATATCATTGATATGGCTTATTTGAATATTTTTCAACTATCAATTGGCATTTAATATTTATCTTTGGCATTTGGCATTGATCAATGATCAAGTATCATACTATGAAATGATTAGTTTTACAATTCTGTATATTTCTCTTATTTTTTGTATATATAATTATATATACACACTCGTACCCATACGTACCCAAACCGCTAAAATTTTTTTTCACGTACCCACGTACCGGGTTCTTGTACCTTCACCTGTCCTCGAACCCGAACTGGTAACTTAGGAACAAACACATTGAATGCAAACTTGCATATCCACCACATCACTTATGAGTCCACTTCCTCCCTTTGAAATTTAAACAACATAGCATATCTTTTCCAAGGGGTCCACTTATATTTTGTCTCATTCTTTCTTCAGTCACAATATTTGGCTTTTTAGATGTCTACTTGTGGCAAGCAGAGTTTTGATTTGGATGCCATTTTCCTTAACATCCTTCCTTTTGGTCTATCCACCACCAATTGCTTTCCTCCAAAATCATCTTGTCTTGAAGGATCTTCGATTCAAAGACATGGTGCAAAATACTGCATTCATTGAATCTACATTCACAGAATTTACCTTCCTTCCTAATTTCTTTTTGTGGTGTATGTTCAAAGAGGAAAATCATAACTTGTGATATTTATTGCTCTTGGAGTTGAGGTAGCTGTAGCTGTTGAAGAATAACGGAACCAGACATTGATAAACAGGACAATTAAATAACACAAGAAAAAGATAGAAATCATCCAATCTCCTGTTTCTCTTAGAAAAGCTATTCTTGCTGTTGGTACCCATTCCATGAGTCTTGTCTTTACTGCATGTCTCCTCTCTGATCTACAATTTTTTTTTCTGTCCACATTTATTTTAACTGCAAAAAGTCTTCTCTGCTACCTAGCTGTGGATCATTTTTCTGGAAGATTAATAACAGTAATGAACTGCAATCCTGGGGTGCAATTTTGCACAATTTCTTAGTCGACATGGATTTCATGTATTAAATATGTCCAGGTTCAATATGCTTCGTTTGTTCAGTTATGTGAATGTGTAAAAATTAATGCTTAGAGGAATTGCTATAATGTGCCTGCTTGTATTTAAAGTTCATTGTGCCTTCCAAACATTTTTGAGAACACTATTTCTATGTTGACTTTTTGTTTTTGAGAGTTTCAATTCCTCATTTTCCAAACATTGTAGTGGAAGTTGGTCATTATTGATTATTGAGGTTAACTGTATGCCTGCTATTGCAGGTTGGAAGAAATGACAGGTTTGGCTTTCAGATTTGTTATAGGACAAAAGAATGATGCCAATAAAATGATAGAGCTTGAGAATGAGGTCAAGAAATACAATGATTTTTTACGCATAGATACTGAGGAGGACTACCATAAATTGCAATATAAAACGTGAGATTTCTTACCTATGTTGGAAATTGATTGGAAGGCTTATTTTGACTTCCTATGGTCTTCATTTTAGTGTAAAAACAGTTGATTTTTGTATCTTGTTTTAATAGGTTGGCTTTTTTCAAAGCTGCATTTCGGCTATTTGATGCTGATTATTATGTTAAAGCGGATGATGACATTTATTTGCGACCAGGTTACCTTACTTCTCAATCCCTTCCTGAATTAATGTTCTAACATTGGAATTTTGCTTTATCGATTATTTTTCACTCTATAGTTGTGCATGGGATGTTAGTTGATATGCCTATGCTAGTGTTTTATATAACACTTTGATGTTCAGATCGTCTTTCAACACTGTTGGCAAAGAAGCGCTTTTCTCCTCGGACATACCTAGGCTGCATGAAGAAGGGTCCAGTTTTCAAAGACCCTAATTTAAAATGGTAAGACCAGCTGTCTTGCTTCAAATCTAATGAGATGACATGATCTGGTTTCTATTTTGCTTTTTTATATTAAGTTCTTTCTTGTGTATCATATCAGCTGAATTTTTCATTCAAAATATATTCAGAGTTGTGTTTATATTCTTAAATTTAGCTTTCTCCTTTAACTGCAGGTATGAACCTTTGGGAGACATGCTTGGGAATGAATATTTCATTCATGCTTATGGGCCTATATACGCTCTCTCAGCAGAAATAGTGGCAGGGCTAGCAGTACTAAACAATGACAGGTGAGTTTTTACATCGTGTAGTGTTTTGGTATTCCTCAACAATATCTTCTACATGTATTTTGGCCAGATGGAATGTATCAATTTGGTATTAATTGTAGTTTCTGTTTACTATTGTCATTGTAATTAGAAAGGATAATGACATTATACTTTTTGACATTAGATATGACCCATGAATCTTTAAAATAAATGAAAATATTTTGATAGAATTCTTTTGTGCTTGAATGAAGTCAATGCTGTTTTTGATGGTTTGCCCTTCTGTTACAAATGCCAAACATCTTGGATTACAATATGTTGTTGGAAACTTGAACATATCACTTGAATCCAAAAAGGGTATTTGAAAACCTAACATCATTGTCCTTCTGTATCTCCGTCCTTAGTTTCCTTGCAAAGGCGTATGAACTCTGCAGTAATATCCTTGTGTATTCACCTTGATTGGTACAATCTTGTCATTTACTGTGAGATGTAAGTTTCATCCTATACAAACTGGCAGGATTCTTTAACAGTTTGACTGTTATTTTTTGCTTCTTATTCTGTAGTTGGAAAGATCTTCTTCCTTAGGCATCCATCACATACTTTTGAAACTATGACTTGGCAAAAGATTGGCAGTGCAAAATGTGGCAAAATTCAACACACTAAAGAAATATAAAAAATTCATAAAATTAATTGAATTTCTTGCAAAATAATGGTTTTCTTGATAGGTTAATTGGAGGGATTCAACAATCTCTCTGCCTGTTTGGAGCACAGTGAGGGCTCCAATCCTTGATCAATACAACTTTCAAAACTGTGAGCACAGTGGGATCTCCAATCCTTGATGACGCCAATGTTAAATACACAAGCACAGTGGCTCAGTAGGGTCACAAATCCCAGGAGCAAGCTGGTCCAGCAGGGGTTTGAATCCGGGTGGTCACTGAAACAGCACCACCCTAATACTATTGCACTATGCCATGAATGGCTATGCAAAATAATGTTAAAAAGCATTAAAAATGAATTTACAGAACACATAGGTTGTCATGTGTGCCCTCAATTGGGTGGATTTTTTTTTAGTTTTTACTCCAATCATTATGTTCAATTACACAATTAAATCTTTCCAAGGACCTCGTCTGTCCTTGAAATCTTCCAGAGGATTTTATGAGATCTATAACGAAGATCATATTCAATTGCATATCACCACTGAGACATACTAGTGCAGCAGAGATATGATTAAGTAGATCCAACCTATGGTTTACTAACAGATTAGTCACTCATCTGTTACAGTTAATTAAATTCAATCAAATTCTCGCCTGCTAAATGGAAGGAGATCAAAACTGAGACCAATTGATATGCAGCCCATACTCGGTGATGCATAAACTACCTTATATCATAATGCTTATCTCCTTTACGGTTACAACATTTATTGAGCCAAGAATCGGAGGTCCTCAAATGGACTTAGCTTCTAACTTTTGTTACTTAGCTATAGTTAATGGATTTCAGAAATGGCATCCTTGCATTAGCCATGACACAGTCAAGCTAGGAAAAACCATCAAGGAGAAGTATTTGACCTTCTAACAGTCCTGCTAGCATTACTTCTCGGGCTATGTTATTGAACATTTATTTTATAGCTTGCTCAGGCTAAGGCAACATCTTTGTGCGCAGAGTCTCCATCCTCAATGTCTCCTTTATGTTCCAGACTTATTAGGATTTGTATAACCTTAACTGTTACTGCTGATACAATAATCACTTCGGATTCTTTTTTCTTCCATCTAGATATCATACAATAGTATCTCTCAGTCATTTCCTTAAGACAGTAAGTGATTCAAATATACTAACATTTTTAGTCAATACTATTAATTTCATAAGTTGATTACATATCTTTATAACAGTTAGCTCTGAAAGTGTTGCACCTTGAAACCCCACAGGACAAGGTCAAATTTCCTTGTTATTCAAAAAAACCCACATCAGTCAATACATCAGATTAAGAAGCATCAGACACAAGATTCATTTTGAGGTTCCGAATGCAAAATAGACCCAGGACATACAATAATTATCTTATAACATGTTTTAGCACAGTTTTGATTAATTGGTTTTAATTCTATCACAATCACCGAGATTTCTGTTGATAAGGTAAACCTATTCACTTACAGGGTTATACTGATGAGCACACAATTATACTGAGAGGGTGGAGGGCGAGGGGGGCCTAATATAACTTTTTCAATTTTAAAACTTAATTGATCACAATAACAACCATGCAAGAATTTGACAATTAAGAACAAGATAACACCAAGATTTACGTGGAAACCCTTACGGGAGAAAACCATGGCACAAAATACCAACCCCCAACTGATTTTGTAGGCACCAACCTACAGTGTAATGACCCGACATCTACGTAAATTTTTTTTCTATCTTTTATAACTTTTTGATGAATAACAGAGTATAAGAGTATAAGAAATACATACGCAGCTTTAAAAGCTTTTGCACAAATAGAAGTAAGACGGTCCAGGTTCTTCCCTTGCAAATCTTGGTTCTTTGGTTGTCAGGTTGTGGAGGAGAAATATCACTCGGGTGCTTTTCCGCCAACCACGGACTAATAATGCGGTCCCCCGCACATTCATTTTTCCCCTCCCTTCGTCGAAGAGATTGGTTGAGTGACCAATTCCGTTAACCAACTGAGCATAGTGTCGTGTCCTACATTACTAGATTCTTGTGTCTTACAATCCCAACCTAGTATATGTGTCTTGGATCACTGTGAAATGACAATGTAATCATCTTCCTAAACTAAGAGGATGTAGGTACATTACATTACTATGGCCATAGTGTTTGATTCAGTAAACGACTGATAAATCATCTATCACTTACACTACTCAGGGCCGATTTGCCTTCGGGCTACCTTACTCTATGCGTAGGCTGTGTCCTTCAGTGGGTTTAGTTTACCCCAGACTACCTACCTCAAACAGTTTACTAGAAATGAATCTTTAAGCAAGTGTTTGCTATCCTATCTCCTATTCCGGAATTCTTTATCCTAGGAGAGAGCTTCCTAGTGTTAACCTAATAACACAAGCTAGGATTACACTTTGTTTTAACATCATTTCGTTCCTAGAATTTATTACATATTCTACGTATTCTCCATATACGGAGATCATACAAGTTTAGAACTTCAAACAGTTGCATAACCATTTGTTACTACCAATCAATCAACACACACAAAAGACAGTCTTGTAGTGCAATGCATATAATTTCCTACTAATGCATATAATCAAAAAGAATCCTTTCTTTTCAAAACCCCCAATTTTCTACTAAATCATTCTTAACCCATTGAATTCCTTCTATTCAAAATCCCAATTCCATTTAAGTCTTCTTAAACTAAAATGAATATAAAGAATTGCATTAAGCTATCTCCTGTAGTTACATTGTCATTCCCTATTCTTTCCCCATGCATAAATTGAAATCCCTTTAGACCATTATGCATTAAAAGATTATCAACAACAAATGACTACTAAAACAATTCATTATTTTCAGTTCAACACAGACAACAAATGCAATACAGTAAGGAAAATTAACTTAAAGTTTTAAACTTTTACTCAGAAACATGCCTGTATAATTCCTTTCCAGTAATCCTCTACCAGCAATCTTTCTCACTGAACACTTTGACACAGAATAGCAACACAGCTCACAAAACTAGCTCTTAATTTGCAGTGTACAAACTTTCCAAAGACGTCACAAATCAGAAAGCAAAGAATGATTTTGAATGAAAGTTTGTGAAGTATTTATAGGCCGCAGTTAAAACAGTTTCCCCATTTCTGGGCATGTATATTGACAGATTTCAATGTTTACTCAGTCAAAATGTTACTTGCCATTCATCCAAACCCTTAGTCATGTTCTTCCTTGATGATTCGACTTCTATTCAGCCAGCAATTCGAAGAATATTTCAACTTGCAATAAAAACGAAATCTACAGCCACGTTTTGCTTGCCAGGCGTAAGAATTCTCCATGATATTTTTGCTGTGTTCTAGGTCAAGTTCCAAATCGACACAGCTCAGTAGTTTGTTGCTATTTTCTGGTTTTTGAGCTTTGAATTTGTCTTCTTTCATTCCCAGCTGTGCAGGGACCTCCGCCATTTCCACGGGAGAGTTTCCTCTTTTCTTTATTTTCATCCATTTGCTATAATTCGAATTTTTCCAAAAGTTTCCTTAAAAGTATTTCGCCTCTTTTCAAATGTACAAGTTAAATATTTCATATGGTAATCTTTTAAATATTTGAACTTCCATTTTTTACAAACCACGAATTTCCTTCTTCAATTTTTAACACTTTAAAATAATATGCAAATTTCATTCTTTTAATTTGAAATTTTAATAATTTATATTTGTATATTTTAGTTATAAATGTATAATTTTAAACATTAATATTTATTTGTATATAAACGTATTTATATATAAATAAATATTAATTTTAATATTAATACATTTTATTTATAAAATATACAAATATATATATTATTATTTATATATTCTTTATGTATTGATATTTATATATATATATATATTTATATATATATATATATTAATAATCACCTTATTAATATACATATATGTATAAATATATATTTAAATCTTTCTAGACAATAATACTTGAATATCATTTATCAAGGTATCAGGCAGAATGTGTACGTGTAAACATGTTTACATGTACTCTATGTATATACATATGTATGCGTATATACATGTCGATACATATGTACGAGCATATCCATTTGCTTACGTACATACGTATTGATATGTCTATACATTTAGATATGTGTATACAGTGTATACATGTATATACGTACCCATTCGACTTGTATCACATTCTTTCTATTACGTTCATTCACAAGGATTCACAGCAAAGTCAGACTAACATTCAATCACATCATATAAAGCATAGGGAAGTAAATCATACTCCTAAGCCTATGGATGACTAACTTATCTGACCTGTTTCTCTATGAATTGTTCATAATGTGTGTGTATGCTCAACTGATTAACTTTACCGGTCAAACGACCAATACCCCTCTCCCAAGTGATATTTCCCCTCTGTCTAGAGGACTGGATCTCATTCCTGCATTCACAATTATAAACTCACGGCAGTCAATTGCTCACAAAATTAGCAATACATATAAATTTCACAAGATATATACATAAATCTCATTATGCACATTTTTCACCATGATTAACATCAAAATAATAACATAAGAATGAGATGATCAAAACTCATATTGAAAACAAGGTGATTCACATCTTTATTCATTCATAGAATTGTCTTTACAAACACATAATCCTTATTCAACTCTAATAGCCTAATAGCTATACAATTGGGATGTAACATACAGGAAGCACCAATTCCCTCTTGCAAGGCACCAACCTTGGATAACTGGTTTTGTAGGCACCAACCTACAGGAAGCACCAACTCCCTTTTGCAAGGCACCAACTTTGGCTAACTTGAGGCACCAACCTCTATGATCAACTGAAAATCTGTATGGATCCTTCACAACTGATCTGCACCTTTCCTTCAGCCTAATTTCTCCTTTGTGATAGATGATGCTTCTTTAGAGCTCACACAAGTTCTTTGTCTCTGCTCTTCTATCTCACATTGTCATTCTCACACACCTTTTTTTTTCAAATCTGAATTGAATCACATTTATATATGCTGGTCATAGATTGCAACCTTTGGTGAAAGCTCACATCATTCAAAATCTGTTCTTGCACCCTTTAGAATCTGATTTAGTTTATCTCATAATCGCACCATTTCATGAAGATCTGAATTTGTATTATCAAAACAAATTGTATCATTCAAAAATGTTATTCCATACCTTTGAATGAGGTGTTCATATCTGAAATTGCATCTCTTTATATAATCACCCTTTTTATTGATAATTCTGAAAAAATCGCATCATCTCATAACCATTTTGTATCTTTTCATTAGTGCATCATTATCTTTTAATATTCATCGTGTCACTTTAAGAAAGAAACGTGTCCTTTGATTAGTGAGCATTGTTAATATCTCTTAATAAAATCGCTTTAAAACAAATTGTTCTTTTTGGTTAGATGAAGCGCTTGCATCTCCTTTTTAATGACATGCATCACTTGATGAATCAATACGATTAGCATTTGTTTTACTTGTGAAATGAATCATATTTTTTAGAGAATTGTGTCTCTTTGTTAAGTTGTATCTTCTAAAAACTGCATATCATTAATATTAGGTAACATTTGTTTATCTTTCTAAAGGATATCACTTCACTAAAGTAGCAATCTGTTTCTTCAAGCATATCGATACTTTATTTCTTTTCTTTCACATTTCAGAAAATCAACGATAATGTCTTCTTTTGATGTCTTCTTAGCACATTCTTCAGAATTGGTGTTATTCAGATTTGCATATTGACTATATAATCTGAAGATAAACAACAGATTGAGATTCATCGAGGTTGTCTTCTTTTTCAAGAAACACATACTTATATGATATATCCTTTGAAATCTGTTTATAAATTCTTCATGATGTCTGATTATCACGTCCTCGGCTCATTGATCTTATGATCACGTCTTTCAGACTAGCTGATCAACATTAATCTCTGATGGGCCTCATCATTCTGACTAATTATTTCTGTTTTACTTTAACATTCTGATTTATTCATGATCGATCTGATCTGCACTTTAATCTACTCATGATACTGTTTTAATCTGCTTAAAAACCAATAAAATAATTGTAGACTTTTAGTCATTGCTTCAAATATGTTATCTTCAGTCATGCTTAATCTTCTTACTTTACCTTGACTCATTGATGACAATATCCAACAATCTCCTCATTCTTCCTTTGACATTAATGATAGCAAACTACGTCTTTGTACCTTTGACATCAATGACAATATTTCCAACATAGACCACTTATAAGGGAATTGTCATAGCAAACTCTTATAACTTTATCAATGGTTCAATAACCCGATTATGCCCCACTAACATACCTCTGAAATAACAGCAATTTTTACCATGCAAAATTTTCTTTTTAAATTGATCTTGCAGGCTTACATGACTGGCTTGAAGAAAGAATTATAGACAGTACTACTTTGTTCATGTATAACAGTAAAATAGGAAATACCATAGCAATTCATCTTTATTCATATATATACTAAGTTACCGGTTCAGGTTCAAGTTCGAGCGTTCGGTTCATGGGTTCAGTCAATTTTTTTTTGGGGGTTGGTTTCGTTTTGGGTCTGTCCATACAAAAATATATACAACAGTAATTAAGTTCAATACCACACATAGCGTCATATATTGTATAATAAACAAAACAACCATAAAAATAAAAAATATGAGAATTTCAATAGGTCAAACTCGAATGTCATGATATATATTATATATTAAAATTAACTAAATTGCTGCATTTCTCCTTGTAGGTAAGCATCAAGTAACATCAGGGAAGATTGTCCAAACAGATGATGATATTATAGATTAAGACTTGTAGGCAAACTTGGAAACTTGGACTTGGAGAATACTTGGCAAATCGAATGAATTCAATGGGAGTTTGGGAGCAATTCCCCAACGGGATCTGCGGGCTTCTAGGGGCAGCGCCCCTTGTGGGGGTTTGGGGGCAACTACACAAACCTTCATGGCATACATCATTTTTCATTCATAGTAGGACCCAAATTAAGGTCTTCAAAGCCACACAAACCTTCATGGTGCACATCATTTTAGGGTTTGGAGGGCAAATGACACTTTTTAGAGTTTAAAAAAACAAAAAATTGAAAAAGGTGAAATTTGCCTATTTTCTGTGGAATCCGCGCAAATTCCCCTGGAGTTCGCTCGGGTTCGTCTGGGATGGACCCACAGATTGTAGGCGGGACCCTGCTCGAACCACAAGGGACTGGATCTAGACCCTGAAATTGGGACCCAAGCGGTCTAGGGGAGGCAGATTGGTAACATAGTATATATATATATATATATATATATATTATGTCACAAGGTTCCAGTTCGCCAAAGAATAAATTCATCTGAGTGATAGAATTCAGCAAAAAAAATTGTGATTAAGTTCAAATATATATACATAATATAGTTTTTAATGCTCATACATAGGTTTGTCCTGATGGAAAAGTCTTGGACTCCATGAGTCACGTTTCAGCAGCAAAAATGGACTATTGACTGCTGGATAGTTTGATATGGACAACACAGATGACTTAGATTGCCTTGTGGCAAAGGTAAATAGCTATTCGTTGCAGCTTATATATCATTGCAAGGTTTGATCAATTCCATTGCCATGAAGCCCAATGCAGAAACTGAGAATGCTGAAATCTCCCTTGCTTTTATGGATAAATAGACTAGCGTTGACAATTGACATTGATAAACTTTCCCCATTCACAATATTCGCCTACTATCCCATGCACAACAATGGCCACACAGTAGAACAAATTTGAAAGAGATGGAGTGCTTGTAGATGAAAAATAACAACCCTTAAAAGTAAAAAGAAATTGAGTGCATTTGTATGGCTGAATTTGGAGGTGAATTTAAGCAATTATTTTTGTTTGTGTTCACATTTGCTAGATTTTGAATTTCATGGATGAAAATCAGCAAACCTTCTGAAATAGTATATATATATATATACATATATACTAAGCTGCTAGTTTTAGTACAGGTCTTGGTTTGAGTTTGTGGATTAGACATTTTTTTTGGGTTGGGTTTGTTTTGGGTTCATTTGTACAAAAAACATAAACCATATATATATTTGTAGCGTAAAAGAAAGAATTAAGTTTAGAATACAACATAACCTCATATAGACAACAAAACCACCATAAACTCATTCTTTCTAGGGGAAGCTTTGATTCCTACTCTAGGAATTCTACAAAAATGGGCTTTCACCATCATATCCCCTTTTTCTATAATTTATTTTGTAGTCCAAAATGTCCATTTCCTATCCACAATGTTCCCCCAGATCCAAATTTGTGTATGAGTTATTCCCCTTCATCCCTCATGCATTTGCTTATTCCCAAAAATTCAATATGGAGGCATGACCAATTTTCCAAGTCAATATAAGTTAGTGGAATTGCGGAGTTTCCCTTCTCGGAATGACTTTCCTCTCAAGTCCTTTTTTTAATACTTTTTGTCAGCGTTTTGGACTTTCAAATTTAGGCATTCCTCATGACCATTCCCAACCTTCATACCTTCTCCTGTCGGGCTATTGGAGCTATCCATTCCATAATCCCTTTTCTTTGAACCTCACTCTTTTCCCTTGCCTTGATGGAGTTTGGACTTGTCCATCTCGTCATACCTTTCCACCAAATCACGCTCCTTTACAACCCTTTGTTGGAGAGTTGGACTCCCTCTCACCAACATGCCTCCCTTTTGAACTATTGAAGTTGTTGGAATATTCGATTTTCTAGGGAGGTCCTTAGGATTTTTTTGCTATCTTTTGCTAAAACTCTAAACCCTTTGAGTTTTTGGCACTTTATATTGCTGTTGTAGCTTTCTAATTACACGCCTACTCATTTATTCGGTGTAATCACGAAAGTGATTATAGCTAATGCTCTTGATGGTCCTAGTTTTACTAGCTCCTTCTCTTATTCATCGGTGTGTACCTGTATTAATTGTTTGTATTTCCACAGTGGTGTCCAATGTGCAAGTAGAACCAAGATTTTGATGTCCTATGAGCTGTTTTCATAGCCACTACAGTGTATGCATCCATTCAACTGATATAACAAATGTCAAGTGTGCCATTATGGCCTAATTTGGATTGTGCCATTTTAAATCTGTACTTGTCAATCGAATGAAGGAGATCTAATGTCGTGGAAGTTATTAAAGATGTGTTTTTATTATTTGCTAAGCTATGTTGTGGGCTGCCATCAATGCAATTAGTTGATTTGAAATGTAGGAGCTGTCATAGATTTCCGCAAGCTTTTTGAGTGGCCATTTTCCATTTCTTATATGTAGAAGTTCCTATTTCATTTGAGGGATGCATCATTGTTGTTTCCAGTGGAATCTTGTGAGTGTCAAGTGGTTTTTTAGGGTTTCAACTATTGAATGTTATGTTTTTAAGAGTAGAATGGGTTTTGAAGTATCTAAAGGTCAGCAATTGTTGTGGATGTATAGGATAGAATGTCTCTAGGGCTGTATGTATGTCTTCAGGGGAATCTGTAACAATTTGTATAGTTTCTCTATTGTCACATTTGTTGACATGAATGTAAAGAACATTTGATAAGTGTCACAACATTTTTAAAACATTGTAAACCTTGTAGTGATCATTTATTTCTTGCATGTGGATTTGTATGTCATAACTCTAGATGATTAAGTGTGTTTTATGTTTGATGTCTACTCTTTGATGCATTTATATTTAGATCATCCTTTTATGTTACCATTCACTGTTTCTCCTCTCTTGTAAAATGTGACTTTATTGCCCATTTGAATAGGCACCCGTCCTAGGAAACAAATGATTCAATCATGCTTTTAAACAAGAAAAAGCGTTAACTTTGAAATTAATTTCCATATCTCTGCAATTCATGTTTCAGTTATAAAAAATAGGGAAAATATTCTATGTGAGTACCACTAGTAGAAATGCTCTGTGAATCATGTCCTTGTGTCATCATCTTGCATATCCTACAATGATGTTATTATTAGCTCTATAAGAGGAACATATGCAATTGGCTAGTCTTTAACCAAGTGACAATTTTTGGGGTTGAACTTGGCTTGGATACAATTGCAAAGCTATTTTATTGTTTTACCTTTTTGCACCTTCAATCCCATTTAGGATCACCTCTAGGAATACACTCTTGGGTTTAAGCTAAGCAAAGTGCAAAAGAGCTTATCCACTCTCATACATTGGCCTTTAACCCTCTATAATTTGTGGATGAACTCTTCTCGAGGGGCATGTCTGAGCTTTGGTTTTACTTTTATGATGACAAACTTTGGCCTTGAAAGCTAAATCGTATTCTAGGATTTTGGAGTAGTGGTTTTGGGACCCAATACGAACCTCAATACCTGACTTGTGGTATGAGTCACAAGGTATTCCCAATCCCCAATTCAGACACTCTTGCCATTTCTCACTGCTCATCTCACGAACCTCATTGCACAATCGGACTACCACTAATGCATCTAGTGATGACACAACTCTTTGAGATATTCGACTCAGTACAGGGATTCGACCTAATCCTTTGGTAATGGATTCATGTGGACCTCCAATGGGGCATGCCATTGTAATGTTCCCTAGCTTGATTTGCCCTAGAATTTGCCTATTGATCACAAATTGCAACAAAATAGGGTTAGGGTTTCGCCTTATTAAATAAATATCTCTTTAATGTTGTAATCTTGGATTGGAATCCTGCATTCACCACATGAACAATATATGCAAATATGTATATATGCTTGTTAGGGTTAGACCATTGCATCACATCTAAAGGTTATCAACAATGCAAACATATTAAGAAATTGGGAGAAGAGACATGGTGGGTCCACTCAAAGCCATATGCCAAGCCTAAGAGGGTGTATACCACAACCCTCCCCCTTGGTGACTTGTACCTGCTTTCCTTATCAATGCCTCAGCCCCTAAAACACTTGCCACCTTGTGGGATTGGCGGTGATCACAAGTGGGATTTTTGGGCTCCTACCACTTCACCCTTGGCCCCTCCTTGAGGAATTGGGTGGAGGTCGCAAGTGGGCTTCTAGCCCCTACCAGTTCACCAGTGGCCCTACCCATAGGGTGGGTTTCAAACAGTCAACATAATTTTGATTCAATCATAGGAAATCCGTCTTTATTATCTTAGAAGCAATCAGCATACATTGGTAAACAATCACTTGCAGAGAATACACATTTAATATTCCTTTATTATGCAGGGCCATATTTATAGAGACATAAGATAATAAATGACAGAATTACATGTGAATATATGATAGATCTGATATACTCCTGATTATGTATAGATTTCTGATACAACTGTCTGCTATGCTGGATCGCACGGGTTCCCTTGTGATCTGCTGTGCTCGAGTGTCTTCCTCTATTCACCGAGGTATATCCTTCTGATCTGTATGTTTCTTCCTTGATCGATCTGTTCTTAACACTCAAAAGATATCATTAGTGTAGATCAACAGATAAGAATCTATTATCCATACTTATATTAAAGTATCATAATTACTTATAAGGTTCAATAATTTCTGAAAGCATCATTATTGCATAATCGAATGTAATGCTCATATATATATATATATATATATATACATATTATAAGTTTAGAAATTAATTAATAATAATTATATGTATATATATAATTATTATTAATTAATTTTTAAACTTATAATAATTACCCTTATATATATACGTATTATGTATATATATATTTACTTATCCATATATATATATATATATTTACTTATTCATCTATATATATATTCATATATTGATAATTGTATTATCTCTTTCAAACCCGTTGTTTACTTCTTTAAGATCTGCATATATATATATATATATACATCTTTGTCTGCATATTTTCCTTGCTGTCTATATTGATTACTCATTATATCTATAATTGCTCCCCTCCTGTATGCATATTGAAGAGACTCAACTGTTTGTCATACCCCTCCTTTGGTAAGGGACACGTCCCTCTATACTGATCGATGTTTCCAGACTGTTTGTTAATTATTAATTATAACCTTTAGTTGCTGCCCTTGACTAGTTATTGATCGATTTTATTTAATCCTTCTAGCGGTGGTCTTTAGATACATGCTTGCGATTTATTTAGAGGCTGCGATTTGTTATGTGTCGCAGGATATGACAGCCACTTTATTTTTTTGTCCTTTAGTGCTTTGTCATTACTCAGCAGCTCTAAAAACTTTGTCCTGTAGTGGTGGCTAAATAATTTAATTCCTGATTTAAATCGGAGGTGCATGACAACCATGGGGACACCTTCAAACACCATTGATGCAGTAGTTAGGGTTTCAAATGGAAAGGGGCTCCTTGCCAATTGTTGAGGACAATTGCAGATTGTAGGGAACTCTCCATACCTCCCAAGCACATTTCTGCACACAAGGACACAATTTTTGGCATGATTCGAAGGGAAATGATGCTCAATAGGTACGCGAAGTCCATTTTGTATACTTGCTTTAGAATGGAGACCATTGTGCAATTTTTGATGCTCTTTTCGGGTGTCTTAAGGTTGTTGAGACAACATTGAGACCATTTTGTATACTAGCTTTAGAATGGAGACCATTGTGCAATTTTTGATGCTCTTTTCGGGTGTCTTAAGGTTGTTGAGACAACATTGAAGGATTATCATGAAAAACCCACAAACAAACCCTAACAAGAAATCATAGTGAGCACTTGTTGTTTAAGGTGTCCAGAACTAAGGATGAAAACTCATGGGTTTATTCATTATTGAGATCAAAGGATAGAACTCTTATAGATCTCATGTCGAAGGACAAAAACACTTCAATTAAAGGAGTAGTCTCACCTAGAGGTCACGTGTGAGCTTTAATGGTGGAAGCTCTTCAGTGGTGTCAAATTGGTTTGATTCGTAGGTTGCCTTGGGAGTAAGCCATTGTATTTCCAATTATATTACAGTAGTGTAGCTGATATTTTGATTATTAGGGTATATTGTGTTGTAAAGTGGTTTTGATCCTATTTAATGTGAATGAAGGGCTTTGCAATTTAGTCTTGTTTGTGAACTTGACTTGTAAATCTGGGTATTTTTGTGAATATAAAATCGTGATTAAATATGTTTGTCTATTTCTTGCATAATATATTTCAAGTTGTCATCTCCTTTCGTTTTGGAATCCAACCTATGATATTAGGGTTTGCAGTTATTTGTATAAATGTAAGGTGAATTTTATGGGTTTGCTAGAGTTGTGTAGGAATCAATTAGGGCTTATCGTTTTAGGGTTAAATAATGTAGTTTGAAGCATAATACTAAGTTATTAAAGCTGTTGTGCAAACATTAATTTAATCTAGGGATTTTAAAGTGTAATGCCCCCTCAAATATAATTTTTATTTTATGTAGTAGTTCTTTTCTTTCTCCTGCAATTCCCTTAAGGATAATAAAGGGAGTGCTTAAGGGAGAATGATTAATAATATAAAGTTATAAACAACAAAATTTTTATAAAGTTTAATTTTAATGAAAAGCCAAGAGACATATGGTGGGTTATGACTATTGAAGCAAAAGGTGTATATAAGAAAGATATGTCAAGGAAATGAAGGCAATTTTTAGCAGAGATAATTATTTATTTTTCTTCATGGAATATGAATCAATGATCAGCAATCTTGAGGATGAAAGCCCTCATCGATGAGAAATTCAAGGACAAAACCCTTAATTTCTTCATCAATTTAGTGGACAAAACCCTAACTTTAGCAAGAATATTTCAAGACATTTGTACAAATAAAATAGCTGCAAATTCTAAGAAGATTACAGTAGATATTCAAAAAGAAGTTTGTATTTTTCAGAATTATATTATTAAATTTTAAATCTGAAATAATATAAAAATTATAGTTTAAGGATAAATTAATATTTGTAATTAATTATGCATGCCTTATTGTGAGTGTGGGATATTTATTTAAAGCAAAAATAAGGAAATTCTAGAACATGACATTACAAATTGTATCAAAGACTTGATCTTGCCAGCATGTAGGGTCAAAAGCTAACATATGAGTTCGGATCTACAATAGACACATGAGTGAAAAGGGAACTTAGGATAGAAAACATGGATTGGCAACCTAAATTCTTAGTAAAAGAAGAAGACATATATCCTATACAAAAGATCAAAAGATGTTGAAATTACAATATGACCAAGAAAGGTACTGGTTTGAAGCCCTCAAAATCCTTGACCAATATCAAGGTATGTCTGATGAAATCAAATCTGTACTTTCCTTTGATGATTACTTGGATTGGCTTGAAGAAAGATATCCAAATAAAAGGGGCCCATATAACATAAGGAGGTCGAGAATGGAAGAAGAAAAGTTTTGAGGGTTTTTTAGAAATCAAGAAGCAAGAAGAACAATTAAATTTAGAGTCACAAGACATCATTAAGCAAGAACAAAAGGGACCTAACATACAAGAATTGATGAAATCAAAGAGGAAAAGGCATCACTTGATGGAATCAAAAAGTTTAAGATGGAGGAAATTGTTGTAAGATGTGCACCCTTGGTCTCCTTGTGTTGTGCAATGTAGCGCTCAGGTTCGTGACATGGCTTAATTGCCTCTTGTAGATTCATTAACTTTGGCAGTTGTATTGGGCATTAACAAGTCGAACTTTTGGTGCAACGACAACCATTTGTGCAACAATTGGTATCAAAGCCTGGGTCATGGGTTCGAACCCCTCGCTTGCGTTTGGGGGGGGGATTGTTGCAAGGTGTGTATCCTTGGTCTCCTTGTGCTATGCAATGCAACTCTCGGGTTTGTGACGTGGCTTAACCGCCTCTCGTGGATTCATTAACTTTGCCGGTTGTATCGGGCATTAGCAGGTTGATCTTTTGGTGCAATGACAACCGTCTATGCAACACATGCACTATCCTTTGAACTTCCAAAGGTTGAACCATTGATTGATCTTCAAAGTAGCATCGTGAATGGACATGCATTGGAAGAAAATATTTTGAGTCACAAGGATAAAAGTGTTGAAGGTATATCCACAATTCCTATTTTGGCAAAGGAGGGTGAGATCTTTGTTGGTAGCCTAATGTATGAAAATGATGATCATAGTTCAGATTGGTTGTTTCCTATATCACTGCATAATTCTTGTTGTCATACCCTTGCCAA
Source organism: Sequoia sempervirens (assembly GCA_007258455.2). NCBI lineage: Eukaryota > Viridiplantae > Streptophyta > Pinopsida > Cupressales > Cupressaceae > Sequoia > Sequoia sempervirens. The sequence goes on from VDFB02047230.1 coordinate 340,005,791, forward strand.
GTTAGACCACAACACTTTTAGAAATCACACATTTATTGGATTGCAGCCCTTAAATTATAACATGGGCATTGTAAATATGGTGGCACCTAGATATTCTAGTGATTCATAAAAATAATAAAAGCATTTAAATGAAATTAAATTGAAAGTATCATGGGTTGCGATTCCTAAAGACATTTAATTAAATATTAAAAGGGTTCAAGTTAGCGATCAAGGGTGAATTGGAAGGGCAGAAATCAAGAAAGGTTGTGACTCCCTCAAGAAGAAGATATAAAGAGGAGATCATTTCTTGGGGAAGAGATCATTCGTTCAAGCATAAAATTATTCAAGCATCATCAAACATTAACTTGTCAATCCATCAAGAAATATCAATCAGCAATAATCTAGCAAATTCATCAAACAATCAGTTCTGAATTTGAGGAAGTGTCTTGCAAATAGGAAGGACGAAACCCCTTCCAAGTTCATGAGAGAATAAGGACGAAAACCCTTATTGCTCTTATCAAGTTTGGATGAAAACCCAAATCTTGGTCAAGGAGGACGGAAACCCTCTAAGGTGGATTAAGAGTTGGAAGGACGAAAACCTTTTCATACTTATGGACAGTTAAAGATGAAAAGCCTTGATATTTCCATTGTTGAGTCAGGGACAAAAACCTCTAATTCGACAAATTTGTAAGTATTTCCAAAGAATTCACGATATGATTCAGTTAGGGACAAAAACCTCTAATTCGACAAATTTGTAAGTATTTCCAAAGAATTCACGATATGATTCATTTTGAGAATTGTGCTATGATTTATTGATCTAAATATTATCATAAATTCTTAATCTTTGATTAAGCTATTATGATATTGAGTAAATATTATTGTTTTAAGGCAAAAAAATCAGGAATATTCCAAAAAGGGACTTACAATTGGTATCAGAGCATTGATCTTGCTAGTAAAAAGTAGTATATGCAATTGAGCTAAAGAGCTCAATGTGCCTTGGAAAGAGAAAGGAGAAAACTAGAGGCAAGTAGCAACCCAATTAAAGGTAATAAAATGGGTGATCATGAGGTAAATCAAGAAAATGAATTAAAAGCTTATATGGAGCGACAAGAAAAAACAACACAATTGCTTCTCCAAACACTTCAAAACATGAACAATGCAATCAGTTCTCTTAGGATTACCCAAACCAATGGAAGAGATGTTAATTCAAGCCATTCTGAGAATAATAATAGGACTCCATTTGGATCATCACCTAGAATAACATGACCTACATTCTACTTAGAGAGGAGCAGTCACAAGAAGAAGAAGAACCTAACATTGCGAAAAATGACCTTGATGAATGCGTAGAAGCATATTCAAGAATTGATCTTGACCTTAGAAGACAAATTCCATTTAGAGAATTTTATGATGCAAGATCAAGAAATACCTCAAGTGGAGAAAGAAGGCATCTCAATAGAGATTTATGACAAAGAGTAAGTAAGATGACTCTTCCTACTTTTGATGGTTTGGGGAAGGTCATTGCACGAGCAAGGATTCAAAAACTGGACACCTATCTTTCTCTTAGTCCCATGATGGAAGATGAAGCTATTAAATTTTCCATTCTACACTTAGAGGGAACAACACATGAATGGTGGCATCATGGGCTAATCATACAGGGCCATCATCTAATTGTAACATATGTTGACTTCATGCAAAGACTCATACAAAGGTTTGATAGAAAGAACTCAAAGATGCATTTTAAGGAATTAACACAACTAAGGCAATGGGGTATTGTGGAAGTATATGTAATAGAATTCCAAAGAATCTCAGTCATGGTGCCAAACATTACCGAAAATAGACTCAAGTTTTTATTTATCAAAGGACTCTCTAAATCACTTATGGGATTGGTCTGAGCTTTTGAACCATCATTTCTACAAGATGCTATTCAAAGGGCTTTAAATTTGGAAGAATCCACACCTAAAAACAAGACATATCCCAAGAATATACCATTGGGGTTGCATAAGCAACCCTCTTGCAAGGATAATTGGCAACCAAGAGCATTACCTTCTCAATCCAACATGACAAAAGAAACCAAGAACGAGCTTCAAAAGAAGAATTTATGTTTTAATTCTAGAGAACAATGGAAATTGGATCATCGTGTTCCAAGAAGGGACAAGTACACCACATAGAATCAATAATGGATGAAGAATCAAAGGAGGGAGAATTTGAACTTGAAAAGAAGAAGAGGAAACAAGATGAAAAAGAGTTTGCAAGTGGTGCATTGGCCACATTTTTAGGGGCACCCAAGTATGTATCACCCTTTTAGAATTCGTAGTGTTTTACAAGGTCAAAAGGTGACTGTCCTTGTTGACAGCGGTGCTACACATAACTTCATTGACGAAGGTATAGTAATGAGGATGAAATTAAAAGCTGAAAACTTTGAAGGTTTCAAGGTAGTCACGACAGACAAATTCACTACCCCTTGCACTAAAAAATTTTAGCAACTAAGCATTACCTTGGGGAGACACCGAATAAGTGAAGATTTCTATGTGGTAAACATGTGCGATACAAATGTGGTTTTTGACATTCAGTGGTTGCATTCTTTAGGTAGATATTATCAAGATCTCAAAAGATGGAACAATGTTTCCAACACACTGGCAAGGAAGTAATTCTACAAGGTCTATTGGATGGTTCTCCAAGGGTTGTGTCATCCAAAAGGATGGAGAGAGCATATGGACACGGGCAAGTAGAATGGGTGGCAAAATGTATGATCTTTGATAGATCTTCACCCAAAGAAGGGAAGACTACTCATATTGATATCCAATCTATCTTAGACAAGCATAGGGGGGTTTTCAACAATATTCCACCAGGATTACCTCCTAAGAGGGGTTTTGAGCACACCATTGAGCTAGAAGAGGGAGCAAAACCAGTCATTACCACACCTTACCACCACCCAAAGAGATATAAGGAAGAAATTGAGAAGACAATTAAGGAACTACTTGAGATGGGGCATATACAACCTAGGTCTAGCCCTTTTGCTTCTTTCATAGTATTGGTAAAAAAGAAAGATGGGTACTATGAGGATGTGTGTGGATTATAGGGCACTTAATAAAAAAATATAAAGAACTGATACCCCATCCCTAGGGTTGATGAATTAATTGATGAGCTCCATGGTGCAATATACTTCTCTAAGATTGATTTACGTTTTCGATACCACCAAATGAAAATGAGAGAGGATGTTCACAAAACTGCTTTTAGGTGTCATTTTGGACATTTTGAATTTCTAGTCTTACCATTTGGACTAACTAATGCCTCGGCTACATTCTAATCCTGCATGAACCACGTATTCAATAAACAGTTAAGGAAATTTCTTTTGGTATTTTTCGGCAATATATTAATTTATAGTAAAACTTGGGAAGATCACTTAAGGTATATTGATGAAGTATTGGTGATACTTGAGCAACAATCACTATTTGCTAAGGCATCCAAATGTGAATTTGCAATTCTGAAATTTTTTATTTGGGGCATCAGATCCATGCCCAAGGAGTTAGAGTGGATGAAGAAAAAATCAAGGCAATAGTAGATTGGCCTTGACTAAAGACTTGAACACATTTAAGGGGATTTTTAGGACTATGCAGTTATTACAAAAGGTTTGCCAAAGGATTTTCAAGGCTAACTGCCCCATTGACAGACTTGACTAAGAAAGGTGCTTTTTCATGGTGCGGGGAGGCCCAAAGAACTTTTGACAAGCTCAAAGAAATATTGAGTTCTTGTCTTAGTATTAGCTACTCCAGATTTCTCTCTTCCATTTGAGTTAGAATGTGATGCTTCAAGAGAAGATGATGGAGTTGTATTAATGCAAAATAAACATCCAATAGCTTTTGAGAGTTGCAAGCCTAAGGTAATGGAAATGAGTTATTGTATTTATGACAAAGAAATGCTAGCTATTATGAATGCATACTAGCCAAGTTTAGACAATACCTAGTTTGTGGAAGATTTATTGTTAAGATTGATCATAATAGTCTAAGATTCTTCTTGAACTAAAAGGATCTAAATGATAAACAACAGAAACGAGTTAGCAAGTTGCAAGCCTATGATTTTAATATTGAGTACATGAAGGGAAAGAATAATGTTGGGGCCGATGCTCTATCATGAAGATCTCACCTATGCTTATGTCGGATATCTTTGTGGATTGGAAAAATTCAATACTTGTTGAATATGCCAAGGATGCATTGGCTAATGATATATTGGAAGGAAAACTACAAGATGACAAGTACAAGGTGGTGGAGGAGCTCATTCTCTACAAAGATTGAATATATCTCATCCTAGAATCGAAAATAAGAGAAAACATTTTGAGGGAATACCATGATACTCCATTAGTGGGTCATCAAGGTTACTATAAAACATACAATTGAGGAAAGTATTTTCTTGGAAAGGCTTAAAAGGGGGTGTTTTGAAGCATATCAAAGAATGTATGATTTGTCAAAGAAGCAAGATAGAGCAAACTGCCAAACATTTACAACCGGTTTGTTACAACCATTTATAATGACCTCACCCCCCTCGCCCCCACCCAAATTGAAACCAATTTTTTCCCAAAACCAACACTTTGCATTTAATTGAAGTTCAATGTATTTTCAATGTGTTTTGGTATGGGATCATTCAAAGTGCAATTTGTGACATGAATCAATGATGCAATAATCTTGAGGACGAAACCCCTCATAGATCAGAAATTCAAGGATGAAAACCCATAACTTTAGCAAGAATATTCAAGACATTTGTACAAATAAAATAGCTGCAAATTGCAAGAAGATTACAACAGATATTCAAAAAGATGTTTATATTTTTCAGAGCTATATTATTAAATTTTAAATCTGAAATATATATATATATGTAAATTATAGTTTAAAGATAATTTAGTATTTGTAATTAATTATGCACCCCTTATTGTGAGTGTGGGATATTTATTTAAAGCAAAAATAATGAAATTCTAGAACGGGGCATTACATTCACCCAACTATATGAGTTTGAATATTTGACATCATCCTCCCTACAAATCCAAATGTAATTCTCACCACCAAGAACTAGTTGTATAATATCAACGTACTTCCAAAGAGGAGAACATGAATCTTCTTTGAATTTAGGTTAGCTTGTGGAACTAGAACTAGTTGCCATTGTAATTCCTATGACAAACAATTTTATAAACAACACATTCAAAACAAATAAGTTTTAAAAACAAAAAAGTAGATATATAGAACCTTTCTCTTTTAAAATTTTAAGCATAGTAATACATTCATCGAAAAATGAAAGAAAAGCAAAGTAGAGAGTTTGTTTTATGTTTGCAAAACAAAAAATTGAAAAGAAAAAGACTTACCTCTTTTCAAAAATATTCTTCTATGATTTTTTTGGCAGCTAATGGGCACTTGCAAATGCTTAGGAATGGCAATGCAATTGCTATGAAACCTTCAATGATCAATCTTCAACTCCCTTTTTTGAATTACAAGAAAGAATGCAAGTTCAACCTTTTGGAATGGTATTTGTCTTTTCTAATAAAAATGAGTTAAAATAAGTTTGTTTTGGTGTTTGAAATACTTTAGATGGCACTTTTAGGGTTAAGAGAGAAGTTGCCAAAAAAGGTGGTAGCAAAAATGAATTCATCCAAGGACCATGTGGACACATAAAACCCAACCAACAAAAGTCTTTAACAATTCAATAATATGACATGGTAGCAATTTAGACACAAAATAAATGCTTTTGCATTTAAATGATTCAAGTTTGAATTTAATTACAAGGGTGCATTTTTATAGGCTTGCTGACTAAATTTGATTTAGAGAAAAAATCATTGATTGAAGGTGATTGAGTTCTTGTTAATGGCTTTAAAGAGAGAAATAAATGAGAAACACATCATGGTTGGTTTGGTCTAGAGAAAGCTATCAAGTTGAACTTTGATGATGCATCTAGAAGGACTCCAAGTGTAGCTGAGGCTGGTTATTTGCACCAGAGTTGTTTCCTATTCTCCTCTATCAGGTGGTAGCGAAGAATGACATTCTAGTAGAAGATTTTAACACAGTCAGGATGTAGGGATTCTAATGGATTTATTTCAGGATCTTCACTAGCAAATCAAACATTTGGTGGTATCCCATCATGATGGGGTATTGGAAGTCTTGATTGGTTTCTCTTCCATCTTGTGCCAATGATGCTATGCAGATCAGAAAAAGAGCAGAATTAATTGATGGTATGTGCATTTCGTGTTTGGTGGCTTCTTCCTCGTTGAAAACCACGGCAAAGGTTGTGCCTATTTTTGGGGATGGAGTTGCTAACATCTCATGTCCCCTTTTTCCATAATCTATGTCGTGGTCCAAAATGCATATTTCCTTTCACCAACATTCCCCTTGATCCAAATTTTTGTGTGAGTTCTTCCCCTTCATCCCCTATTCAATTGCTTAAGATCCCGAAAATTTCTAGGTTGGTGTAAGTCGTCAAGGTTGTGGAGTTTCCCTCCTCGACATGAATTTCCTCCCAAGTCCACTTTCTTCTATACTCCCATTGGGGTTTTAGACTTCCTTATTTAGGCATACCTCACCACCATCCCTTGTTTGCATTCCCTTCTTCTATTGGGCTATTGGACTTGATCATCCCATCATACCTCTTCAATAAACCCTATTCCTTCACAATCTCTTATTGGAGAATTGGACTTCCTTTGACTAGCAAGCCTCCCTTTGGAACCTAGATCCCTGACTTGTGGTATGAGTTGTAGGGTATTCCCAACACCCCAACTCCGATCACTCTTGCCATTTCTCACTATTCATCCCACTTATCATCTAACACATTAGTGTGTCTTAATCATAGTCCCGAGACTCGCGAAGCGGTCCCGCGGGGCAGCGTGCCTGCAGGCAGTAGCATGATTGCAATCAGTTGGGGACAGCGGCCGCGGAAAAAGGCCAAAAAACAATTAAAAGACTAAATTTTTTTAAACTGTTTTTTTATTTATTTCTATTTCGCCCTAAAAGGGCACTCATTTCATTCATTTGGCAAAATAGGAGGAGAAGAGAGAGTTGTGAAGAAAAATAGGAGGAGAAGAGAGGGCAACCAGCAACTTGTTGAAGACAAATCCAAGAGCATATATCATTTGGGGAGCTTCATACCAGCAAGGAGGTGCATTGAAAGCTCATTACCAGTGATTTGGAGGAGTTTCTATTGCATTCCAAGCTAAATCTAAGAGGTAAGTTCGATTTTAATTGAGTTTTTTTGTGTTTTTTTAACAAATATTTCATTGTAATTTGTAAAATTCACTATTCTTTTGAGTTTGCATATTTTTTTTACAAACCCTACTTGCAACTTAAATAATTTTAGAAACCCTATTTTGTGCAGCCACATTCATTTGCAAATCATACCATATTATTATTTTCACAATGTCTCATACCCCAGTCAGAAAAGACCCTGCTTGGAAACATGCTGAAATCTTTCCCGGAATGAAAAAAGGAGATGCCAAATGTTTCTATTGCAAAACAATATATCATGGAGGCATAAATCGATTAAAATATCATCTTGCACGCATACCCGCCCATGATGCAGTGGGTTGCCCTGTAGCACCTCTTGAGGTTGTTCGTGAAGTACAGGTGCAATTAGAAACTTTTGAAATGCAAAAAGAATTGAAAAAGAAACAGAAGCAGGAGTTGTTGAGTGTTGGAGTTGGACAGGGACTTGGTGCTGTTGGAGATGCTTCTTCCATGCCTCCATACCGTCTTAGTGCTAGTGCTTCTGGTAGTGCTTCTGTTTCTGCATCAGCAATGCCTATGCGTACTCCTAGTGCTGGTGGCGCTGCTACTGCTAGTGGTAGTGGCAGTGTTAGCATTGGCCCTAGAGTTCGTAAATCTAGGGTGGACTCATATTTTGTACCACGCACTACCCCTGGTTCCCAACCGTCGCTTGAGAGCATGGGTTGGAACAAGGATGCACATGATGCAGCCAAAAAGGCAATTGCAGACTTTTGGTACTACTGCACCATTCCTTCCATGTAGCCAGGTAATTTTTTATCGTTTAATTGTTTTAAAATTTATATTTAAATTTTAGAATCTAGATGTATCTCATTATCTCATTATCGAATTCAAATTTTACAATACTTATGTAACTTATCAATTTATTTATGACATGTTATAGGTCACCTTTCTGGCAAAACATGGTTGATGCGATAACTATATGTGGGGCGGGGTTCAAAGCCCCTAGTGAAGATGAATTAAAGGGCCCACTTTTGACTCAAAAGGTGGCAGATGTGAAAGCACAATTAGAGGAGCAACGCAAGCAGTGGAGCATGATTGGTTGCACCATCATGACTGATGGTTGGACTGATAGGAGAAATAGGACGTTGCTTAATTTCCTAGTTTCCTCCGGAGGTAATTGTTCTTCCTTCAATGCATTGGAATTTGAATTTTATTTAGTGAATCACATAATTTAATATGGCTGATTTATGTTTTTTAATTTATTGAATAATTGGTTTTGCTTTTTTTTTCAGGTGACACCGTCTTCATTAAGTCCATTGATGCTTCTGGCCAAATCAAAAATGCCACATACCTGTGTGAGGCTATAGAGGACGTGATAGCTGATGTGGGGGAAGAAAATGTAGTGCAAGTGGTGACAGACAATGCAGCAAATTATGTTGCTGCTGGTAGATTATTGATGGAGAGGCACCCTACTATATTTTGGACTCCATGTGCCGCCCATTGCATTGACCTCATGTTGGAGGATCTTGGGAAGCTCCCATGGATCAAAACATGTGTGGAAGCAGCAAAAAACGTTTGCAAATTTGTATACAACCACACATGGGTGCTTAACCTTATGAGGCAATACACGGGGTTGAGGGAGTTGTCTCGTCCTGGCATCACCAGGTTTGCAACAAATTTTATCATGATGCAATCCTTGATTCGGTCAAGGGCAGCTTTGAGGCGCATGTTTACTAGTGAGGAGTGGTCTTCCTCATCCTTTTCTACAAGCACTGCAGGGATTGCTGTGGCTGATTGCATTTTTGATGAGTAAGGTTTTTGGACACCAATGGACGAGATTGTGAAGGTAAAATTTAATTCTTTATTATGTTCTAATTTTTAATCATATCTTACTTTTATTTGTTTATTTTCATTCACACTTATTTGTGCAACATGTTTGCACTTTGCAGTTTATTGAGCCCTTGCTAGTTCTCCTACGAGTTGCAGATGGGGAGAAGCCCGCAATGGGCTACATATATGAGGGCATGGATAGGGCCAAAGAGGCCATTAGATCAGTCTATGGTGGAGTTGAGGAGAAGTATCGTCCCATTTGGGATATCATTGATAGGAGATGGAAAACCAACTTCATAGGCCCATCCATGCAGCCGCATGTTTCCTGAATCCGGCCTTCCAATTCCACCGCGATCTCCGTACAGATAGAGAAATTCTTAGTGGGCTCTACATGACATTGGAGCGGATGTTGCCTGCTGTTACTACACAGGTGGTGCAGGAGATAGATGCCTTCACTAAGGCACATGGAGACTTCTTTGCACGTCAAATGTGCAAAGATAATAGGACAACATTACTACCAGGTAAAAATATATTTAAGGGCATAATTTTCATCTCTTTATATTATAATTTATTATTAAATGTTGAACTTGAACTTGAAACTTGAAATGAGATTGATTTTGTTTCTTTTTCTCATCTCAGATAGCTGGTGGAATATGTTTGGTTCTGATACACCGAACCTGCAAAATATTGCCATTCGTATATTGAGCCAGCCATGCAGTTCATCTGGTTGTGAGCGCAATTGGAGTATGTTTGAGCACATACACTCCAAGAAGCGCAATAGATTGACAGTGGAGAGGATGAACGACTTGGTATATGTTCATTACAATCTTCGGCTCAGATACAGGAAGCTTTTTGACCATGACAAAACCCCGATCAATCTAGACGAGGTTGATCCACAGTCTGAGTGGACCACTGAGGCTACAGATGCAGTCTTTAGTGATGAGGACCTTGATTGGGTGGACCAGGCAGAGAGAGAGGCCGAGGTTGTAGCCATGGCTGAGGAGGAGGCTAGAGCACGAGGAGGCATAGATGCTATTGGTGAGCGTGGCATGGAGAGACAGACACAGGCAGAGACTATGGCTGCAGCTGCAACATCATCCAGGCCCTTTAGACGCCTTCGTAGGAAGGATGCAGAGTCATAGAACATTTTGATTTGATGTCATATTTCATATTTCATATTTGTATGGAACATTTGATGTCATGGATTTCATATTCCATGAGTTTTGTATACATTTGACTAATTTTATATATCTAAGTATGTTATTTCCTTCAGCAACGCAACTACAATGTGTACCTTATACTTATGTAATCGTTGTATACTTATGCATGTGATCAAATTTGCTTTTATTTGTGTTGTATTCAATAAAGGGTGCTTGAAACAAGTTTTAAATCCTTAAAAATCTCTAAATTTCTAGGGTTTTTCAACTTTTTTTAATTTTGCCGCGTCTGCGCCGCGTCCGCGTCCGGAGTCGCCGAGTCCCGCGCCGAGTCGCCCTCGCCGAGTTTGAGCCGCGTCCGTGTCTCGTTACTATGGTCTTAATGATTATTCTCAACATGTGGCTCCAACTTTGGTATTGTATCACTAGCAACATTAGCTCCATGTGTATTTACCATTGCGAGAGTTGAGTATATTGCCCTACTCGGCATTAATGCGGTAGGTAAGGTTTGTGGCTGCGGATCTTCATGCCATTAATGCTAGGAGTTGTTGTAGGTTTCAAATATCTTCTTCCATACCTCCCTAGTACCTCCTATGCATGTGGATGCCAATTTTGGGCACATTTCAAAGAAAACAATGTTGGTTGGTATGGGTGCCCCCTTCTAAGTTATCCTCTGGTACTTGATGTTCTCCATGCTGACTTCAACCTCTTTGTAGATGGTATTTGGGTTAGAAGCCTAAGAAGAAAAGCATCATTGAACAAACCAGCACAAACCTTAACTAGAAATTGTTGTGAGCACTTGTTCAAGTGTCCAGATCTAAGGACGAAAACCCATGGATCTATGGAGGTTGATGGATAAAAACCTTGTTGATCTCGCATTGGAGAATGAAACCCCCATTAGTTGAAGGAGTGGTCTCACATAGGGGTTGCATTTGAGCTTTAATGGTCGTCAAAATTGATAATATGGAGTTTGCACAACACTTACAGTTTTCGTGGATGTAAGCTTTTGTGTTTCTGTTCACCATACCTGTTGTAGCAAAATGTTGTAACATTTTGCAGTTATGCTCCATTAATAGATGATCTATAGTTTGGATTTCCTGTAAACATTGTACCCTTAAGTTTGTTGTGTGGTTGTGTAGTTGTGGGTTGCTGTTCTTGCGATGACTGTATTTTAACTTGTTATAGCTGTGACACTGGTGTTCTATAAAGCATTCCAAACTGTTTAACATAAATATAGTTATAGTTTGCTTTCCATCGTGGATTAGGGTTTGTTATTTTAGGGTTAGATAAAGATGTCTGAAGCATATTTAGGAGTGGATAATGCTGCTACAAATATTAATATAATCTAGGGTTTTATAAGGTTGTTAATGCTGCAAATAAACATTAATACAAATTTAGGGTTTGTATGGTTCCAATTTATATATTTTTCGTTTGTTAAAATTTTTTACCCTAAATTTAGCATGGAAAATTACATAGCAGGGTGGGAGAGCATTGGCATTCAGTTAGAGGTCGCACTACTATTCCATAGTGGGGGTATTCAACCCTTAGGTTGCTCTAGTTATGTTCGATGTTGTTCTAGTTTCTTTGGATTTCCTCAGCTTTGTGTGGCTTTATAGTTTTGTTAGTGTTTTCTCTATGATGTGGATATTATGTTTGCAGCTGTTTTTAGTATGTTTTTATTTTAGGCATTTTTTGGTTTAGTGCTAGTAAATTCTTTTGTTTTCTCTTGGTTTGGACTGTCACCCTTCCAAGGTTTGCACAAGATTTCGATATGTATGTAGCTGTATGAATTTGTCTCGCGCTGTAGGGATGAGGCCTCTTAATATATCCTTGTATTTATAATAAAATAAAATAAAGGTGATTGAGAGTTAACTCACTAGATGAGGCTAGTGGACTCAATATTCTAATTTGACATTGAGTTCAAATAAAGAGTGAACTAGGGTGCTTATTAGGACTGCTTTCTAGTTCAATTATATGAGGTGGGTATTATGAATTATCCATATCAACAATTAATTATTTGCATAGTCAAATATTCTAACGTAAGTTACCTAGCAAAACTAAGTAAAACTTAGAATAAAAAGCTCAAAACATGTTATACATCAACAATCAATTGGTCCAAGAGTTCTCTTAACACATTCTACATGATGTCTACAAAAATTGGTGTCCACAAATCCAAGAATAACAAAGTTAAGTACTGCATTGGCTTATGCCTATACATTTAATCTGAGATGGGTTATCTGCACATTACATCTTTAGGAGTTGCTACCTTCGTTGTTAAACTTGAGTAAATGCTCAAGCAGAAGGTAACAAAGGATAATTCTCAATCGAATAAGTGACAACAGAAAAAAGATAAACTAATTTCTAAGTCTGGTTGTAAGCACCAGGTCAAAAGTCCTCCACACCAAACTATCTGTGGCAGCTCCGAAGTAAACTTTGCTGATGAAAAGCAACAAACTAAGCCTGTAGTATGGTGCAATGTCTGCATGCCTGTAAACAACCCATCCCATGATAGAGGTAAATAAATAGTGGAAGAAAAGCCCATCGTTACAGTTGCAGCCTCTCAGGTAACCTGGTAATCTTTTCAGATCCAGACTATGAAGAAGCAAGGACTGTTTCCCATTCGAAGATATGGCAAGAAGGACAAATTTTACATTATGTAGTAGGTATTGGTAGTCAGAAAACCTGATATCCCTGATGTTTTTAAGAGGCTTGAATTTTGAGCGTGGCTTCACCTTCAGCCTATGCAATTGGATAGTTGAGTAAGGAAAAAAGGGTATATATAACTCAACAATTTCACCTCTTGCATTATGTCTGTATTTTGAAATTTTCTTGTTATTTATTATGTGTTTGGTATTTTGTTGAATTATTGTAGAGTATTTTTTTAATCCTGGTCACCAATGCCATTTCATTGGATTTAAGGGAGCTCTCCAAAAATCTGTGAAATTTGTCCCATTGTTTTTCTGTACCATGCTTAATTAAGCAAGCTTGTTGGAGTCTTGGCACTCCTTGGGATATGTCAGAAATTTCCCACCATATACTAAGTTCTTCTCTTACAAATCTATCCAGATAGCCTATTTTCATTATCTTGACTTTCCTTATGACAGAAACGCTGATGTCTTCTTTTTAGTTGTTCTGTTTTGAACTCATAATTTTAGTCACGGGTCTAGGTATTATACTCTGTATCTCTTAACTTTTTCCAACACCAAATTTATATAATATTCAGGAATTTACAAATTCGGTGATGAAATATACATGTTTTTGGTTTCCTTAATACTTATTAGCAATATAGAAAACTTGTAGAATTCAAATTATCGATTTATCCAAATTAACATGAATAACATAATGATGGAATATCAGAAAATTTGATTTATTGAATCTTTTGAAGCATATTAGAAGAATGCTAATGAATGTCTACGTTTACAGTTTTAGGATGTTTAGCAATGAAGATGTGACCATTGGGGCGTGGATGTTGGCTATGAATGTTGACCATGAAGATAATCGGGAACTTTGTTCACCTCAGTGTACATCAACTTCCATAGCTGTATGGGATATCCCAAGGTGTTCTGGTAAGTGTTTCATGTTCATTGTTTCCTCTCTCCCTCTTTCCTTAAGTCAAACACATAAAAAGAGCTTAGCAATCAAGTAAACTCACAAAATGCATGCCACTCAAGACAAGTTACAGTGCATGCCTTCAACTAGACACTATTTTAATAGTCCCCATTCCATGGCGAAGCTGTTCATTTTCTGGAACATTTAAATTTTAAATGTACAAGGATATTTGTGATTGATTGTATCTCAGAATTGTTTAGGCTATGAGAGGATCTCCATACAAAGAGAAGCTATTCTGGATATTCAACTAATCCAGGAAGCATGATACGAGAGACACAATAAAGAACCCAAAACACACCAAGAAGAGTTATGACATCAACTACACTCATTTATGTTCTCATTATGATGTCAAACTGCATTTAGAATGAAATTTCTGACCTTCCAGTAATACATGATTATTTTCTCTCACTTGGCTTGTTAGGACTTGAATTTTGACTACAACCCTATAACTATGGTTGGGCATGTGGTGGGCAGTTTAAAGAAAAAAGTTGATTTTTATTGAAGATTTTTGTATCAATGAGCTCCTACATTCCAGATTTTATCGAAGATTTTAATTTTACCTTTCTTGAAATTCAATGGATTGGCCTCTTCATGGAGGCAAGCACTCAAAGGTGGAAGCTTTTAAGTGTGGCAAAAGAGTTGGTCGTCAGTTGCAATTAAGTAAAATAAGCGCTCATATCTACTGGAAAAGTTGAGAAGCTTGTTCTAGAGTCCTAGACTATCACACAATGAAGTGCTAGAATTGCTTTCTTGAGTTTCTGTAGTTACATATTCAGAAAAAGTCCATATTGAAAATTTGATAATATATGTTTCTAATGTAATCTCGGCGATTCCATTCAGAATTTGAGTAAATTGTATAATTTCCCTGCTGAAAAGTTTTTCATGATTGGCAGGTCTTTGTAACCCAGTTGATAGATTACGGGAGCTCCACCAAAATGCATCGTGTACAAGGAATCCAACATTACCACCTAGCAAGCAGCGATGAAAATTCTTCCTAATATGGATTTTCAACTTGCCATCAGGACTTGCTTTTCATGGCCACAATCTCTGATTGAATGCAGTGTCATGGATCTTGATCATTAGGAGAGGACCGCATGTATCATATGATGTTATTATTCTAAGCTTGTTAAGAAAATTCTCTGTTGCTTTGGATTCTTCAGTAAGCAAGCAACCTATTATTTAGGATGCTCCATGTTGCTTAAGGGGTCCCTATGAGCAGCCTTTTATGAAATTCTGCCTTTTTGTGTGGCATGTAACACATTTTTGGTTTATTATTCATGTCAAAGAAGTATTTTTTTGTCGAGCAAACTTTTGGATTCAACTGTATATGATTAAAAAGCATACACAGTTGAATCCAAAAGCTTGCTCTACAACAGTATAGACTGTGGAAAACTCATACCAAGTATTTTTTTGCCATATTCTGCTTGGGAGTCATTAGTATGTATGCTGCTAGTTATTCTAACAAATTAACCATAAGAAAAAATTGTTAGCCAAAAGTTGAAATAAACCATAAGAAGATGCATTTGTATAATTCCATAGATGCTAAGGTTGAGGGTAAGCTTACTCAACAATTTGAGAAAAATGGACTCTATGCATTTACAAATTTCCCTATTTTTTTTCTTGTCTGATTTATCCATCAAATTTGATGAAGAATTTACAATGTAAACATAATTCTCATCATAACATCTTCATATGGATATCAAAATCACTCTCATCATGACATCTTCATATGTAGACATAATTCTCATAAAGACATCTTCATATGGATATCAACATCACTCTCATCATGACATCTTCATATGGATATTAATTGACAGACGCCAAGGAAAATAATTCTAGCCCTTGAATGCTACTAGTCAGGTGTACCAAACCTGCCGATGATAATTTAAAAATATATGGGAAATTCATTTTGTTTGATCCATCCAACTAACATTTTTGAATGCCATCCTTGCTGAAATTGAACATGCATAAGTCAGTTACTAATATGTTTTTGATAAAATAAAATAAAAAAATTAATGAAAAAGGCATACAAGCCAGATTGCAAGAAACACGGAGACTATAGATCCGTCCAAGCATAACAACAGAAAATGAGAAGAGATTAGATATCTTCCCCAAAACCAGTCTTAGATTTAACTTTAGGGGGTTGTTCAATATATCTAGGGCATTGAAATCCACGAAAGAGCCGATAATGAACTTGTCAAATAATCCCTCACATCTTGGACAAGAATACAAAGACCCCCTCATACAATCTTAATGTCACCCCCGTTGATATTAATGGCATTCAAGGTGTCTGCCCAGTCTTCCAATATATATTTTTTATGATCTACATCCAACTAGATATGAAAAAGGCGGTTATTGTCAAGAAGTTTATGGAATTGAAACTTAAAGTAACAAAATTGATATTGCATTTATTACACTATGGCTTTTATAAAGCCTTTACAAATTCTATCCAAACCACCTAACAACTAACACAAACTAATATATTCAACAATATAACTTATGAACTACTAACAATTTAATTTTTCAACTAACTTGAAACACTAACATTATTTATTTGTCTATTAATGATGTAACATTCCATCATTCCCTTCTTATTACATCACTTTAAACAAAGGTAGGAGCACTAGTATTGGACTATTACAACAACACAAAATATCTCACATCAAATAGGATCATTGAATCAATTATATTAGTGAATGCAAATCACAAAAAAACTTTTGAGTTTTAATAAATATACATGTCAAGTACCATCATTGTACAAACACCACTATCATTGTTTATAACAAATAAATTTTGTTGTTGTGAATTTGCTTGAGCTATTCTTGCAATTGTCTTCATTAGGGGACAATTATACTGAAAATGATTGGCTATGTCACATTGGTTAGACATGGGGTTCAATTCAACTATGTTGACCTGTTTTGAAGAACCAACAAATGTTTGGTTTTGGTTTCTAAAATTCACAAATCCTATGTTGTTGGGAGGAGTATTCCACTATTTCTTGTATGGTCTAGTTTGATTAAATGATCTCCTTTGCTTTTGAAAATACCCATCTAGTTTTCAAAATTATTTTGGTTTTGATGATTTTGTGGGGTTGGATATTGATTTGAGTAAGCTCATTAGTCATATGAGAAACTATTTTCTTCAATGCCTTGATTTTTGAAGTTAAATGAGTAGTCTGATCTACATTAGATGTTATTCCACTAGATTGAGTGTTAATTGAGGGTACGTTGTTTGTAGCTTGCTTTTCAAACAAATAATTTCCTATAGGGATCGCTTGATTAATATAGTTGTAATGTAATTGCTTGGTCCAATCAAGCATGGGTGTGGGATAAACTTGATTCAAGGGTTGTGACAAAGGGATTTGATTGGATAACCCAAGAATAAGATTTAACAGGGGCATGCTATTTGGTAGAGCTTGATTTGACATTTTGGGATATCCTTAAGTTGGCAAGGTACTTATGTTACCTCATGCCATTAGATTCATTTATGTAGTTAATTGAATTGGTGTATTGTACATGTTAGGTATCATAACTAAATTAGGTGGATTCCTTTTCAAGAATAGACCAGTTGGAAGATCAAGTGCTCTCATGTACACTTGAATGGCTACAACTTTTCCTACTTGATAAGGGTCAAACAATTTCTTGTATAGCCTTGGTAATATAGTATTAAACATGCTAATAGGCTCATTCGGTTTGTTTTTATAAGTAACAAATTGTTGGTATAGTATCAAGGGATCAATATAGATCTTGAATTGGTTAACAAATGTATTTTCTAACTTATCCTAACTAGTGATGGATTGAGTAGGTAGACTTAAGTACTAGCTATAGGCAAAGTCTCCTAATAAGGAAATAGCCCAAACTACATCTTGATGTTCTATGCTTGCTTAGATAGTTGCATCTTTAAAAGCTTGTATATGCTCTTTTGTAGTTTTACTTTCTCCACAAATAAATTTAAGATGGAACTTTTGTAGATTCTTAGGTAGTTTGTGAAGACCATTGGGAATAATTCCTAGAGGAGAGCTGTTAGCTATAAAATAAGCCACCAATGTTGTTTGGGTTGGTATAGTAGAAGGACTGACAACAATTTGGGTGTTAGTAGAAGAAGGAATTGAAGTTGCCACTTTACTATTTTCTTTGTCACTTAGAGGTTTCCGATGTTCTAATTCCAAACATTTACCTTGATCAAGCATTGACCTTTGTATTCTATATACTTTTTTAGGGAAAATAAAATTATGCTCTCTAGCTTGATTATAAGGATTTGGCTCCTCCCTCTAGGTGCCAATTTTGTCAATAGTCTAATTGACACAATTCAACATATGTAGAGTGAAGTCACTCCACCTCTCTTGAAAAAATAACGATCCAACACAGTTGTGACCCAACTCTTAGGACCTTGGAGGTAATCAATCTATTGGTTAGTTATATTTTCAGGAGAGGTGGAGTGACTTTACTCTATTAATGTGTTGGATTGTGTCAATTAGATCATTAACAAAGCTCATGCGAGCTTTAATCAAAATGGAGCTAGGATCATAGTGCATGTCATCCAGCTACACTACATTCATTTATTATGTCCTATTACATAAAAGCACTAGAAGCCTATGCATGAAGACCCCAAGATAGACCTTTATTGTAGTTCATGATTACAAAATGCCCATGTATTAGTCCCCCAAAAGATAAATATATGATATGATGTCACTTTATAATTGGGCACATTTGCATAATAACCTCCCAAAACAACTCAATTATTATACCTCACAACAAATTATTATGATGGCACTTTATATTTAGTGTGATTGCATTTGTTACTTGCCAAAAAAACAAAGTGGTCTTGATTTTACCGTATTACAAAAAATCAAAATAGGCCATAGAATTGAATTACAATTTTCATATAGAATGAGATAAATTAGATTGTATCAATGAAAAGTACATGAAAAATTACGCTTTCAAATAAAATTGCACCCCAAAATGATATTGTATGAGCTTGAATATAGACCTAAAAGTTCTCAAAGTGAGAATTAATTAACATCACCAATGAGAATATGTAATTTCTAGAAAAACTAGACACCAAAATTAGGAACCGTTTGCACCATTGTGAAGCACACAAAAATTAGTCCATATAAAAATCCTCAAAAAAAAAGAAAAATTAACAAAGAGCAAAGCCTTTAAAGTTTAGCACCAAAAATAAAAATTGCATTGGAGAGGGGTAAGAGTTGGGAGAGGAGATGATGAAATCATGCTAACATTAAAACAATAATAATTTGAGATACCTTAGAATATTAGAGTTTCCAATAAACTCAATAAAACCAAAATCACCTGCAAAACCTATGATTAACCTTCTACAAGGAGATAATAAGACATGCAAGAGCAATTTGCATAATAATGATGCAAATAATATTTGGGAATAATGAATTACATTAGATAACTTGCTTTTATAGAGCAAGGTGAAAAACCTTAAAAGAAAAACCTAATTAAGACCTAAGTAAATTTAATAAAGTGAAATTAGATATTTAACTCCACCAACATAGAATACTACTACATGCCAGAATATACTCAAACTTACCATCAAATTGTTTGAAAGCCACCTCCATACACTAAAACAACTTGATTGATCTCTAAAATCACAAATGTTTAGTAGAAAATCACTTTCTAGAAAATAGGTGGTTTTGAGCTATTGAGGTGGTGGAATAGGAGATGTTGGTGGTGGTAGTTGGATGGTGCGTTTGATGTAAAGTAGGGGGTAGACACTCTCTCAATATGAAAATACCAATACATACTCCATGGTTTCATTGGAGGCAACAACTCAAACACTTTAGTACACCTTGTCACCATTTAGGACACAACCTAATGAGAATTCAAGGATGGGAAACACATCAACATGCATAGACATTATGGAACAGTGGGTAGCAACGTTTCAATACTTTCCAACACATTTTGTGACTCACAAACCCTCTTGAGCCAAACACTTGTTTCCATCAATACACCACACAACAATGGCTTCATTCAAACAATGGCTTGTACTCAATAATGCAAATGACCAACATCACAAACAAGGAAGAAAATAGAGTAAACATAAGGCTCTTGATTGTCTCAGACTTGTTTCAACATGACATAAAGGTTCTCAAACTTTTAGGACTCAAACTTGTGTAATACAATGTTCCCAACTTATGGTTTCTTTTCACAAGGCACACACAAACCCCATCACTCAATCGACACAAGGAATGAATCGTTCATTGTATCCTTGGATTGCAATAACTTTGAATAACATGACACAACAACTATTAGATCAAACTTCATGAGATAATGCAAGGAATTTATCAAACCATCATCATGGAGGGTTTTATGATTGTTCCAATGAGGAAATGAAAACAGACTGTCAAAAATAACTTTCACAAAACAAATAATTAAGCCAATCGCTTTGGTAGGATTGAAGATAACATAATTATAGACATTTCCTCCAATTTTCATCAAGATCCAACTGTGGAAAAGAACGTTATGGCATTTTTTCCAAAACTGGGAACCCTAGTTAGGGTTCAAACCTGTCCTCACAAAAATGGTCATAACTTATTCAAATCTCCATGAAAATGATTCAAACAAAAATCATTGAGATATAGAAACATATATTAATCCATTCCAATTGGTTTCATCCCAATATTGTATCGTACAAATTCTGGAAAACATTGTTAGAATAGGGCAACCTTCACCAAAATGGCCATATCTTACACAAAACTCAATGAAATTTAATGAAACAAAAAGCATTGTAAACTAGAAATAAATATATTTCTATCCATATATTATATTCCTTGATATAAGGCCATACCAGACCGTACAAGAAAGAATAACAAACTGGAAACATTGGAAAAACACACAAAAAGCTTGCTTTCATTAAAAAAAAAACTTCAAAATCAGTTTTTCCAGCCCACCATTTGACTTTGGAGAGTGCATTCCTTCATTTACAACCAATTCTAACTACTTTGTAATGGTTTCTTGATTGTTTGTAATAGTTTCTTACTTTTTGACACCTTTCCAAAGTTGCATGACAACTTTTTGAGCAACATGACAACTTTTTACACTTTTTAATCAAAGACCCTATTAATACTAAAAAATGGATCAACATGATCCCACATGGTCATAAATGACCTTATTAGACTCCAAAACACACAAAAAACATAAAATTCAAAAATAACCAAAAGTATGCTTATAAGGCTCCTGATGCCCTTGCACTAGTGTTGTCAGTGGTAGGCTTATGCAGTCACTTGGAATTGCTACATGCCTAACAAACTATTTTTTAAAATTATTTTTTCTACTTTGATTGTATGGTACAACCTATGTAGGCTTGTGGGAAAAAATTGCCAAATTTTTTCTACACCAAAATTAAGAATCATATAATAAAATAAGGTTTTTTGGGCTTTTAAAATGCAATGGTGAGGTTCATTTGGCTGAAAAATGCTTTGTTTAATTTTTTTTTTTCCAAATTAAAATTTTAAACCTTTTTGAGCAATTAAGCTTCTTGATCTCTAATTTTGGTGAAACGAAAGTTGATCTTTACTCTCTTGAGTCTTTGAATGCTATGGTGAGCTCATATTTGATTCATTAAGCTCCAAAGTTCACTAGCAATACAAATTAAAAAGAGAAACCCTTTAACAATTTCATATTACTCTCTTATAAAGCTTTGATTGAAACCTTTCTTTCTTAAAAGACATGAATCAACCTAAGACACCCTATGTAAGATTTAATGAAAATATGAATAGAAGTCTAGATCTAAGCGACTATAGAAGATTACAAAAAGTTACATGCAAACCTACAAATCATGTAGAATGCTATATCAACTAAAATCTACTATTGAAAAATGGAGAGATGAATATGAAAATGATTAATTGATCTTTCAATTTGATAGGAAAGTTTTACATTATATAGCCTCAAGTTTCTAAATATGGGAAAGATTAGGAAGAGGTAGAAAAATTAAAAAAATCAAAGGATTGCTTTAACAATATTTTCAAATTTGAAAAGATATGAAAAAAACATGATGTCCCATGAAAGAAGGGATTTACAAGTACTCATTTTTCTTATTTGAAGTAAATTTAAATAATAAAGTGTTATTAAATAATCACTAACAACATTAGTGTCAAGATTACAACCCATGAAGAACATAAAGTGATACACATAGGCAACACACCTGAATCCAACACATATATAATGGTGGTAAAGATCAATAGTACAATAACCAAGTAAAATTTAGCACTCACCTAAGCAACACACTACTCCATCCAAGATTTAGTTGCATATGAGGAAGTTGATATGAACCCACATATAAAAGAAACCCCATCCTCCCCAATTATCAAATTAGCTTGAAGTGGATAGAAAAGTAAACTAATGACCATGAAACAATAGGTAACAATAAACCACAATTATCTTGCATATATTCTTTCCTTGTTCAATTCTATATATTTACATACACATAAGTAGTACACATAAACCAATGCATACAAAGTTCACAACACATTAGAACACTATAAAGGACACCTCAATACCATATAAGCATGTAAGCAAGACTTTAAAACACTTCACAATATGCAAGTGTAAACAAAAATCATACAATATACCTAAAACAATACACAAATTAACCAAATAAAGAGAAAGACATCTACACACCACAATATCACTTTACAAAACAACTTAATACATCTTATGGAACACTAGATCCATTTCCCAATATAGTAGTCTACAACTCACTCTCACAAGAACAACAAACTATACTATCCACATTGCACACTACCTCAATAAGTAGAATTAACACAATTACAAACAAGACACGAGCCTTCAATATGGACAGTCGACTAACACATAGTCATAGATGGACATGTTCAATGCATAAATAGTCTATCAAATTTCTATCCTTTACTCCATTATGACTTGTGATACAACATGCACATAACGAGAAGAGTAGCCTTATTCTCCAACCAAGCATATATCAAGGGACAATGACCTCCTAGGTGTTAAGACATGGGTGATCCCACAAAACTGGTTTACAATTACAGTGAGGAAGTAAAATTGTAAAAACGCTCCCAAAAACAAAAATTCGAGTTTTAAGGGGTTCACTTGAACTATGGGGTTCACTCGAACTATGGGGTTCGCTCGAACCCCCTTAGTTCGAGCAAACCCCTTTTTCATGCCAGGTTTGCTCAAACCCCATATGACACATTTTTTTAAAAGAAAACAAAGGAAAATTTGAAAAAAGGGGGTTCAAGTGAACCCCCCTTCGCTTGAAGGGGTCAAGGGAGGTTTGCTCAAACCCCCTTTTTTTGCTCTTCTCCCCCTCTTCTACCAAATTTTTGCAAATTTTTTCCTTTCAAAGCTCGGGTTGAGGATGAAAATGGAGGAAATTTGATAGACCCAACTGGATGATGGTAGTCCTTGGAATGAGTTATCCATTGAATACAATTTTAATATATTTTGGTTTTATTATGTATTTTTTTTAGTTTAATTAAACATAGGTTTTTCACCGAAAATCAAGCTCTTTGTTCTGCACATGTGAAAAAATAGTAGATTATCAATTTTTTTTTGAAAAATATCTATGCACTACATATTGATGTCCCTGATCCAACAATTTTTTTTTTTGAATTTCGATACATACAAAAAAAGTTGTGTTAGCAACTAAACTATGTCTAAATTGTAACTAGTTTGACTTCAAAATTTAATTAAGAAAAAAATATTCAATGAAATGTTATGAAACTAAGGCAGGGGGCCTAGCTCAATTGGCTAAAGTATCCTGTTACAGGAAAGAGGTCATGAGGTCAAGTCTCCCCCAAAACTCGTGGTACCAGAGGGCGTGTCACGCCAACACCACCACTCACATGAAAAATGTTTACCAAGTGCACTGCAGTTTATAGGGGGCGGATACTCGACCGTTTCCTATAGCCTAAAAAAAATATGCTATGAAACCAATTGCATGCACTAGATATCGTAGTTATTGTAAATCTAAATAATAATAAAAAAAAAACTTTATCCTTCATAGAAAAAAAGTTGTGTTAGCCAGTACACGTCTCTCTTTAAAAATGGTGGTTACTGTTAAAAACTAGTTTTCAAAGGAGATGGAAAAAAAATGTAATATGATTCCATTTTTTTTCTTCAAATATATTTAGAATCTACAGACAAAATGTCACAAATCACTAGTTTGCATCATCTTCAAATCCTCACGGTTTAGCAACTGTAGGTGCCCGAAATTGAAGATTTAGTTAAAAAAATTCAGTTCAATGTCCAGTTTGGCCAAAAATTGTAAACTAGTATTGTGGGATCACCCACATGAAGTGCAATAGGTAATACTAGGATTTATCATCCATGAATAAGATATCCAATCACTCATGCTTCAATACGTAAGATAACAATTATACTTAGGTGTAGTTTTAGCATGAGGTTTCAATTCCAACTTGGCTCACACATTAGTCACTTAGCATACAAAATTATCCATGGCTCTAAAAAATAAATTGAAATGAGGCATTATATAAATGGAAGTCTTGTTGACACCCAATCCAAGAAACCTTAATTATGGCTCTATACATTGCCTTGTTAACTCTCTAGCTCTATATCCATGCTAATTTGTACCTTTCCCTATGATCTTAGTCTATGCATGTTATTTTGGTCATATCATTTTTCCAAGAATGATTTAGTAAGATTTAGTAAGAACCATCTTGTTCCCATTTGAATATTTCTTCTTCCTTAGTCAAGAATTTACTTTACATTCATGGTGGTCTAGTTTAAAATCTTAATGAGAAATTGATTTATTTGCCTTATCCTTCAACTTCTTGTGCAATCTTCTTATTGACTTGTTTTCAAAAATTTCCTATAATTTAAATGGCTAGTTTGTGTTGTCTTGTTAACCAACTACTAGTTTTGTGCATAGTAGTAAGCTAGTGTGTTAGGTTTGAAACATAATGTAATCAATTTTAGTGGTGACTATTGATCTTTCATGATCTAAAAATGCACATTCCCCATCCCCCATTGGTCTTTGATAGGATTTCAAAGTAGCGGTTGCTATATCTTATCTTTGATCAACAACATGCATAAACGTAGTAAGTTTAAGAAATATATTCTCTTGGGAGTTATATCAACACAAATCCAAGCCATATGATGTGACATATCAACATCAATCAATGAATCATGAGAGTTTTAAAGGGCTTATGGGATGTGGTCAATAGAATGCCCAACGCTGGTTTTTTGAACATAAAAGGGCCCATCATGAATTGATTTGGACTATTGTTTTATTTTAGATCAAGGTTTCCCACTAACTTTAAATCTTGACAAAGAAAGCATTAGTGGAGTGTTGCATTATTGGTCAAACCCAATATATGGTGGGCCTAGCATTTATTTTACATTGTCACCTTCCCATGTTTTCCAAGATGGTTTAATCTCTTGAGGCTCAAGGATTATCAATTATTTCACATGTCATGTGTGCATGGGATCTATTCTTGGAAATATGGTTTAATCTCTTAGAGGCTCATGAATCATTTATTTTGAAGACCAAAGATCCTCCATTTTTGATAGAGCAAGTGAATCACAAAAGAGTTGTGTTGGCTATTGGTGGTGCCATGGGGAATGATCATACTAAATTGTAAGTGATTGTGAAGGAAATAAGTTCAAAGGAGTAGGGGGAAGAAATTTGGTGTTTATTGATTGTTGTAGGGTTGACTTGTGAATTAATGAGCATATTAGACACTTGTTGAATATTCATAGTTGTTGATTTCAAGGGAGATTAACCCACACTATTGATTAAGGGAAAAAATTAAAATTCTAAGACAACATAGTTGCCTCCCCTTAGTTTGCAAATGAAATGCATAGGCATTGGATTTTCCAAAGGAATAATTTAGCTATAATTTTGAATCAAGAAGTTGAAGGCATTGATTGTCTGTTTGACAAATATATTTGAAAGATTTACCATTATAGTTATTGTGAATTCATGAGTAGTTGCAAATAGAGATATTTTCTTGGTGTCGTTTCTTTGATTAAACAATGTGTAGCTAGGTGAGTTAATGAGAATCAAGTTTCACCCATATTGATTGTGAAAATCAAGAGGGAATTCATAGAATTTGAAATTGGACTATACTAAGGAAAGACTAGTGAGTGATTTCAATGACTTTACACGGTTAATCAACTATATTTGAGCTAACTTATATTTCATAATAGATTAAGCTAATTAACCTTAAGTTCCTTGACTATAATTAAATGTTTGTTTATTAACTAATCTCAAACATTTAAAAGAAGTAAACTAATGCTATTTACCATATACTTACTAATAAAAATCACAAATATACTATAAAAATGGGAAAGACTTGTAAAGAGGAACATGTGGCCAAATTTTGAAGTTGATTGTGCCAGAAATCATTGCTTAGCACAAAAATCTATGCAACACATTGTAGTCCTATATGACCATACTACATAAAACATTGGTGTGTTAAGAAAAAATAACATGCAAATATAGAGAATGAACCAAAGACTACAAAGAAAATTATCAATGAAAAAATATATGAAATAACAAGGAAATAATCTAATTTATTGGGAGAAATTGATGAAAATGATAAGGAAATGGAAAAAGGATAGATATCACCAAATGCAAAGAAGATAGAATATCCTCCTGTTAAATGGAACTTGCAACTCAAGAAAATAACAAGAAGTATTTTTGGTGGCTGTTTAGGGATTTTCCTTTAGTTGGTATCTCTACCTCCACAACAACATATTTTGATAATATTGGAAACTAGAGATAATGAGAGCAACAAAAATGAAATGAAAATGCTATAGAATACCAAGAGACAAGAATAATAATGCTTCTAAGGATGATATAATTCTAGATTCCAAAGCTAGCAACACCTAGGATGCAACAATGGAGACAATGAAGAAAATCAAAGAAGCTAGAATAAAATTTAAACAAGAATAATATCACCTCCAAAACTTGAAGTAGCCAAGAAGGACGATGCTTTCTTGTAATTTTTCCTACCACACCTCTATGTAACTAGAGAGCACAAGATTGGCCCTCACATCGGTGAGAGAAAGTTGGTATTGATGGAGCTTCAATAAGTTTCACAATATGATGTTATGGTGAACTAGAGAGTAAGAGAGTAGGAAAATTGTTAAGAGAATGCAAGAATGAATTAGAAGGTTTCAATTGAGTCAAAGATGGAAGCTAAGAGGCAAGTAGCCATTTTGAATGCCTTTAAGATGGTTACCTACAAAAAAATAGAGGAATAATGAAGATTAAAATTCTTGAAAAATATCATAAAATGCAAATGATTGTAGGATGCTAGCACATTGCATGGACGTTCATGTGAAATGCTAGTGTTGAAACAATTTGAGCCAAATACAAGTACAAAACTAGGAAAAATATGAACAAGACATTTGAAACATACTATGGATCTCAAAAATGTGAATCATGTAAAATAGGAACAATACAATGAAAGTATCAAATTTGCACTCAACAATCACTCAATAAAGCTCAAGAGCTATGCACAAAATAAAACAATGAATAGTTATATCATAGAAAAGACCTTGATTTGCTCCATTGTTTCTTTGATATTAAATTGAAAACTTGATATGTGGATTGCTCTTCAAAAGAGCATAACCATGATAGCACAATGATAATTGTAGCATCAAAAATTATCACCCTTGATAGTTTCACACTATGTTTTACTCCCCCTTAAGTTACTAGACCTAATTGAGCCCTTAATTTCCTAAATTATGCATTCCATGTCCTATTTTTAACAATTACCAATAAATTTCAAGTGGAAAAAATGCTTTCATCCAATACTTTGCCCTTGACACCTTAATTTATCAAAAATAAGGGTGGGACACTTACAACTTATGGCACATATGTCCCATTATGTTGAATGGGTCCCATTTTGGTGTAAATGTCCCTCTCCTATTTTCTAGGTCCAAATTTAAATATGTTAATTTCAACATTTTATTATTTGCAATTCAAATGTCTAAAGTTGGCTATCAAGATTCAATTTGTGGAAATTAGAATAATTACATATAAATACCTAGTTATGGCTTCATTTCAAATCTATCTAGCACTAACAAGCAAGAGGTCAACATTAAGAGCAAGTCAAGAGAAAGTCAAAAAAATTCAAGAGAAGATTTATGGAAATTATTTCAGCAATTCAAGATCCAAACATCATGTCAAATACTATGTGAGTTTGTGTATGTTCATGTTATCATTGTTTGTGAAGGCTAACCTTTTTGTAGGTCTCCAAGCAATTCAAGCAATTCAAGCAAGCAAGATCCAAGACCTTGAGGAGATGTGCATGACTTCAGTCCTTCAGGGAAGCCATTGAAGGGTGGTGAGTTGCAACTTTTTGTTGATTCATCATTCCTTCCTATCATTTATCGTTTTATCATTGATATTGCCATTGTGGAAGTGGAAACACTAACACGAGGTTTGACTAAGGAAAGCCCCTAAATGGCACAACACTTCCTCTCTCTTTGAATGTGAAAGTTTCAGGTTTAGAGAGGATTGAAAAAAGTTCGAAGTTCATTTATCCATCATTGCATTCAAAACTCTACATCTTGAAAAATCACAAAAATCACCTAAAAAATTATTTGACAGTGATTTGACAGCAAAAATCAAAAGCTTAGATCTAGAATCAGAGGACTGCAAAAATATAAGTGAAATATCTCTACAAGGATAGATACACCATATGGTGAATTATTCCTATTTAGGTTGGCTCCAAATTTACAGGACAGGTACACATAACTTTTCCTTTCTCGGATCTATTGGTGAATTTCTATTATAGTTTCTCAGTTGTTGAAATCTTGCATTTTTAGATTAGGGCACATAGTTTAATTAGGTTAATTAAGGAAAATCAATTCCAATAAATTCAAAAGGCTCAAAATGATCAAATCTAGGTCTGATTGGCTCACCTTCATGGTTGAAAGTCAATCTAATCACCTTGTTGATTTGCATCCTAATGTTCTCTTGAGAAAGGCTTGATCCTAGTGTTCTATTGCATTTAGACTTAAGATCCCTTTTTTATCAATTTTTTTTTTTGTGAACCCTACATTTTGACATTATAGGCCTTCTGAAATTTGAAATAATTCATCCTAGATCTAGGTTTTCCATTGCATTTTTTTGTATTGTTCATTCAGGGTTTCATTTTTGCATCATAAAAAGCATAAAAATTCAAAAAATTGCATATCATATTGTATCATAGGTTACATTAGGGTTTATTTCAGTCATTATAGCTTGAATATACATTCACATTGCATTCATTAGGTCATTGAAATATGATATTATTTATTACATCCATTTAGGCATCCTTCATATAGCTTACAAAGTGAAAAATTACATTGTTTTGTTTCAAAATTGCATCAAAATCATCATTTTCAGATTTTGGCATCGTAGAATCAGTCAATTATTGCATTTTAGATCTAGAAATTGCATTCAAAATTATCATTTATTGTTCAAACATTTTTCACATTGTTTTACACTCTCATTTTGAATCACATTGACATAAATTGAGCAAATTTTGGAAAAATATTAATTATCAGACCTGTTTGCACACAAACCCAAAATCCTTAAACAATATCATACATAGTCAAAATTTGAATTTTTTAAAACCTTGTCCAGGACATAGACTCCCTTGGGAGGCTTTGTCTTGCTATTTTTGGCTCAAATTTTTTTTTCTCAAATCTATGTTTATGTGTTCTTTGTATGCTTCTGCTATCTAATTTTTGTTTGTCTTGTAACTATCTGTTTTGCTAAAACCATTGCTAGCTTGATTCATAGGGTATAACATCATGTTATCATTGCAAAAATATTGTATTATCATAATTCATGTTCTATTGTCAGATCTTATTAAGCATTTCAAGGAATTTTTGTTACAAGCTTGTCACAATGAGTTTATTTCCCTTCTTTTGTTGTTTTCATTGATCCCTCTCCCGCTATCTCTCCTACTTATGAGGATACATTGGTGCAGGAGAATACAATAATTGACAATCATGAAAATCATGTTTGTTCTTCTCTCAATATCTCAGCCACTTAGGAAGAATGTATCTTGGTGTTAGAGGATCCAATCATCGAGCGCCATGATCATCTTGTGTGTTTCTCTCCCAATACCTCTATTACTTGGGAATATATTGTTGGACAAGTGGATGAAATCATTGGAATATTTCCTTAAAAAGACAATAAGATGGATTACATAAATGAAGATGCTAAGGTGACATTAGATCCCCCCTTGATAGAAATCATCAAGTAGTCAACTCTGTTGAAGTTATGAATGCACAATTAGCTATTAGATCTCCTTTAATTATTAGACCTCCTAAAAATCCTTTAATTATTGGACCTCCTAAAGGTCCTCTAATTATCAGACCTCCTAAATCACCTTTCATTATAAGACCTCCTAAATCTCATGGCCATATCCTAAACTTTGCAAAACAACTTACAAGTAATCATGTGTTGCAACAACCAAGTTATCACATAGTTGCTCACACATATAACACTAGGAATTATAAGAAAATGAAAAAAAAACCAACATCTATCCCATTACCTCAACCATACCTCCCACCCACACCTAACATTCCACAACGTAGTGGTAAAGAATATGATCTTGTTTAGAAACTTCGTAACACTCTTGCTAAAATCTCCTTGTGGGATTTGATTCAAACATCACCTGTTTATCATGACATGATTTAAAATGCTTTGCAAAAAGTTTTTCTCCCTCCTAGTGCTCAACCAAATGATGTGGTAGCCTTTTCTTGAAGCTATGAATGAAGATAATTTGGATATTGTCTTTCATCAAGATGAATTACCCCCTTTGAAAACATAAAAAAATGATGCTTTGATGATAATGGTTGTTATTAACAAGATTGGGATTAGGCATACCCTTATTGAAAATGGTTCAAGACTTAATGTTTGTAGCATTAACCTTTTTGAAAAAAATTGAGTAGACAAAACCTTAATCCAACACGATGCTTTATAAATTAAAGGTTTGGGTAATATGGGAAGACAACCACTTGTTGTGATAACATTACCTGTTAAATTTGGTTAGGTTGTATTATAAACTCCCATCCATGTCATGCACGATGATCTTTCATATAATATTCTCTTGGGTAGACCATGGATTCATGAGATGAAAGGAGTGCCTTCAATGCTTCATCATTTAATGAAATACACATACAACAATAAGGTTTACATGATAAAAGTTGATCCTAAATTTGAAAATTGTTTACAAACTAAAACATGAATAGAGAGTCCTTTTAGAACATTGATACCAACTTCAAAAGTGGAACCTTTACAAATTGAAGACAAGGATGAGTTTCTTTCATTGGTGACAAAGTTGTTGGATGGTGATTGGGGATCATTAGATTTCAAACCTACATTCATGGGGGAATACAAGATTACACAATCAAAATCAGAAAAATAGAAAGAAATCACAATGATATCAACACAATCTATCACTGAATCATCCACAACTACTAGTAAAGAGGAAAACAAAAATTACACATCCACTTATGATGAAAATGATTATGAAAACCACCTTCTTTGAAAGAAATGGAAGCCAAAAATGGAAGAGGTTATCAAATTTTAAAACAATTTGGCTATAATGGAAAAGGATGTGGTCTAAAAGAACAAGGTATCTATGTCCCCATAGAGACTAATACACAAGAAACGACAAGAGGTCTGGGTTATTATCCTTAAAAAATAATGAAAACATAAAAAATATCTCCACTTAATCATACAAGAGATAAATAGCATTAGTTTCTACTCCTTGCCATGTGGTAGTTGTAGTATCACACAATACCCATTACCATAAATGGGGGTATAAACTAGGCTTTATGCAATCATATTTAATTTCACAAGGAGAAACATATATTCATCTATTTTTGGGCTCATCTTTGTCCCTACACTTGGGGGGAAAGGGGTTAGGTAGCCTTGTATTAGGTGCATTCCTTCTAGCAAGGGATCCCTTTCTATCTCCTTAAAATGTTAGTGTAGCGAGTACACTAACATTTTAAGGGGGGGACATATAGTGCCCCACTCATTGTTTGCATGGGAAATGGTCCATTTTTAGTGATGATATCATACATCTCCTAAAAAGTGTGACCTTGGCAGTGAAAGTGTGGCCTTCTTGATCTATGTTAGTATCTCCTTTGTGGTGATATTAGGCTTGATGTCCCATAAGAGTGTGACTTTTTATGGCATATGATGTTCCCCTTGGTGGTAACACTATGGATAGTATTCCTTAAGGTGCAAGATTTTATTCCATGACTTTTCCTCTCTTGGAGGTGATGTCATGTGTGATATTCCCTAATGTGTGACCCTTCATGTATTGAGCAACACCCTTTGTTATTTTGTAAAGCACCTTTTGTAGTGGTATTGTTTATAACACCCCTTAAGGATTTGGCCTTGTCTTGTTTCTTCTTCTTAGACATTTATGTGCCTTCTTAAGGCAAAATGGACATACAATACACATACACTTAAGGCATTACAATGATAATCTATACTTGTCTTTATTATGCAATAGATAAAATTTAGTAGTGTCTAGCTTGGAATTATATCTTATAAAGATGTTTGATGCTTTTGATTAGGTAAGTATGGTTTTGAAAGGGCCTCAAACCTTGTACAAGAGAGAGGTAGATCATGAAGCACAACCAACAACAACTAACAACAAAAAACACAATACAACCAAAGAAACAAGTCTAACAAACCTACTAGCCCACCTAAGTCATGGTGGTTTAAAAAATTATTCCAAAGAACTTTGTTTTGCCTCAAACCAAGGATCCTTCTCCTCAAAACTATTTTTTTGGGAAGGATATGAGGCATGCAATCACTAGAAGAACCTTCCCCCATTTTCAAAGCATCCAATGGAGAACACTCTTTAAGATCAGCTGTCAGAATTTCTTGGTAGTTCTCCTTAGTAGATAGTTGATTATCTATCTTCTTTCAATTATGAGTTGTTAGAATTGGCTATGGATGCCAAGATCTATGGATCAAATGGAAAGCACAAAAAGAGAGAATAGAATATGACAAGAATAGATTGTATTCAATGTCAATGATATGATATGATTGTTTACAATGAGAGAGACCCCTTGGTTATATAGCCAAGGTGAGATGCAAGATGTCATAGGATTATGACAAGTGTCTTAATCATATGACATGAGACAACTAATCACACTTACCTAGGTTCACATGTAGTAGTTGTCAAAGCATAAGATAACAAATAATGACAACTAACAACTTCTAGAAAGATTCCTTCCTAGGACCTAAGTAAACTTAACTAAGATGTAAATAAGTCCCCTAGTAATGAATTAACTAGGTACAAGACTTTATTTACACCAACACCCCCCCTTAAGTGCAACTTAGGGAGTAGAAAATTATTATGCAAATGACACAAAGATGCAAAGATGGGTCTTGACTACTAAGCCATGTTAGGTACCCATCTACATATGCAATGAAATGCAATCTCTCACAAGCGAGGAAAAGGAGAAAACCTAGTGGGACAAAACTCCTCCCCAAAAGAGAGATGAAGTACAAAATAGAAATACTCTCAATGATGCATGAGAAGGTAAAAACCCCATGTGAGGGAAAAGACCCCCCATAAGAGAGAAGTAGAAGAGAGACAAGGAAACAACTCCCCTTCAATGTTGAGGCTCCTGCAATGATGGTAGAAGCTCAACATTGAATGCTGAAGATGATCCAATCTCACCGAACAACATTCCTCCCCTTAGGAAGAAACAAAACCATGGATGTATGCAGGATATCAGGAACGTAGATGATGTATGATGTCTCTGAAGCATGCTCAAGTGTCTCCATGTCGATGTCGAAAGCTAACACACTCCAAACAAGTGTTCTAGGCCACACTGTTGAAGAGGACAATCCAACATCTAGTAGAGAAGAATGTAGAGCACAATCTAAAGACAAAGAAGCCTCCTCCAAATGCTATCCAAAAGTATCCACACTCACACCAATCTGTGAAGAATGATCATGTAGAGAATGAACAAGAGGGTCAAAGTGTTCCCTCACAACAACTGAAGAAGGTGCATCTTCATCAAAGAGAAGATGAATGCTATCAATAGTGTCCTCCAAACCTCCAAGATGAGACTCTAGAAACAAGTTTGAAATACCTGTCAAGAAGCCATCCAAAGTAGCCATATCTAGAAGACAATGTATATCCTGCTGCACTAAATCACTAGGATCCAAAATTGTAGCAACACAAGCATCATTAGGTACAATAGTAGATGGAGGAGATGAAATGCATGGCTCAAGTACTGGATTTGATGTGAGAACTCCCAAGTTCAAAAATCCAAATGTCTCCTTTGAATCATAGTTCAAGTGATCAATAGTTGAAGGAACAATGTCACCATTAGAAGCAAATTGTGCAAAGGTATACAACTGAGATGAATGATCAACCACCCAAGTAGCAATGATCTCTTGAGTCTCCAAGTCTCGAATGATGACAAAATTAGGTGTGAACTCCACAATTCTCCCATCTCCACCATGTGTAATTTGATAAATGGAGAGAAGATTGTTTGTCAAATGAGGAACACACAAGACATCCTAAAAAGTGTTGTCCCCAATGCTAATAGATCCCTTCCCTGTTACACTCATGTATGTATTGTTTCCCATCAAGATTGGAGACATAGAACAAGGCTGAAATGAAGAGAATATAGACTGTGAAGATGCCATATGATGTGATGCTCTTGAATCTAGAAGCCATCTCCTTGATCCTAGACCTGAAAGAGCACAAAGAGCTTTTCCTTTATATCTTGATGTAGATGTTTGACCTTTGTCCTTTTTAGACTGTTTTGAAGTAGAAGGAGAAGAAGATTCAAACATTCTAGAAGGCAAATCAATGTGATTCTTTTTGAGAAGATTCTTCAATTCATCAATATCCTTCTTATAAAAATAATGTTCTTCATGTCCATCCTTTTTGCAATATGCACAAAAAGGCCTCTCCTTCTTAGATGTTTTCTCTTTTGAAGATGAATTTTTACATTATGTGGAATTTGATGTGGATTGTGTGTTCTTCTTAGGCTTGTTCTTTGTCTTTTCTTTGCCACTTGAAGACTTCTCATCCTTTGCAACCAAGGCATGTGATTTTGAAGACTTCAAAGTACCAATTTGAATAAGCTTATCTTGCTCCCTAGTGAGTTGCATAGCAAAATATTCAAAGGAATGCATCTTAAACTCACTCCCAAAGGCATTCTTTGTAGCATAGAAAGTAGACACAAACATTGAATATTTAGGTCCTAGCTTTGAAAGAACCTAAATATTCAATGTTTGTGCCTACTTTCTATGCTAAATATTCATAAAGAACCTAAACTTGCCAAAAAAAAACAAAGTGGTCTTTGATCTTGGTACATGCAAATGCCAAAATAGGCCACAAAATCAAGTACAATTTTTGGTATACAATGAGATCAATCTGATCATACCATTGAAAAGTACACGAAAAATATGCACTTTAAAAAAAAACTACACCAAAAAATGTTACCGTAGAAGCAAGTTATGAGCTCTTGAAGTTCCCAAAATGAGGATGAAGCAGCAACACCTATGGGAATCTGCAAATTTTGGAAAAACCAGAGACCAAAACTAGAAACTGATTGCACCATTGTGTAGAGCACGAAAAATTAGCCCAAATAAAAAAAAATTGCTCCAAAAAAAGAGCCAAAATGAGCAAGATATTAGCCTTCAAAGTTTGACTTCCAAAATAAAAATGCAATCCATGAGGGGGGCAAAATTTTTCTTATCACGTTGACGTCATTGCTGACGCAATGATGACGTCAGCTGACTACTTGATTAATATTGACGGATTCCTCCTCGTCAAAACAAAATATTCGCCAGAGCCAAACGACGGACGAAATATGCTCGAGCTTTTCAAAATATTCTAAAGGAAAAATATTCTTGGGAATATTATTGGCTGGGATCTCCCATTCTAATTGCTGATTTTTGTAACCGCCGCCGGATTTTTAATTGAATTGCTGGTATTAATAACTTCCCGCCGGTAATATTCTCCTCTGCCAGAAGAGATTGCCGACGCCGGTGGCGGATGTGGAGGGCCCGCAGGGTCACTAGTGGCGTTAGGCCATGTGGCGGCCGGGTGAGGCAGACTGTACCCCTTGTGGTACAGCGTCTGCGCAGTACTTTGTACTACGAAATACTCCGTAGAAAACAAAATTTTTCTTTTGAATTTTAAAAAAACAACTTTTACAATAAAATTTGCAGATTTTAAATTGTTATTTTTCTAAAAAAAATTTCTACGATTTAAATAATATATTTTTCTGCAAATCGTACTGTTGGCATGATTATGACAACCAGGGGGGCCGTATGGCTCTTTGGGCAATTTTTTTTGCCTCACCGGACAACTGCTCCGATTTGGACAAATTGACAATCGATCTTAGGGTTTTTGGCCCTTCTGGACGCGATGGAAGGGTCAGATTTGACCCAAAATGGTCCAAAAATGCAGCTACCTTTTGCATTTGACAGCCACTCTTTAGCTTCAAACCCTCATAGATTTGGCCTCGTATGTCCGATTTGGACGAAACAAAAGGAAAAATCAACTTTCTTGAACCTTCCGAACACAATGGTGAGCTTAGATTTGCACCAGCAAGCTCCAATATGAACCCACAATAAAAGCCAAAAATGGAACCTCCCCAAATCTAGTATCTCTCTTCAGAAAAAGACTCTCCAATGGCACCCAATCTGCTCTGATAACATGTTAGAATTGGCTATGGATGCCAAGATCTATGGACCAAATGGAAAGCACAAAAATAGAGGATAGAATATGACAAGAATAGACTGTATTCAATGTCAATGTCAATGATATGATATGATTGTTTACAATGAGAGAGACCCCTTGGTTATATAACCAAGGTGAGGTGCAAGATGTCATAGGATTATGACAAGTGTCTTAATCATATGACATGAGACAACTAATCACACTTACCTAGGTTCACATGCAGTAGTTGTCAAATGATAAGATAACAACTAATGACAACTAACAACTTCTAGAAAGATTCCTTCCTAGGACCTAAGTAAACTTAACTAAGATGTAAATAAGTCCCCTAGTAATGAATTAACTAGGTACAAGACTTTATTTACACCAACAAGAGTAAATGAGTCCTCCTTAACATCTTGATAATTGTTTTCCTTCTTCCAAACAAAGTGATTTTTCTTGTTCTTGTGACAAGAAGTGGAAGAATGACCCACTTTACCACTAGAAATACACATAACAAGTGATTCTTCAAAGTATAACTATTGAACCCAAACACGAAATTTGGAGGACAAGGTGACTTAAGTGGGAAACTATAGATTTTTTTCCACAAATACACATAATCTAGCATATAATAATCGATTTGTAAAATTAGTGATCTTATCAATAGTACTATATTTCTTGAAAGAGTTAGCAACAAACATGAAAATATTTTCATACCAAAATTCCAAGGGAAGCCCATGTAAATGAACCCAAATAGGAAACTTGAAGGAATCAACCATATGATTGAAATTCGACAACCAAGCTTGAAGAATTAAACTGTTTAACCCCAAAAACCATCAGTCAAGACCTTAGTACAATCCTCTTGACATGAAAAGGAAAAAAGGAAAAAACTATTCAACATTGCAGAAACCTCTACCTTGCCACGAAGCTTCCAAATTTGAAAGATCCATTTGTGAATAGTGTTAATGTTGGGACAATTACCACAAAATCTCCCAAAAAGTGAGAATCTTAACTAATTAGTTGGCTCCTCAAGAAGAGAATCAAGAACATCAATGGTAATATGCATAGCTTCCAAATAATGCAGGGTGCTAGAAATCTCATTAGAATAACCTTCCTCCACCTCTCTAGGGGTAAGAACATGGCCAACAACTAGAGGAACAATAGGCTTAAAATGACAGTAGATGGAGGAACAACTTCATCCACCAACGACTGAGTCCTACACACATCAAGAGAAACAAAAAACATAAAAGAAGCAATGACTTCCTCCACCAGCAGTTGAGTCCTACACACATTAGGAGAAACAACCAGAGAAGAATCAACAACTTCCTCCACCAATGGTTGAGACCTACACATATCTAAATCAGGAGAAAAGGGATGGGGAAGGAAAAAATCCAAACTATCCTTCATGTAGGGTAGGGCATCTTTAGAGGGGAAAAGGAAACCTTTACTCAAACCCACAAACTACACACCATTAGTGGCCTCAGTCACCTACACCTCAACAAGCTTATTCACCTTTTGACAAGCCTCCAATAAAAGATCCATGAGGAAGTCCTCCTCTTCATATGGGGAATCCCCATCATAAGATAGGGTAGGAGGGGAAAGCAGGTCTTCAACCTCCCACCCAACATTCATTTCCTCACAATCTGAATAAACTAGGGAAAAGAGAGCAGACCCCTCACCTCCCTCGCAAGCATCAAAAACATCATCTCCAACACCATCTTCAACATCATTTGTAATAGAAGCAAGGGTTTGTCATCATAGTTGTGAACAACAAAAACCATCTTGCACACCATTTCTCGTAGCCACTGACACCCTAAGGAGATGGGAGACAGTGCCAATGTCTTCCATCCTTTAGGCTTGAATCTAACCTGCTCTGCATCTGGATCATCCATCTCATCGCCATCCTCATCCACAATAGCTGAGGGAAAAC
Source organism: Sequoia sempervirens (assembly GCA_007258455.2). Taxonomy (NCBI): domain Eukaryota; kingdom Viridiplantae; phylum Streptophyta; class Pinopsida; order Cupressales; family Cupressaceae; genus Sequoia; species Sequoia sempervirens. The sequence goes on from VDFB02047230.1 coordinate 340,044,182, forward strand.
AACCATCAGCGACTAGGGTTTTTGGTGTTGAACGCCAACATTTTTGTTCTTTCAAATTTCTCATCGCTTCATAATCCTTTTAAAATTAAAAATGAGGAAAAGAGATGTTTGAGGTTAGGAATACACACGTTAGTGATTTTTTGTTTAGAAATTATATATGAGATTCTAAAAGAAGAATTGTATTTATTTCCTTAAATTAGATATTAATGAACTCAACACAAACTTAAATTTGGGTATCAAGCTAATTTATCAACCTAAAACCAATAAATTAACCCTAAACATCATCCTTAAACCAAAAAACAATCCCCTTAAACTTTTAAAAAATTGGATGTTGAAAATAAAGGACCCAAGGTGGAAAGTAGAATATTTAGTAATATGCAAGGGGGTTGTGACATAATTTCTAAGTGGGTTGTAATGAAAGTCTAAATGGACTACATGGGGATTAATTGAGAAATTTTTGTTTTGCAACTTATGCACCCAACATTACTCAATTGAAACTTGATTCAATGATGATCATCATGATAATCAAGTGACTTTGACTCATGCATAAATACTAAATTTATTCCAGTAACACTTGGATCAATATAGTGCATTATCATTGGATAGGTAGCACTTGGATATTATATCATTTTGAATTAGTCAAGTGGCACTTAATGACTAATTTATGCATATTTAATCAAGTGACTTAATAAATGTTGAATTCTAGAGGAAGGTGTTGGTTAATTGAAAATGTGGACTCAATGACACATTAAGATTTACATGTCAAGGTTGTCTCTAACTATATCCATAGATAAGCTTGTGATTTTAGTGAAACATGAACGATAATCATTTTCCTTGTATACTTATGTGTATCTCTATAAATCACTAGTAATGAACTTGATCTACAAGGCTTAATATGCAATTTTTTCATAAGTTTCATACCTTAAAAAATTAGGTTTGATTTTTGGGTCGTTACAAAAAACTTCCTTAAAGTTGATTAAATCCCCTAAGTTTTTAGTAGCAATAAAAAGTGACCTGGTGGTGATAGAATATTAATTATTAAAATTATTCCTAGGTTAAGTGCAAGTAGGTGTCTTATTCCAATTAATTATAATCCAAGATACAATTGATAGATGCATTATGTATACAATTGTTAAATATGTGGAGGCCCAATATAAGCATATGTATGATTCCAAATATGTCCAACACAAGTTTTTGTTGACACATGAATTTGTATAGATTATAGTAAATGGTGGTTTATTGATTATTGATTATGTGAGAGTCTAATGCTAGAAAATGTGTGGCTATGATTAATTCTTAAGAGACAAAACTCTCTTATGCCATTGTAGACATCCAAATTTGACCACTTCCATATGGTCAAATTCGTCTCCTTTATCCGTCTACTTCATCAATATTAATTAAATGATTTATTTAATTAATATCTCCCCTTTCCCTAAGATTCCTAAAGTATTTAATTTAACAATTAAATACTTTACCTTTCATATGCTCCTCTCTAAATTAAATAAACATATCAATTTATTTAATTTAGCTATTTGACCTTTTTAAATTAAAACAATTTTAAATTCTTCTTTTTCTCTATAACCCTCTTCTAATTTGGATTAATTTAATTAATCCATGATTAAGATGTGTACACCTTAATCAAGATTAATGTCACATCCTCCATATTCTCCCACTTACTTCTAATCCCTCATTAAGTTTCTTAATCACTTGTTTGCACAACCTTAATCTAATCCTTTTGCTACATTTAGCATACCTTTTTGGTCAACCTTCACAATTTCCACATTTAGCCTAGACCCTCTTCTCCATATGAATTTAAAATTCACATTTATTCTTCCAAGGACTCTCCTCTTCCCCATACAAGTTGTTAGAAGCTCTAGAACTTCTCACTTGTCACATCAGTCACATGGGGTAAAAAACCTTCTATTATAAGAACCTTGTTTTATCCACAAAGTACTTTTCAACCTTCTTCATAAGAACCTTGTCTTATCCACAAGGTGCTTCTCATATGAATTTAAAATTCATATTTATTTTCCCAATCACCTTATCCCTTCCAATCATGTGAATTTAAAATTCGCATTTATTTCCCCAACCACTTCTCTCTTCCCCATGAAGATTTGTGAAGAATACTAAAATTCCTCATATGCCACTTTCCTCTCATATGAGAACAAGAAGTTTCTTTTTGAAGAAATCTTCTCCTTATCCCAAGGCACTTGAAAGTACCTCCACCTCACTTGTACCCTCTCCACCTCACCATGTCCTTTTTCCATCTCATTTCCACATGGCAAGATGTGAGGGCTTGTGAATCTTCAACTCACCATGTTCCTCCATCTTGGCCATGTTGGTTCAATCTCAACCATCCATTTCTCTAGAAAATTTCTCTCTTAAAATGAGAAACTGGCTCTCATTTCATTCATTAGGCATTCATACACTTGCATTCTAGCTCTCAAGCATACTTGTATTCTTGAACCTCCATTGTTGCATACATTCTAGCTTCAATCTTTTTGCACTTGCACTTACCCTTTCAACTACCCACATAGCTTATTGCATCCTCCATCTCATTTTAAGCATTTTGAATCCATTTTCATCACACCTTGCCATCAAAGAAGCACACAAAACATCAAAGATCCAAGGGCCAACCAAGGAGCAGCTTGAACGAGGTAAAATCAACTTTCTTTTTATTTTTATTTTGTTTGGGTTTAACTTAGGCCAATCATTGAGGTGATAAGTGTTTTTCTTCATTTACATTATGTTTTGCATGATTTAGAATAGATATAAACACTTAATCACAATCATATTTTTATTATATTCTCATGATGTATAAATATCTCTAATGACATGAAAAATTCTTACCTTTAAATACACAAAACTAGATAAATAATTTAAACTTATTGGCAACCACATTAATGAGTAATGATAATATCCGTAGATTGCTATCCTTGGAAAGAGAGAATTTTAAAATTTGGAAGCTAGGGATTTAATCATATCCATGATCCATTCTAAGGGTTAGGATTGCATCTAAAATATACTAAATTAAGGGAAAGGTTTTGGTAATAGAGTTACAAGTATTATAAACTAAACTATTTTCTATAATAGAGTGTGCTAAATATCAAAATTATTTGCTAAAATTATGCCTAAAAACACCCAAAGAAAATGTGTAGAACATAAAGGTGAAAGAGTGAATATGGAATTTTATCCTCTATATTTCACCTCCAGTTTGGTGTGGATGGAAATCTAAGTGTGCAAGCATGCCAAAGAATAAAGGATGTTAAAAGGGGTATGGAATTTTTGGATCTAAAAAAATCTTGTAACTAGAGAGAGTTTGTGTTACTATGAAACTACACATAAATTGCTTTTGAAACTACACATAAATTTTTGGAAAGAGTTTGTGTTACCTATGAGACTACACAACAAGCAATCAATCTAGAAAAATGATGGAAAAATTAAAAGTGTGCAGATTTTAAACTTGGAAAAAAAATCTACTCTACAGGATATGCATGCAAGTTATTAGTTCACCACAATGTAGGGAAATAAACATTTGACCCTACATTAATTTCAATGGCCTAAATGGCGGTGATAGGAAATTAATGCAATTCAACCCTAAATTAATTTATGATTTGAGATTTGACTAGTTGAGATAACTAAACAAAAATATATGTGGAAAGACGGTTATAAGCCATATAAAAACTCGATTAATATTGTTTTTGATTTATGTAATAAAGTGATAGAGACTTGCAATCAAAAATATAGAATGTGGATAGAAGACTAGAGACCTAATATAGCTAGGATTTGAGATTTTGAGTGCTTGGGTTGGGTCACACTAGTGGTTTGGTCTAGGTGGTATGATTTTGTTTTTGATGGCATTATTAGTTTGATGCATAAATTGTTCTTTGGTCCTTGTAGAAGATGTTCACCCAAGAGAGATATGTATAAGAAAAATACGGTGGTGTTAAGGAGCATCATTTGGATTCTATTATGCAACTATTGATGTATGAAGCTTGCTTAACCCTAAGTCAAGTCCCTAGGTCTATTGAATAGTAATGAAAAGGGCCAAGAGGTGGTAATTAATGGTGATTGTTAATTGTTGATTTGCTAAGGTTTGATGCAAGTAGATATGTGATTCCCATTGAGACTGATACACATTGTGGTTGATAGATGACTTTATGTAGATGCCATCGAATGTTGATTACATTGAGGTATGATGCAAGTACACATTGATGTTAATTATGTCTAATACAAGATATGACATATAGATATATTTTTATAGATGGAAATGAATGTTAATTTGTTGATTGCTAATTATCTTAAAGTCCAATGCTAGTAGATGTGGGGTTTACTAATTCCGATGAGAGGAAATAATCATGTGTTTTTTTTATTATAGTCTCATGATGTCTAATGATCTCTAATGATGTGAAACTATTCTAGAATGGTGCCTTCAAATACACAAACCTAAATGCATAATTAATATTGTTTGTTGCTCACGTTGATGGGCAATGATCATATCATGAGCTTGTCAATTGACATTTGAAATTAAATATTTAAATCTTAGAAACTAAGAATGCAATCACACATGCAACCCAATCCAAAAAGACTTAAGGTGTTAAAAACTAAGACATGAGTGTCATGAATTAAAGATTCAATAAACAAAATTTTAATTTTAAGATTGAGTCAATAAACATACCAATTTAAAAAAAAAAAACTAAAATCAAACATCAAAAACATGCAAAGTCAATGGGCTCTTGATCTGTTGGTGAAGTTGAATGGTTCTTAATGAGCCCACCAGGGATCAAGTCTTGCTGAGTGCAAGGCTCTGACATCATAAGGGATGAGGTCGGGATCGTGCCCCAAGTGAATTTGGTGGAATGGATACCCCTCAGTCCTTGTCTCTTAGCCAAAGAGGTTCAACCCAAGAAGGCTCATGCTCCTTATCAAATAGCTAATAAAATATAATCATAAAATAATGAAATACACAATTTTATCCTCTACAACTATACATATTCTAAAAATTGAACCATTCATGATTATGATTGTTTAGGTCAACAATATGTCATGATCAGATTCATATGTTAGTGATGTAAACCACTTGTTGCCAACCCCACAACTACCCACTTGGCTTGACTTAAAAGTTTGAGGTGGTTATTTAATTAAAGGCATACATCCCATGCTTAATCAATGCCTATTTCTTTGGGACGGGGGAGTTTGTTGGGCAACCCACGCTTTCTTTGACTATCATTTAATATCAATTTTCTTTTTATTAACTTCGTTCTCCTTTAAAAAAGAAAGCTTGTATTTAAAGTTTAGTGTATAAAAACAAATCTAGTGATATTTTATTAACTAGTGACGTATTTGAATTTGGTAAAAGAGTTGTCATTTTCGACAATAACAGGTGTGATTTGAATTGATAAAATTGCGTATTTCAAAGTGGGCTTTGTAAAATAATTATATTAGTTATATATTTATAGTAGGATTCAACTTTATTGTCAAATTATTGACTTAATTTTATAAATAGTAGTTTTCATGAGCTCATTTTTTTTTAATGAAAATGATTGGTCTACTTAGTATCTATTCTAAGTAGGTGTGTTCACAAGGATTCTATTGCAAGTAGGTGTGCATTTGGAAGAGGTCCTAGTATTAGTTTGAATCAAATATTATATTCATTATTAGTCGATTCAAATGAATAATATAATAGTGAAAATTGTAACCTTTATTTTTAGGGTTGATTAGTATGTAAGTGGTATTGATAAGTAGGAGGTATTTTCCACAACATGTCAAATTGTGATATTGCTATCAGGATTCAACCATGTAGTTTTATGAGTTGAACTCATTGACCCATGTTTCATGAGTAGTGGTTCACAAGAACCCATCTCTCATGATAATGAATGGTCCACTTAGCACCCATTCATTATCATGTGAGATGGGTTCTTGTGAACCACTACTCATGAAACGTGGGTCAATGAGTTTGGTTGGTAAAACTACATGGTTGAATCCTGATAGCAATATCACAATGTAAGTGGTATATTTTAGTATAAAAATTGACAAATAATTTAAATTTAATTTGATCTCATTTTTTTAAGAGTTGATTTTGATTTTCAGTTTATCTAATTTTTCATGTGGATTAGATTTATATGCGTGGAAGTGAATTTAGCTTACTTTTGTAATTTGTAGAAATAATTGCAAAAAATTCAAAATTCAAATTTTAAATTTGGATCTTTTTTTAATTATCTCCAAATAGCTTCTATTGAGCCAACTAAAACAAAAAAAATCATAAACTTGTGTGGTAGGGTGTTTTTTTAAGGACAAACCTAGTTTATTATGTTCTATACTTGAAAAATAAACTAAAAGCCCCATAGCATTATCATTCCAACATTCATAAATATCATCATTGTATCATCTTCTTACATTAGCATTTAGACATGTCTATGGGTGTTGGGAATTTAATCCATGTTGTAGTTGACCAATAGACTAGGATATTGGAACACCTTAAGATTATGTGATGCAAATGAATTATATTTGTTATAGCAATTCAAGCAAGATTAAGAAAAAAAACATGAAAATATATGCATAACACATATATAAATGAGACACAAGATTTGTGTAAGAAATACTTACAAGAAAAAATTGCTAGAAGGAGAGTAACAAAATTATATACATAGGAAACAAGTCCAATACATTTAGTCTTTCTTATAGAGTCTTAATCTACAAACTAATGATGTACAACCTTTGCACAAGTCTATCCCATCTCCAGGTAATAAGGCATCAAGCATCATCAACGTATTCCATATATACAAGTAATTAGATATAGTTGTTTTAATAAAATTCCAACTATCAAACTAGCCCATGGAATACCATAAGTCACACAACTAAAACATGGTTACACTCTGATGTTAGCATACCACATAATATACCAAATGTGACTTCTCCCTATGGATAATCACCACATATAATTAGCTATTGCCACACTTACATAGTCAAAATTTGTTGACCATCTTCACCTAAATTATGTACATGTCTACCTACACTATAGTTAGACACTAACTATGGCTTGTGGTAGTAGAGACAAACACTCAATTACTTCTAACCCCTTGTCCTTTGAGCTTCTCCTAAACATAATCATGTCCTTAATCATCACTACATGCACCCTTCAAATATGTAGATTTAAAAACGCTGTGAAGGTTATTGAATTAGCCCAAAATTGACATTAGCAATTGGTTGAATTTCATGCCAGTATTTTTAAGGAGTTAGTTTTTTTGTTCAATGTATATGATCCAATAGGAACTGGACAAAAAAGGGTTGTATGGGAGAAATTAAATAATGTAATTCAGTCCTTAGGGGATGTGCTAGTGATAATTGGGGGTGATTTCAATGCCACATTGTCGGTAGTAGAAAAATGAGGGGTCGTGACAATCACATCTTTGTCTAAGTAGATTTTCAACATTTTGTGACTATAAATGGGTTATAGGAGGTGGTGATGAAAAATGGGATGTTTACTTGGACAAAAAGGCATAAAGGTTTCACTAACATTGCTACCAAGCTTTATCATTTCTTTATCATTGGAAATTGGGGTAATTTCCCTTTTATCATAGAATCTCATATCCACTTAGTGGTAGGCTTTGATCATTATCCTATTTCACTATCCTTTATTCCAGATGAGTCCCCAACATGCTACCCATTTAAGTTCAAAAATATGTGGCTCAGGGATGAAGGATTGAAGTCCTTAATTGTTGAATGGTGGATGGAGACTCTCTTTTATGCTAGTACCAAAGCTTTTAAGTTGTTCAAGAAATTGTAATACATTAAATTTAAATAATTGAGTGAGTGGAACGAGCATCATTTTAAAAATATTTTTGCTGAAAAAGTTTGGATTAAGGAGGATCTAGAATAGTTACATGAGAAAGTAATACAAGTAGGAATGAATGATTTTGAATTTAATAAATAGAAGTTGTTGTATAGCTAGTATGTTGAAGTGTTAGCGTGTGAAGAAAGTTTCTAATGTCAAAAATATTGAGAGTGCTGGCTAAAAGGAGATCAAAATACTAAGTATTTTCATAATGCAATTAAAATTAGAACCAACAAAATGACATATCTAAGATTAAGAATGGGAAGGGGGAGATGCTATCAAAGTCTAAGGAGACTAATGATGAGGCTGTTAGGTATTTCATAAATTTGTTGAATAGTGATCAGGACCCTTGGAAAGTGCAAGATAATGAGGTGATCAATGTCATACCAAAGGTGCTGAATGAACAACAAAATAAATTGCTTAACAGGGCTATGACAATGGAGGAAGTGCGTGTTGTTGTTTTTCAGCTAGGTAGGGACAAAGCCCTTGGGCCGGATGGGTTTCCAACAAGTTTCTTTCAGTCCTTTTGGGAGATTGTGAAGGAGAATTTTTGGGGAGTGGTGGAAGAATTTTAGTTGCATTCATATATGCTACAAGACTTGAACAATACACTTATAATGCTTATTCAGAAGAAGGAAGTTCTTCCTTTGATGATTTCCAACCGATTTCTTTGTGTAACATAGCTTATAAGGTGATATTGAAAGTTCCAAAAAATAGGGTAAAACAAATTTTGGGAAACATTATTTCAGAAGAACAAACTGTCTTTGTCCCTCACCAATCAATTGTGGAAGGGATTATCATTACACATGAAACTATACACTCAATCAAAAAAGTAAAAACTGATAGAATGCTGGTGAAATTCGATATAAGAAAATCCTACAATCAAGTGGATAGATCTTTCCTACTTAAAGTGCTTGAGAAATTTGGTTTTGGTCCAGAAACAGACTCTTGGATTAAGAGTTGTATTAAGACACCTAGATATTCAATTTTGGTGAATGGCGGCCCGCAAGGTTTTTTTGCTTCAAAGAGAGGCATTCATCAAGGGGGCCCTCATCCCCATTTCTCTTTATCATTATGGATGAAGTGTTAGGCAAATATATCAATAAGGTAAGGGTCTCAGGCTTATGGAAGGGGGTCAAAATTTCTCAAGGTGTGGAGGTGGTCACTCATCAATAGTTCACATATGACACACTATTATTGGGGGTTGCTTCTTTGTAGGAGGCTCATGTGATGAGATCTCATATTGATAAATATTGTATGGCATCATATCAAAAGGTAAATTGACATAAATCATAAATCTTATTTTTTAATACAAAGTTGGACAAACAAAGAGAGATTAGAAGAATTCTTGGTATCAAGGTTGGTAAGTTACCTGGTAAATTTTTATGTATATGCCGTTGCTTGTCGGGGGATGCAAGTCTAATCTATGGTCACAGTTAATGGATGATTTCTTGGGAAAATTGGAAGATTGGAAAGGAAGATGGCTTACTTTTGTTGGGTGTATTTTAATGTTAAAATTTGTTATTTCAGCCATACCAATATACTCTATGATGTGTTTTAAACTACCCGTGAAAGTAATTTTGTTGGTAGAGAAAAAGATGAGGAATTTTTTTTGGAATGTAAGCAATGAAAAGGATAAAATACCATTGGTAGCATGGAACAAGATTTTCCAACCGAAAGATGTAGGGGATATAGGGGATGTAGTGCTGCATAAATGGGATATAATGAATGAAGCCATGGGTAAAACCTAGGTTAGAAATGGGAAATAATTTTGCAAAGGAAATATATGGATAATCAAAACTAGGAGAGGATACTTACAATAGAAAATCCAATGAAAGGTTTCGCTATTTGGAATTTTATGCTTTCGTGCAAGAAAGTGGAGACAGATCATTTGATATGGTAGCTTGGAGTGGGAGAACAAGTAGATTTTTGGGAGGATTCTTCGGAGGGATTCCCAACATTGAGAGAAGATGAAAGACTCAACGAGATTCAAAAGGTTGCTGAGGTTAGACTGGAGAAGCGAGTGAAAGATTACTTAGTTAAAAAATTTGCGGAAGGCCATGAAGTTTGGGAATGGAAATTAGTGGATGATCTAGATGTGCAGGCTGATTATAAAGTTTTATTGTTGCAGATTTTAAAAGAAAGGACAATCATGTTGTTGGGTGATAAAGAAAAATTGGTATGGTGTGGTTCTAAGAATTGGGAGTATCATATCAGAATAGGTTATAAGTTATTAGAAGCTGCTTGGAAGCAGGAGGATTGGCCACACCAATTATGCTGGAATAAAAAAAGCATCCCCAAAGCAGGTTCATTTGCATGGTTGGCTCTTAGGGGTCGAATATTGATGGGAGACAGACTGATGCATTTAGGCTTCTATGGTCCCAATCAGTGTGTGCTTTGCAAGAAGAATGTGGAGACAATTGATCATTTATTATTGCAATGCAACTTTTCAGTTAGGTGTTGGAAGTATGTTCTCAATAAATTAAATTGGCAAACCCCTTTCCTTGCAATGCTGGTAGAGATGTTTAAGGGATAGAGGAAAAATATTAAGAAATCAATTTTTTCAAGTGTTTGGTAGATTTTCCCTTCGCTGGTAATATGGGAAATGTGGAAGGAATGAAATAGACATATTTTTCAAAGTAAAGAATTAAGTATAGAAGCTTTGTTTTCAAAGATTGAGCTAGCCATAATGAAAGCGGTGAATGCATTGGCAAGAAAGCAAACTCTGTCTAAATTTCCCTTATGTCAAGCGGATAGCAAGCTGCAACAACAATGGCCAACACTTAAAGTGCCATATGCAGGTGTTTACAATGTAAAGGTTAATTTGTCAAAATGTGATAGGAATGTTGGTTGGGTTAGGCCTAAGGAAGGATGGTTAAAAGCTAATTTTGATGGGGATGCAAAAGGGAATCTTGTCCCATCTAGGGCAGGATGTGTTATTAGAGATATGTATGGAAAATTTTTAGGTTTTGGTGCTCAAAAATTGTAGGAGGGAACAATAATGAAGTAGAGGCACAGGTTGCCCTGCTTGCGGTGAGTATGGTGAGCAAATTCTCAATACAAAAACTACATCTGGAAGGAGATTCACAAATTATCATAAATGTGATAACAAATGGTCAATCATAAGTTTGGAAGATAAATAAAATCATTAAGCTCATTCAAAAAAAGTTAAATTAGTTCTAGGATTTCAAAATAACTCATACGTTATGGAGTGGCAGATAAGTTAGCAAATTGGGTTGTCAGAAGTGAGTGGGACAAATGGAAGGTAGCTGAGGAATATTTTCGAGAGATTCAGTTTGAAGAGGTATAATTTGTTAGCAAGGATGCAATAGGCTACAGGGAGATACAAAATGAGCTAGGGCAGAGTTGAAAAATAAGAATGTTTGGATGCTACATTAGCTAATATTTAAGTTATGGTTAAGCATGCCACAAGTGCTTATCCTTATTATAATAAAGTATATAAATATATACTTAGGAATATATCATATAAGGATTATAATAAAACTATTGGCATGTGGAATATGTGGAAAAGTCTTTGGAAAATGGATAAGGGTAGATCACATAGGAAAATATGCATGTACGAATAGACACACTTTTCTTGCATGCAAAAAAATAGAAGTGAACTGAATGATTGCTTGAAAGGTGAAGTTCACATGGACATGAAAATACCAAAAGATCTATACTTAGTCAAATTTTCAACTTTTAAAACCTATTACAAAAATTTCCAACTCACTAGACATTGTGAGAAATCGGGATAAAATAAGATAGGAGTGGAAAAACACATGTCAATAACTTTCGCCCCTTAGCATATTTTTCAAAACTTCAAAAAGAAATTGGGCCTAATTTTTAGTACTCTACAAATCAATGCTAAAAAATTGATAGAAAATTACCCATGATTGATATCTTAGATTAGTTACAAATTTGGGAAAATACGACTAAGGTAGAAAATGGGACAAAAAGTTTTGTGCAAGTATGTGCAGTTGGTGTTGTCATTGTTGTCAACTATATGAGCAGGAGATTATTGCAAGTGTGTGAGAATTTGGTATTGAGTTAATGTTTCCTTTGATGATGCTTTGATTAGTTGCATTATGTTGTCATTAGTAAGCTATTGGTGCCAAACACTATACTTTGATTAGTTGCATTATGTTGTCATTAGTAAGCTATTGATGTCAACCTCTAGTATTGCTTTGATAATTTTTTTTCCATGGATGCATGGTTGATTTGTTGGGTTATAGTTGGCTTAGTGGTAATGAGGAAGTGTTGAAGATGTTGAGTATGTGTCTCTAGTGCTTGGTTTCCAAGTTCTTTTGAGAAAATTTGAATAAAAAGAGATACATAAAAAATTTGAAATGTCAATGTTTGGGGAGATGAATTTCTTCCTTGGGATACAAATCAACCAGATAAATAAAGGTATTTTCATTTCACAATAAAATTATGTCAAGGAAATATTGAATAAGTTTGGAATGGAAGATTCTAAGCTGGTATGTACCCCTATGGTTACTAGTTGCAAGTTGAGCAAGAATGATGAATCTTGTAAGGCTGGTCAGAGCAAGTATAGATCAATGATTGGAGGATTGATATATCAAACTGCTACTAGATCAGATATCATGCATGCAGTTTGTATTGTGGCTAGATTTCAAGAAGATCCTAGAGACTCACATGTTGCAACAGTTCAAAGAGGATATTCAAATACTTGAAGGGAAATCTAGATCATGGCTTGTGGTATCCAAAGGATACTGACTTTACTCTGAGTGCTTACATAGATGCAGATTGGGATGGTTGTGTAGATGATAGGAAAAGTACAAGTGGTGGTGCATTCTTTCTTGGATGTAGATTGGTGTCATGGCTAAACAAGAAACATGATTCAATGTTTTTATCTACTACAAAAGTAGAACACATTGCAATAACATCTTGCTGCACACAAGTTTTGTGAATGAGGAAAAAATTAAGGGATATCAGAGTGGTATATGATGAACCAATTTCTATCTTTTGTGATAATACAAGTGCTATCAATATATCAAAGAATTAGGTAATGCATTCAAGGATAAAGCATATCTCAACCTGATATCACTTTTTGAGAGAGAAGATTGTAGAGAATGAAGTAAAGCTTGAATATGTTCCTACAAAGAATTAGGTTGTTGATATATTTACTAAGGCTCTTCCTAAGAATACTTTTAGTATCCCTAGGAGAAGGTGGGGGTTATTGCCCCTCCTTTGAACTAGATGCATAAGGAGATGCAACAGTCCAGTGGATCTCAAGATTCATTCTTTGGTTAGGACCGATGTTGGTGGCTACCTCTCAGGGGAGTAGGTAGTGGCATTATTCATTGTTGGAGTAAGGAGGAGTGAGAATTTCCATTGTGCAATGGTTGTTGATTGATGCAGTTTGGTGTGTGGTCCTAAGGGTAGTATGTAGGGTAGTAAAGGAAAGGAAGTTGCAGAGTGGTGGTGAAAGGGTGAGAATGAATGATACCAATATTTTTTCCCTTTTCCATTAATGTCAAAGGGGTGGAGAGTAATGTGAAAAAAATCAAAGGGAGAGAAAGTCATGTGAAGAAGATTTTAAGGGAGAGATTAATGAGCTAGTTGTGTAAGGGGGAGAAAGTAAAAGAAAAGAGAATAAGAGTTGGTATAGAGCAAGAGTATTGATGATCAAATTTATTGTGTTTGTTGTTGATGGTTTTTCACATCATGTGTTGCCATCAATGACAAAGGGGGAGATTGTTGCAAGTATGTGTAGTTGGTGTCATTAATGTCAACAAGATTTGGTGTTGTCATTAGTGTCAACTGTATGAGAAGGAGATTATTGGAAGGGTGTGAGAAGTTGGTATTGAGTTGTTGTCTTTGATGAGGCTTTGATTAGTTGCATTATGTTGTCATTAGTAAGCTATTGGTGTCAACCTTTAGTGTTGCTTTGATAAGCTTATGTCTATGGATGTATGGTTGAGTTGCTAGGTTGCATTTGGCTTAGTGGTGATGAGGAAGTGCTGAAGATGTTTAGGATGTGTCCTGGTGCTTGGTTTCCAAGTGCTTTTGAGAAAATTTGAATAAAAAGAGGAAGCAATGTGTTGCAGAGTAACATTTTGGATTTGCTCCACATTTCTTTTGGGTTGAAGATATGCTTGTGCAATTTGGACATGTTGATTACAGGTGTTCAATGGTGTTATATTCAGAATTTGGTGTGTTGGATCACTATGTAGAGGAAGTTGTGTTCACCAGTGTGTGAACTGTGTATTGCAAAGATGTTTGGGAGAAATGGTTTTGCTCTGCATTTCTCCATAGAGTGGTTTCAGATCTTGCAGATTTGGAAGGGTGTTGATAGTGTTTGTATCTTTCTTCCAGTTGAAGTTGTTTGAGGTTTGGCGCTTCATAATTTAATTTCTTGAGTTAGAGTGTATGACAAAATTATTTGAGTGTATTGGGTGTGTACATTCTTCAAGTGAAAGTTGTTGCAAAGGAATTTGTTGGATTTCAAGGTGTTTGTGGAATATTTTGGATTATGTTCAAGAGTGGTGTGTTATTTGCAATTCATCTTTGGATTTGAGGAAGTATGTACTTAATTTTTTAATGGTGTTTACACAGGTTTGACCGACCTTGGGTGCTCACACTAATTGGGGAGTTGCTTCAATTTTTGTGGAAGTGTGGCATGGCATGTATGAGTCAATTTAGGTCCTAGCTAAGGTGTTGTGGTTCGCCTTCATTCCTTTCCACCATGAGAATGTTTTGGTGCCAACCTAATTTGAATTTGTATAGTTGAGGTGCATAGCCAACCTTGGAGAACGCTTTCAAGGTTGAAGATGGTATAAGTATTTGTTGAGCTGTTTAGGAATGATAAGATAGATGGGTGTGATGCAAATGATGTGAATTGTAGAGTTGTAAGGTGTGAATTTGTGAAGTGTAATGCAAGTCTTCATGTGTTAGATTACTAGATACAGTGAGCTGAAGGAGTCTACAATCTTCAGTAAGACTATGAAAGTGTTGGTGATGTTGTGGTGGACTTTTTTGTTGCATTGAGATGGATTTCTCATTGTAACACTCTTCTCTATCTTTTTTTATTTTTTATGATAGTGATCCTTTCTTTCTTTTGGGAAATGAGGCCTTTGATAGTGAGCTCTTTGTAATCGGTGTTGATATTACCTTATATTGTAAGCTAATCCTCAATGTGGTTTTTCCCTTCTTGTGTTTTCCACATAAATTTGGTGTTTCTTTGTGCATTGTGCCGCTTTGGTTTTGTTTCTGTTATCTACTTTCATGATAAATAATTCTAACAGATTAAGGGTTAATTGAATTAATGTGGCTTTGAATGTTTGTGAGGGTTTTGAAAATTTAAGGTACAACTGATTCATGCCCTCTCTTAGTTGTCTTGTGCATTCAACAAAGTTTTGGAGTGCAAACATAGGTAAAGAGTGGTCTTGGTTTGGGAACAAGATGATTCATAATGAATAGAGGTAAGAGCAATAAAAAGGAGAGGTAAGTGCAATAAAAAAGAGAGGCACAAACAAGATTTAGACATAAGAGAGGGTTGTTCTACAACTACAAATACGAGTAGGGATAGAAAGGGGAAAGTAATTGTGCTCGGGCTATCTTGAAAAATACCATTGGTGGTATGTTCTTGGAGGTTCAAAATCCTAGTCTAAATATCACTAAATTTTATGCCATTCCCAATGTAGAACCAAACTTGTTGGAAGACATGGCTGAGGTGGTAATTTTGATGATACATAGCATGAGAGTGGATCAATAAGCCTTTGAAGAATAAAGCGCACTCAGTCAATGGTTTTTTATTGAGATCGATTAGTGGAATATAATTTTTTTAATGTGGGATAATAAATAAAAGTTTGGTGGGTACAATAATCCTAAAGATAACATGATTTTATTGTAGAACTAGAACTACCTTCTCAAAGTTGGAAGAATTGAGGTCAAGCACCTAGAATCAAATAGAAGATGCACTCCTTGGAAGACAACATAGTAGACAGAGATATATAATATCATTGCAAAATTAGCCACCTAAAAGCAAGAATGGAAGGATATAGAGGAAAGTATAGTGAGCACAGTCTCTTAAGCCAAATGGATTCTTTACAAGCATGAGTAGCTACCATATACTCAACTTCAGTAGGGGAAAAAGTTGCCCAATAAATTATTTAGAAATCACAAAGATTGCAATATACTTACAGAGCAAGCTTCTCATACGACTATAACCAACCAAAGATCTAGAGGTAACATGATCGTTATTAGACTCTCAAAATACATCACAATACCCAACCGTAATACAACACCCTCATAAAATAGGGTTTCCTTTTAAGGTAAGGAAAACCAACAAAATATCTACAATTAGATATGAGACCTAATGATGAACGGTCCAGATTTACAATATATCATTAAATTAATGTATGTTGACAATTTAATATATTTTAAATTGTTTTTTTTAGCACACTCACATTTCACTCTACCCCGTGTTGCCATTGTATGTTATGCCTATCAATGTAACTAACACACACACATATCCTATCAATAGTAAACCTTATATTATTGCAAGGTTGAGGCACATTTCCCAACAAATTTTAGTTGGTGGAAAATAAAATGTGTCCTTAGATTTTGTATGCTTAGAAAGGTCCTCTAATCCTAAAGATGACATGACTTTAATCGTGTTTTTATTCTAAGATTTATTAAGGTAGGAAAGTATTTAGCGTGAGAGAGAATTTAATGTTTCTATTTGGACCAAACTTAGAATACTAAATTAAGGAATATATTTTATTCCTAGAAATAAATTTCAAAGAACTAACCCTACCTAATTTTTGGTAAGCTTTCCAAAAATGTATTTAAAAAAAAATCCAAAAATTCCAGCCTATAGAGCAAATTAATGAAAGTTTTGACTAAAATTTGACCACTAAATTAAATAACTTATTTTAATTATAGTATTGAAATACAAAGAACTAACCCTGTTTATTTTTTTCAATCTTTCCAAAAGTATAATTTTAATTTTTTTTCCAAAATTTGCGGGCTATAGAGAAAATTAATGAAAATATATTAAATATTAATAAATTTAAGAAAACATAAATTAAAAGTCTATTTTTTTTTCTAAGAACTTATCTAATACAACCTCAAAATCCAAAAACAATCAAATCTAAATTGCACTAGTTTAGAAGTTATGGTGGAAATGAAAATGTTGGCCCAAATCATAGCTTTGATATCACTTTTTATGATATTTCTTGGAAATAAGTGAAAATAAGAACTATAACAAACCACTTCGAGGGGGTTACCTCCAATAATCAAATAATATTATATAAATTCAATATTTGATGATAATGATGATATAGGAGAGAGTTCTCTTTCTTATTTATAGGCTTAACTATGTAGAGACATACTCATAGAAAAAAAATAGATACATAACATGAGAGTGGATCAAGAAGCGTTTGAAGAATAAAGTGCACTCACTCAATGGTTTTTGAGTGAGATCAATTAGGGGAATATAAAATTTTTAACGCTGGATAATAAACAAAAAATTGGTGGGTAGGGTAATCCTAAAGATGACATGATTTTATTTTAGAACTAGAACAACCTTCTCAAAGTTGGAAGAATTGAGGTCAAGCACCTAGAATTAAATAGAAGATGCACTCCCTAGAAGACAACATAGGAGATAGAGAGATAATCTCATTGCAAAATTAGCCACCTAAAAGAAAGAATTGAAGGATATAAAGGAAAAAAACAACTTAGATGTTAGCAAGTGCACTATAAAAAATAGTGCAATGGGTTTTAAAATTTTAAATGAAAGACTAAAGAAGATTGATTGAAACCTTGAGCTTCAACTCATCAAGTTGAAATAAATGATATGGTAGGACCCAACATTAATGCCAGGGGAAGGAAGCTGAAAAATGATAGAACGAAAGAGAAAGATTTGTAGGAATTTATCAAGTTACATGAAAATTTATGTAATGAAGAGTTTGAGGTTGTTGAAGCCTTAAGTAAGTTGTAGTAGGTCCATGCGTTTGTGGTTTCTTTCTTTCTTTTGTTTATTGTCTTACTTGAACTTTGGTTTACTGCTTGCTATTTTGGTGAAGTTTTGATATAACTGGATTTTAGGATCCCTATAAAACCTATTTACCCCTTAATAAAAATAATTAAGGCTCAAACAACCCAATTTTTCAACATCAATGATTGAGAATATTTAATTTTATTTAAAACTATTCAAGAATTTTTTTAACATTATTTAAGACCAATTTTTATTCATTTAAGAGTTTTTATTTATTTTAATTTACAACTATTTAAGAATTATTATTAATTTGTATTTAATATTTTTAGAGAGACCAATGGATGGATGAGATTAAAAGATGAGATCAATGACTTAAAGTCATGGGAAGATGAGAGGATGACAAGTGTACTCATTTGGTTAGAGAAGATGGAGGGAGAGAGATTGAGGAGAAAATTAAGGTTGGAGATTCTTCTTGGGAAGATTGGGTGGACAAGATGGAAGGGGTACTTTGGAGTACCCTCGAGGGATGGGCAAGTCATTTGACCCATGTGACAAGGTACAGTGTACAAAAACCTATGCCTTGTGTACAAAAGATCATACCTTTGTACACAAGTGAGGATGTGCATGGTTTGGAGGGAGTTTTGACAAGGATTTGACATGTGCAAACATGAGATTAAGGGGCTAATTGATTTTAGGCCACTTAATGGAAAGTAGAGGAAAGTAGGAAAATTAAATAAATAAGATATTTATTTAATTTTTGGTATGAGGATGGAGGTATTTGGATGAATAAATATTTAGATTTATTTATCTAAGATGAATATTAAAAGGAGAACTCTACCCACCCGCTCACTTATTGAGTCATATTTCCAAATAGACCATTAAACTTTTATTAGAAATATTTTTCTCTATAATTTATTGGTCCACTGAATAACATTGATTAAAAAACCTTAGAACTATTGTTTAAAAATAAATAAAAAAACATTTAAAAAGCTTGACCCTCTCCATGACAATTTAAAAAGACAAAGGAAAAGAATAAGTATATTTAGGTAGACCGAGTCAAAGTTGAATACCCAAGTAAATTTGATGGTCCAGTCAGTAAAAGACTTGGTAACCGTTGATTCAGTCAAGTCAAAGATAGACTTGAATTTGACGGTTAAGTTAAAAAACAAAAAAAAACTTATTTATTTATTCGAGATTGCCTTAATATTTAGAACAAAGTGAAATAAAAATGAGAAAATACATAATATAAAAATATATTATAACATTTTAATTATAAATTATATGAAATAAGATTTTTTTTAAAGAAGAACACAGTTGAATCCTGATAGCAATATCATAATTTGACATACTGTGGAAAAATACCTCCTACTTATCAGAAGAAAACAACTCAATTTTATGGACTGTGAATATTTTATATTCTTATTATATTTTGACGGTTTGCCCTGAAGTGTTAACGGTCTAAAAATTTGTACGTGGATTTTACGCAAGTAGTTGGCCGTCACATTTAAGCTTGAAAAATACACGTTACGAAACTGACCGTTAAATAACCGTTATGTGAAATAAATAGCCGTTTGGACGGTGCCCGTTTCTTCCTGTTATATTCATTACGTAACATCATTGTAAAAAATAAATTAAATTAGTTTTACAGATAAATCAAAAGGGTAAGAAATTCAACGGCGCATTCAACTCCGTTTTGTTTACGCGTTCACGAGCGTCGGAAACATCAATTTTTACCAGTTTTTTTTTCGTGGGAACAGACACATTGAATATATATCTTTGACTGAGTATTATTCCAAAAACACGCAAATAATGAAAATTTTGCCAGCCCATGCTTGTAACGCCCTTTGACCACTACAGTTGTCAGAATCAAGGTAGACCAAGACCAGATCTCAGTTTTCAACACTATAAACAAAGGATAGGAAGTTCATATATGGCATGAGATTGCAGAGATACTTGATAAACAGGGATTTTGGGTATTGTGTTGCAGGGGATTCTTATAAGATTTTGGATTTTCTTATAAGAATCTCCCCCAAAGTTATTATGTCTTGTATGACTGTAGAACTTCCTAATAGCCTCAGATGGTTTAACAAGGCCCAGGGTTTTGATTTCAACAAGAGTTCAGCAACAAATATGTCTTGCATTGTGGCATCAGCAACCGGTTCACCTGTTTTGGGCTCCTGCAGGTCTCCTTCTGTAGTGGTGGGTCTGCATGATGAGAATGAGATATGTACTGGGTCTCCATTGAGGTCACCCCTGAATGGATTTCAGACCCCCAAGGGGGTTAGAATTGGTTGCAAGGATGGTGGTCTGTGCAGATCACCCATGAGCCTAAGCCATGAATTTGACTGTAACAATAGTGGCGGGTCTCCTCTGAAGACTAGGCATGCAGCTGCTTCTTCATCTTCTTCCTTTTTGAGGAGTTCACCTACACAGGAGAATTTAGGGTACAGGACTCTGCAGACTAACCTTTTGGGGTCTAGGCTGAGGGATGTACTGGTTGCCAGAGATGTCAATCATTTGATAAGTGAGAATGAGAGTAACAGTCCTGTGAAGAAAACCCAACAGAGGATTGTCCCTGTACCTCTTACAGTGTGCAATCTTACAGTTAGAGTGGATGATGGATGCGAGGATTTTGAGAAGGGTGGAGAGGCCATCGATAAGAAGCCTCCTTCACCCCCTTTGAAAAGAAAACGCCCACCAAGGCTTGATATTCCCCAATCTACCAGCCTAGAAGCACTGCCCTTGAACAAGGAGCAGCCTCCCAAGGAAGTCACCACGGAGGGTTCTCATTATGCCGTTGTCTGCAAAAAGGGTAGAAGAGAATACATGGAGGACACCCACAAGGCCATGGTCAATCTTCAGGGTGATTCTAAACAGGTAAGGCACAAATAAAGCTCCGTGTTTAGTCATTACTTATTTTAAGAAAATAAAGCTTCTGGGAACATACCCAGTCAGATTTCAATTCTGTAGATGTGCTGTTCTAGGGGAATCTACAATACCAAAGTCACATACCCAGTCAGATTTCAATTCTGTAGATGTGCTGTTCTAGGGGAATCTACAATACCAAAGTCACATACCATAAAACTATGTCAAAATTTTACAAGTAAGTCACAAGCCCATCGTAAATGAAACTTTTCTGTGGAAACCCTGTATGAAACCCACTGGCTTTTGTGATTTGGGTTATTTTTTTAAGAACAAAGTCCTTAAACACTTCATTAAGGCTAAGCGTAACTCTTAAGTAAGCTTTAATCAGCTGAGAACAGATGGGTCAGTTACTTAACATTTTATCTTGTTCAGGGCTAATTTAACTGTTTAGATTTTTCAAATTGGGAAATTTATGAAATTAATCCATTACTCTGTCAAGTCAAAATTGATGCAGTATTATCTTCCCACCCACTGCATGATTTTGTTCTTGCTGTTCATTTTAATGATTGGGTATATAAGACTATAGCTATGGATAAAGTGGATAGCAGTCTTGAAGCTCCTTTTTTGATTTTTCTTTTCTTTTCTTAGGATAGTCTGTAGATGGTGGTTTGGCATAGCTAATTCCTATGACTTTTGTATCCTTTTCCAGGCATTTTTTGGTGTATTCGATGGTCATGGTGGTCGGAAAGCTGCTGATTTTGCTGCTGAAAATATTGGTCAAAATATTATAGATGCTTTGGTAAAGATTGGAGATCAACAAGAGAACATTGTTCAGGCAGTTAGAGATGGTTACTTAGCCACAGATGCAGAGTTTTTAAAGCAGGTTAGTGTTTGAGGATTAATGCTCTGAGTCTAGAGATTCAGTTTTAAGTAATTTCTGCTTTTGTTTTGTGGTTTCAAAGTTGTCTTTTCCAAAAATTGGTGAGGGTTATGAACTTTTTGAATCAAACATTGGTTAGGGTTATGAAAAGGTTTTGAATCATCTCAAGCTTACACTCTTTAAAAATTCATTTTCCAGGGTGTTAGCAGCGGTACATCGTGTGTTACTGCTCTTATAAAAGATGGCAACATGGTAGTCTCCAATGCTGGGGACTGCCGAGCTGTAATTAGTAGAGATGGCCATGCTGAAGCTCTCACTTGTGATCATCGAGCAGCAAGGGAGGATGAGCGAGAAAGGATAGAGAATTCGGTAAGCAAATGAGCATTTTGTTGTTTGTTGCAAAATATCATTTTTTTTTGTGTTGGAATCATTGCTGTGATCAATCTTCTCTAACGTTAATTCCTTTTGCAGGGAGGATATGTTGATTGCCGCCATGGAGTTTGGCGAGTCCAAGGAGTATTAGCTATATCCAGGGGAATAGGCGATTTACACATGAAAGATTATATTTTGCCTGAACCAGACACCAAAAAGATTGAAATTAATTCTGATTGCGAGTTTTTAATTATGGCATCAGATGGCCTATGGGATAAGGTAATGTTTTCCAGCCCTTGAATACCACATTTTCATAGGGATTTTGGTAGAAACCTTATAAATTTCACTGCCATAGCAATTAGCTCACAGTACTTTTCTGTAATTCTTTCAGGTCACCAATCAAGAGGCAGTAGACCTTGCCAGGCCTTTCTGTGTTGGGGTGAAGCCAAGTGTGGAACCTTCTGAGCATCTGAAAACAGAAGAGTTATTAGCAGAGAATTCCAGTTCGCCTGTAGGAGGCCCCCTTGCTGCTTGCAGAAAGCTTGTAGAGTTGTCAGTAGCCAGAGGATCTCTAGATGACGTAAGTGTGATGATAGTACAACTTGGAAATTTTTGCAAGAGAATGGACTAGATGGTGGATAATGAAGCGAGGGAAGTATCCAAGTTGAAATTGTTCATAAAAAATGCAGGATGAAGAAGAAATAACAAACAACAAAAGCCAGGAAATTCCAAAACTCTATATAGCATTCACAGTTGACAATTCAGTCTGGATGCATGCAATCTTCCCTTATTTTATTAAAGTGGAAGATACCGAGCATCTACTTTTGTACAGCAATGAAGAAACCAAACTGATTCAATAATGCCCTTTTGCACCTTTTCTTCCTACAATTTATCTCCATACATAAAACAATACTTTTTAGTGTTGCAGTTGCCACATTGATGTAAGAAGAGGTGGCCCTGCATTTGTCTGTTAACCTATCTGATATGTTTAATGCTGCTACTAACCAAATGGAGGAATAAAAAATATCCTTTTTAGATCAATTAGCTCACTGGAACACTGTATCTTCAATGTTTTCTGTCCTAATAGAGTAATATTGGTCGAGTTATTTGGTTTATACTCGGGGCACATTAAGGGGCATGTTAGAGATATGTTATTAGTAATATCATTTAAAGGTCAAATGGTTGATAAATATATAAATATTTATTCATATTTATATTTTTTGAGTTACTTTATACACTGTTTGGTGAGGGCATTGGTATTTATATTTATATCTATTAGCCAACTATTTTTCAAGAATTTCGTGGGTGTGTGATTTTTTTTTAATGATTTTATATGAAAGAAACAATTTTCAAAGTATTTTAATTTATTAATGTTGATGATTTCCAAATGTGCATTCAATTCACAGTAATTATTAACATATTTCTTCCTAGTAAACACTATTATGTAATAGAAATTAAAATATTTAGCTTGCAAATTTCTGATTTAAATTGTCAGCATTTTTTCTCATCAATGCATTGGATCACATTACATGATCCTTCATTACATTGAAAAGAAAGAGGAGAATAGATGTGTAGAAGAATAAAGCTCTCTCTCTCTCTCTCTATATATATATATGACTTGTCTCTTATTGTGTTACACATTGCTAGATGTATTGAATCCTCCTTTATTGAATCCCCTATTGAGAATGCACAAATGTAGTGAATCCTCCTTTATTGAATCCCTTATTGAGAATGTATATGAATTTCAATGTTACACATTGCTAGATGCATTGAATCACTTATTGAGAATGTATTCAAAATTTTAATGCTTGCTTATTACCATACTTTTTGTTTATACAATTTCAACGTGTTGTGTATGGTATATACACTGTTGTGTGTTTCCAACTGATTACCAAGGTTTCTCTAAGGATTAGCCTAGATCCTATACGAATCCTAGATCGCTAGCCAACAAATAGGAGACAAATTTTATAATTGTTCTTCTCTCCACTTTAGACTCTATAAAATCAAGGTGGGTTCTCCTTTGCATCATATCATTCTCAAATTACAATAATGCTTTTAATGATGTTAAAACATATTACAACTTTCACACTGACAATTTAGAGGGTGAACTTGATTGGCTAAAACTTCTTCAAATTCTCTATATAGCTTTGTATTTTAATGGTCTGAAGTGAGCTTTAAACAAAAACAAATAAAGTAAAAATATGTTTTCAAAATTAAGTTGATTATGCCTAGGTTTGAATTATGTGAAATAATCTGACTGGTGTCTTATCCATTATAGAGTCAAGAATGAAGCAATTCCTCTAAATAACATGCTAAAAACTAACTCAATGTTTTCTTATAATCTCATTGCCTTACAACAAGATATCATCAAATGGACAATATTGTTAATCTTCTTTAACATCCCTACTACAACCACAATATCTTCAATGACTCAACTGAAAGCAATTTTAATTTATTACTTGAATAGAAGCCAACAATTAAACATTAATCACAACAAATGTGCTATGAGAATCTTGAATGACCCTTGATTATTAAGATTCAAAAGATATTGTATTACAACATGGAGACATCGGCAATATGATTCATATGAGCAACAAGATTGAGTTGTTTGTTGCTATTACAGAGAAAACTTACATCATCATTTTTTAAACTTCAGAAGAACTAACTGTACAAGACTAATTATACATAAAGGCTCACTCAAAACCTAAGGACTCGAATCCTAGAATAAGACTCATAATTCTTTTATATAGAAGGGAGCAACAAACAAAAAGCCTTATTCCACCGCTTATCCCAAAAGACAAAATTTAAGTAGTGATACCTTTACAAAAGGATAAAATACATTTGTACATGCAGAAGTAACCATTGCAAAAGTAGTTAGAGATATTTTGGAGCATTTACACCCTCTAAAGGATTTGGTTTGATCAAAATTGCTTCTTTAAGGTTGATAGAGTACACCTAACATTCCTTTGCTAACATGTTGATATTGCAGTTATATTGGTTGGTGAAAGCTGATTGAAAAACAATGAGCAACCTTTTGCATCATTCTTCTTTGTATCTTCATCTTGCTTTGATGACATGTTGCTTTTGAATGGGAGAAATTGGTTCACTCTAATCATATGAGTCTTGCAATCATCATTTATTAACACCTAAACCATTTCAGAGAAGCCTACCATGTTGTACTCAAGCTAGGAGGGCATATCCATACTAAGATTTAGTTGCTCAACATCCATCTCACCATCCTTATATAGGAGAGATAATATTGACAAAATTTGCTCTCCATTCCTTGCAAGACCTTATCTCTCCATTATTCAAAATAGGAGGCATGCGAAACTCTTCAAAACCTTCAAAAATATCTAAATCCCTCCTTATAAGTGCCTTATACTTGTTGTGATGGTGAATGATGTCATCTAAAGAATTTGATCTAGAAAGAAAATCACACTAATCAAAATTGGAGTTTTTTGTAATAATTCTCAACAAAACTCCAGGTGCTCAACTGACTTGAAAGCACTTTAACCTGACTCCTAGTTGAGCATGGTTAGTGAATGCATCCTTAAAAAACATGTAGCTATCCCAAACTTTATGCACTTGACACAAAATATTTTGACATTTTATGACCCAAAATGTTGTCAACCGAATCTGACACTTTCTTAGTTGTTGCCTCCTTAGCCATTCTTGCCTCTTCTTTGCTTTGCTTGAGCTTCTCTCTTAAGGTTTTAACCTCAAGGGTTAAATTCTCCTTTTCCTATGATCCTTTGTCTTCAATAGCTAGTTATGGAGGAGGCAATAATCTTGTAACCATATTCAATTGCTCTTGCAACTTCATGTTGGTGGCATTGGCCCTATCCAAGTCTCCCCACAACTCCATTGTTTCTTTAGTAAACAAAGTTGTATTGACTGTGAAAGAGGCTGCTTGGGTGACACATATCCCTTAGTTTTTTGACTATCAAATTCCTTGTGAGCTCACTGGGTTCATTTATTACTCGGGGTTTATTGGTTTATGGAAAAATAAACCATATAGCCAAGGTTTCATGCCTTGGATTGAATCTTGACCCAAAATAGAAAGCATCAACCTGCTCCTCATATTGTAATACAGGGTCACTTACTCCTTACCTCTTGATAGTGTCAAATGCAATGACAAATGACATATCCCACCTCGGCAAGAGTAGGCATCCAACACTTATTACTAGCTCTCTACCCTTATGAGGAGTCATAGACTCCATTTTTACATTTACATTTTTCCAAGATTTTGCAATGATTTCCTTTTTCTTCTCTTTTGTGAGGCTTTTTTATTGCATCCTATGTTGTGGCTCTTCTCCCTTATTCTTAAGGACAAAGTCCTTAAACTCCTTTGTAGGAATTGGTCATCTTGCATAAATTCTGAGCAAGGTTGCACCCTTATATCATCCACTACTTGCCCTCTAGTTTCAAAATTGATGAGTAACCTATCATCTGAGGGTCTTTTGATTATCACCCTAGCAGGGGGATTCATTACTTGTGCTATATTTGTATCATCCAACATCTTATTAGGGCCAATGGGTTGATTGAAACCAAAGGTCCTATAGTAGGAGCTACTTTTTGTGGACTTTGTGGTATATCCGCTTAAGAAGTAGAAGGGCCAAGAGTACTTGATGGAGCATGCATGTTTGAAAGAAAAATGTTGGCATTATCTAGCATTGTCATGGTTCTTACTATGAAATCCTTAATATATGAATATGATTGTATTAAACATGGATCAACTTGCTTCCTCTTATTTTCAGCAATTTGGATCTTGACCCATAATGCTCTTCTCTATGTGGCCTCCTTTTCTATGGAGCAATTCCTAATCAGATTTTAAATATTATTAGGCTCATGCAAGAACACTACCGAATTGAAACTAGTTCTTTGATCATGGATGAAATGCTCTGAGTCACATTTCTTGACCTTATCCACTCTCATTTTGTATGGGATCAATTTATTCAACCATAACTCCATTTATGTTTTATCCTTGCCTCTGGAATAAGGTCCCTTGGTTTAAAAAATTTCCACACCATCTTTTACAATCACCAATCCACAGGTTCACCAAAGTTCTCAAGAACTTCCTTGACAAAATGCTCCTCAGAAGTCAAATAATTGGACTTCTCACAATCCTTTTCACAAATATAAGCCCATTCTTGCACTAGAAAAACTCTTTTTTGCTCATCCAAGGCCTTGATCTACATGTGTGGGGACCAAATGTCTATCTAATTGAACAATAATAGAATTTAAGGCTTTGTGGATTTCATCTATAGCCAACATATTCATAGGACTTATTCACATTTCTGCTCTAGATATCAACTGCTAGCACCATCAAATTCATTGGAATCTAAATCTTGCAATCTAGGCCTAACACTTGATGGAGTGAGAAGTAAGTTTTTACAAAATAATCTTCAAAAATATCATAGCTAAAATGGTCTAGCTCTCCACAAGAAAACCTTCTCAATTCTCTATTAGGCCCTCTAAGCCTGAAGCATGGAAACAGTTTACCCTATAGCTATCTCGGTGCCTTTCATATTCTCTAGTTAGGGCTCCCAAGTCTATTGGTAATTGGGCATTAGAGTTTAAATTGAACACCTTATAAATGTAGCTTCTATCTAGGTGCATCAAGAATTTCCCACTTGTGTTTAACAATGCTCTCTTCTCAAGGTTGTAAGCTTGTGCAATCTCCTTTGATTAGGTGAACATTGATGAATACATTTGGCACCACTAACCTTCCTAACCCTAGCCTCTAGATGTTAACAATAGGTCTGTCAACCAAATTTTTTCTAAAGGCATGCTTGAATAGGGTATACCCTTGAATTGGAATGATGAATCTCTATGATTCTTGTGTTGGAAATTAGATTGTATCAAATGACTGTCATTGATGTCAACATAGTATTGAATAAATGAGATAGTTACCAGAAGCTATTTCCTATTGAAGATGATCATTATATGGTCCGGTATGTTGGTTGGTCCGGTGTGTTAATTATTAAGGTTCGGTTCTACTGTGAGATGAGCTATGATTTTGATATGTGAAGATCTTGGCCAACTCAGCATATACAATATACTATGAAGACTAGTTATGCTTTATGGATGTTAGCCGGCTTGGTATAATGCTTAAATCATATATGAGGCCAACAAAGAAGGTTTTGATTATTTTTGTGTTCATTTAATTAGGCTGACCTAATTGATGATCAAGATATGCTTGTATATATATAAGGTGTTTTGAGTACGATGAGAAGTGTAGTGGAAGAAGACACACATGAGTAGTGAATATGAAATGTGAAGATGATTGAGGAGTGTGTAAAGATTTGAGCCTAAATGCTTTATCGGTTGTGATTAGTGCAGTTTTGTTGAGCGATTACTATGTGAGGCAGTACTTCATATTCTGAGCTTCAGTGAAACTAAACCCTGCACATTGAAGGTGTATTCTATCAGTTCAATCTTTTGGAAGTGAGCCTTAACCTTTTGTACTCTAACGGTGAGCCATCTTTTGTATCTCCGGGTTGTAGGCCTATGGACAGTGAGTCCTTATCTTGGATAGTGAGTCCTTATCTTAGGTAGTGAGCCTTATTTTAGGAAGTGAGCCTTTTTGTAATTGGTTTTGATATTCTCTATAGTGTGAGTTAATCCTCACCGTGTTTTTTCCCTTATTGGGTTTTTTGTGTAAATCTAGTGTTATTTTGTTTATGTGTTGGATTTGAGTTTCTGCATTCGCATTTGATGATTAATCATTTAAGCTGTTTTAAGTATTAGTTCTGATGATTGAATTAAAGGTTAAAATATGTGACAATTGATTCACCCCCCTCTCAGTTGTCCTATTCAACATCTTGTTCTTATCAGTAACCCTATCGACCAAAATTCCTAACCCTTACGCCTATAGTGTTGTAAAATTGCACCCTACGACAATTTCACACTTGCATATTTATCCCACTACATTTATGGCGCCTCGCTGCATTTATGAAAAAAATATTATGAGTCGGAATTTCATGATTTCAACTCCATAAGGGACTATGACGAAGCATTACCACTCCACCACCTCATTTCTTGCAAAGTTTGAGTTGCATGTTTGCACTATGTGAGAACATCCACGCGACATGCAAGTGTCCCCAAATTTTTTGAGTTTAAATGAGGGAATCTCGTGAACTTTTCCCATGACATGTATGTCATTATGAAAAAATCATGGGTGTAATGACTCTTCCCACCCATGCAACCTCACAAAAATCTTCCTTTCCCTCTCATTCTCATTCATTCTTACCATTTTACACTCCAACTTTCTCTCTTGCTCTATTCTCTTCTACATGTCTTCCCCATAGCGAAGCTCTACTAGATTCACATCTTGTCAACAACCAAGGCTCTCTTGCAAGCGTTCAATGTCTCATCTATCAAGCCAAGATGGAGCCATAGACTGTTGGTAGTGCTCTTTTATTGCTTTGTCTTGTCTATTTACAATATTTATTCATCTTGTCTATTTTATTCGTGATAGGGGTTCTCCTCCATATTGGGATTTGTTTCTATCACACATCTTGTCTATTATATTTTATGTCTCGTATATTTTCTATCTATTTTGCTATCTATGGAGGTGGAAATGTCAAAATGAGGGTTTGGCTAGGCAAGCCTCGAAACAACCCTAAAACTTTTCCTCATCCTTTTTGTGTGTAAGTTTCCAAATTCAAAGAGTTGGTTGCACACAAATTTTAGGTTTTTAGCTACTACTCTGACAAGGATGACAACGTGACATGGAGATGTCCACGTGGCACACTGACGTCTGTTGGACACAAATCTATCCTTCTCAAGGAAGAATCTATAAGTTCTCATCTTTCTGTTCTTGTAATTCATATTTTGTGATCCTTTATTGAATTCTATTAATTTATAGTTTTAGCATTCTAGCTTAGTATTTCATTTAATCATGCTTTTGTAGTCTCTTTCAACTTGGTCACTTGAGCTTGTACTTTGAGGTAATTGAGGGCTATTCGCTCCCTGGAGTCTTTTCGTTGTCCTACAGACTCGGGAGTAGTGAGTCCCCTCCATTACATTTTGGTGAACCCGACGTGAACCAAATCATGTAGATCTTTTTCTTCAAAGTTTTAATGCTTTTGATAATGCCTTCTATAAAGAAGATTTTGATATGTTGGATGATGCCCTAGATGATTTATTAGAGGCATCTCCTTCTATCTGTAGATCTCTTGAACAAAATTCTTCATCACAATCGTCTTCTTCTTCTTCGTAAGTTAAAGAGTTTGTGAATTTAGTTGTAGTCTCTACAACTCCTCAAAGGCCTAAGGGACCTATCATTTATGTGACTTGGCTAGATCGTCTCCTAAAAGAATTCATTCTATTCATGGGGTTCCATTCACTATTGATTTGTTAGACCATTACATAAGATTATTGCAATCTACAACTTCCTCCTATAAAGTTGTAGCTCATACTTACAACACTATAAGGAATCAACAAAACTTAAATCAACCAACATCTTCACCACCTTCTTAGCCAAGTCTTCCTCTAGCACCTAAACCTGTCACTAAAGCACCTAGTGATTATGATCTTGTCAAGCAACTTTGTGTTACTCCAGTCAAGATCTCTCTATGGGATTTGCTTTAGATGGCTCCGATTTATCAGGGTATGCTTCAGGAAGCATTTTCAAAAGATTCTCTTGCCTTCTTCTCTAGGCTAATAGATCTTAATGCATTGATGACTCATATTTGGGTGGATTCACTGAATATTATGTTCTATCTGTAGGAACTCTCTCATTTGAAAGGATAGAAGAAAGCATATCCTTTAATGATAATAATAAATATTAATAACATTGGTATTAGGCATGCTCTAATTTACACCAATTCGGCCCTCAACGTATGTAGCATTGACTTATTACCTAAGATTAAGATTGATTCATCTTCTCTTGTTGCTTCTTCTTTGTACATTCATGGATTTGATAACGCTGGTTGACAGTCCCTACTTACAATAATCTTGCCTTTGAGGTTGTGACTCATTACCATACCCACCTTGGTTTATGTTATGTTAGGTCCTTTTATTTATAACATTCTCTTGGGAAGACCCTCTAGATTCATGCTTTGGGGGTAGTAACTTCTAATTTGCATCATTGTATAAAATTTATTACTAATAATGAAGTAATTACAATCAAGGTTGACCCTGATGCCATACACCTTTGTGAAATGGAAGCTTCTGGTCAGACCTCGGTTGCTTCCACTCTTAAAAATTTCATTCCTTCATTACCTTCTAATGCATTTACATCCTCTTTGGTAGTGTCTTCTTTGAAGGTTTCTCCTGAGATGGATGTTCCTAAAGAAGAACGTCCCAAAACAGAGAATCCTACATCTACCCCTTCAACTTCTTCCTCTCAATTGAATGCATGTCTTGGTGATGATTGGGGTCCTTGGAATTTACCAAATATTTCATTGGGGAGTACAAATTTGATCCTATCCATCTTGAAATTCCAATAGTCTCATACACCTCTGTCAAGAAAGATGCTTGTCCTCCCACTAAGGAGAACAATCATGCTTCTGCCAAGGAGGATGATTGTACCCCTGTTGAGGAAGGTAATCATGCTTCTGTTAAAGGGTTTAAATTTTGTACTTCTATCAAGAAGGATGATTGTGATCATGTAAAGAAGTATGATACCTACAACTAGAATGATGCTCTTTACGTTGACCTCCTCATTCTTAGGAATTGCAGACATGTTATAGCCTTGGTTTCAACCTTCTTTCTAAGTATGGTTATGGACATAAAGGTTGTGGGCATAACGAGAAAGGAATTCAAGTCCCACAGAGTTTTATCTTTGTGAGTATAACATGGGGCTTGGATACTATCATTCTAAACCGAAATCTAGGAGGAAACCATGGTTGAATGTCAACATGATTTTTTTCAAACCTTCTTCTCTTGAATTAGTTCATCATGAATTGATTAAAAACATGGTAGATTCTAATGAAGTTCCTCTAGATGTGTTCTCTTTAGAGGAAGCATTGGAATAATTCTTAGGTGTCTACTCTTATTTACCTTCTTATCACCATAAATGGTGATTTCTGTATCACTTGAATAAGCAAGTGTACTTTGGAGAATCCATTATGAGCATTGATGAGAAGGCTCCTTGTTTAATGTGGATGATGATGTTCCTATATCTCATCTTAAAAACTATAGTACTCTCCTTAAAGGAGAGACTTCTGATGTTTTCATGGATCATAATTCTTCTAAAAAAGTGATCAAGACTGAAAAATGCCTTTCTTCAAAAGAATATAAATGACATTATGGTTTGTTGCATTCTCACCTTGATATCTTCACTTGGTCATATGAGGATATGCCTGGAATTGATGAGTCCGTGGTGGTTCACTATATCATTCTATGTCCCAATGCTAATCCATTTAAAAAAGAGATCCAAAAGATGATGCCCAAGGTTTCCTTATTAGTCAAGACTGAGATATAAAAGCTTTTAAAACCTAGCTTTATCCGCCCTATTAACTACTCACCTTGGATATCGAATATCATTGTTGTCAGCAAGCCTGATGGAAGTATTTGAATTTGCATTAATTTTCATGCTCAATAAGGCTTCTCTTAAGGATGATTTCTCTCTACCTAATATTGATATGATTATAGACTCGATTGTAGGACATGCCTTATTGTCTTTCATGGATGGCTTCTTGGGCAATAATTAGATCTGTATTAATCCAGAAGATCAATACAAGAAAAATTTCACTACCCCTTGGGGTACCTTTTCTTATGTAGTCATGTCGTTAGGATTAAAGAATTCTGAAACAAATTACCAATGGGTGATGAATCTTATCTTCCATGATTTCATTCACATAATTCTAGAAGATTACATCGATGATATCTTGTCTAAGTCTTTGACTCATCAAGATCACGTTGAAAATCTTCGTCTTATCTTTGAAAGGCTTTGACTCTATAAGATGAGACTAAATCCTCTTAAGTGTGTTTTCAGCATGGATGCCAAAAATATTTTAGGATTTATTGTTTCTCACCATGGGTTCGAAATTGATACAAATAAGATTGATGCAATTGTTAACATGCCTCCTAAAAACATCTCAACTATGTAGTTTGCAAGGGAAGATTTAGGAAACTCATAGATTTGTGTTTTAATTGGATGATTGTACCCTTCTATTCATGTGTTTGTTGAAGAAATATGTTCACTTTCAATGGGATTATGAGTGCAAAAAATATTTTGAGTCAATCAAAAAGTTATTTAGCCAATCCTCCTATCTTAATGCCCACTATGTAGGATATACCCTTTTTTCTTTATATCCTTGCATCACCTCATGCCTTAGCAACTTTATTTGCTCAACATGATGATGATGGTAAAGAAAGAGTGGTCTACTACATTAGTCATATTCTAGTTGATTATGAAACTCGTTATTCTGCCATGGAGAAACAATGTCTTGCTCTCATTTTTGCAACACAAAAATTATGAAATTATCTTCTTCATGCTGAAACTCACTTCATTGTGAAAAGTGATCTTAAACATTTGTTTACTAGAATTGGTCTTTCGAGAAGGTTGGAAAAATGGGTAATGTTTCTCTTTGAGTTCGACATCAGGTTCATAACTCAGAAAGCGATCAAAGGTCAAGTTGTTGTTGATCAATTGGAAAAAGCTTCCTCATCTCACTCCTTTCTTAAGCTAGATTTATTTTTCGATGAAAATCTCTTTGCAATAGATCATGAACCTATATTGGAGGTGTACTTTGATGGATTGAGATGTCAAGTTGGCTTCGGGGTAGGTGTAGTTTTAGTCTCACTCGAAGGAAAGCTAGTTCCTCTATCCTTTCGATTAGAATTTCATTGCACTAACATCACTGAGTATGAAGCCCTTATTTCTAGCTTGTGTGCCATGATGAATTTAAACATTAAAAATATTCACATTCATGGTGATTCTAAGCTTATTATAAACCAAATTATAGGAGTGTATTAGGCTAAGTAGAATAATCTATCTCAATATTAGGATTTAGCCTTATTCTTGCTTGATTAGTTCTCTTCTTTCACAATAGACAATGTCCCTAGGAGAGAAAACTGACACAAAAATGCAATGGCAAGCACAACATCCCTTTATTAGAGTAATCATGCATTAGCTAATAATTAATTAATCTTTAATTGATTATTAGTCTAATTTATTCTCATGCACTTAACCTAAACTTAGGAGTGAGTTACTATGTTAACTAGAGAGCTATTATTAGATCATTTTGTCTCATTGCATGAGATGTTGACACTTGTCATGATCTAATCCCTTTCCCATTTAGAGTTGCTCTTATATAGGACTCAACCCTCATTGTATTATCTTTCTTCTGCTCTCTCAAGCTTTCATGCCTTTGATAGAACTCTCAACCTTTGAGGACTCTTGTTTTCCTTGAAGATTCTTGAAGTTCATTTTGTAGCTTTTTCTTGTTGAGGAATATATCATATATTATTTGCAGATCCCTTGCATGGATGGTGTCTTTGTTCGTTGTTTGATCATGTGGCTCATGTTTTTCACAATTCTAACATGGTATTAGAGCTAAGATTCAACGAACCCCTTCTCAATTTATGAGTTTTTTTCTTCAATAAGGGTTACAAGCATCAAATCTAATTCTCCTTTGCTTGTTTTTTGAAAATTTTGGGGGTGGAAATTTTTTTGGTGCATTTTGGAACCAAAATAGAGTCTTTCGTTGGATTCAAAGCTGTCAAGAAAGAGGTCAATTCCATGAATTTTGATATATAATTTGACTTATTTTGGTGTTGAGAACTTTTAAGGTAATTTTTTTTTGCCAAGAAGGCCATAGACCTCCCACCACGTGGATCGAGGTAAAATTTGTTAAAAAAAATAAATTACTTTTTTCCTACATATAATTCAAAAATTAAAAAAAAATCAAAATAAAAATTTTTAATCCCTTTTAAAAGGGGCGTAGGTTTTTTGCTTAAAAATTTATATTATTTTTTTTTTATGAGGGAGGGTACCCATAGGGGTATTGTTGCTCTACCATTATGTGGTAGGTGGTGATCCATTGGGCCTCGCCCCCCTACCATGGGGTACCACCCTGCCAATGGCAACAATGACCCCTTGGGCCTCACACAGGGATGACATGGGTCCCCCGTCGCCCCATATTTTTTTCAAATAATTTTTTTAGTATATTTTTTTCTTATAAAAAAATTGGTTTTTTATATATATTTTTCTATAAAAGATATATTTTTTTTTCATGGTTTTTTTCTTTTAAAAATAAAACATGCCATTTTCCAATAATTGCATTTTTTTGTTGCAATAAAATTAAATTGTCCTGTACTTGGAAGAGATTTTTTTCAGACTCTAAAATTGGTGGACCTCCACATTTGAGGGTATTTTTTGCTAAATTTTGCAGATATCATTTTTTTCCCTACTCAGCCCCTCTCTGTTGGGCTTTTCAGTTTTGCACCTCATATTCCAAAGGCTGTATCTCGGCCATATGATGGTCTTTTCCATTACAATATTTTTTGAAATGGGGTAGAATTTCGCGCTCTTCATAGTGGTATAGGTGATTTGCAGTTTGGACTCTTGGTTTTTTCTAGAATTCTATTTTCTCAGTGTCGTTGTTGTTTAGTTCTCATTTTTGAAGACTTTGATGGGCCATATCTTCTGCATCCAAACTCCTTTTTGGGTTCCATTTTTTTGAAAGTGCATGTTTTTTTGTATACTTTGTCATGGTGCTATTAGTTTCCTATTTTCTTGAAGATAATTGTATTTTTAAAATGTAGTCCTTTTTTTGGACATTATGAGCTTCCAATGTATACACTTCTCTTTTGTAGACACATTGAGATAAAGTGCCATTCTAGTGTAGAATTTTGGGGATTTTGCACATCTTATTGTTCCTTTTGTAATCACACTACGATATAAAGTGACATGGGGGGGTTGATGTTTTCCTTTGGTTTGTCATCACACCTTTGTCAAGTGAGTGTCCCTTCCATGACAATAGTGAATCCTAATGATTCTTGCCTCATGTGTGTTCCTTAGTTTTCACACCCTTTTATTTATAGGTTGTTTCTCCTACATGCACTTCTTGGTTTCACACAGTTTCAATGTACTTGTCTTGGCTCTCCCTTTTTAGCATTATGGGGGGTTTCTACTATTGGTGCTAATGCTTCCTTGGTTTCATGTTGAAGTGATCTATGTATCTAGTTCTTGTTCCTATGTATTTTTGGATGTAGTGTACATCATCGACTGGTTACATGCATTTCAGTGAGATGGATCATTTACCAAATGGACACTCTTGCATTCTTGTTCTTAGAGGTTCTTCATTTTAGCACTATATCAGTCATCATTCAACAACAGTCTACAACTTTTTTGTGCTTTAGTGATATTCTACATGTTCCTTTTTTTGGGACATTTTTGTTGGTTGGAGTCTTCTTAGTCCTTCACCTTGATTTGGAAGCTTTTTTAGTCCTTCATTTTACTTTCTCTTTTTTGGAGAGGATTTTTCTCCCGCTGTGGTTTTCTCCTTTTCTCTAGTTTTAATAGATCTTTTGATTGTACATGGGTACCTCACTAAGCCTTGTTTGTCACAACCCATCATGTATTCTCTTTTTAGGGTTTTTAGCTACTCCCTAAGTTCATCTTAAGGGGGGGTGTTAGAGTAATCACACATTAGCTAATAATTGATTAATCTTTAATTGATTATTAGTCTAATTTATTCTCATGCACTTAACCTAAACTTAGGAGTGATTTACTATGTTAACTAGAGAGCTATTATTAGATCATTCTGTCTCATTGCATGAGATGTTGACACTTGTCATGATCTAATCCCTTTACCATTTAGGGTTGCTCCTATATACCACTCAACCCTCATTGTATTATCTTTCTTCTACTCTCTCGAGCTTTCATGCCTTTGATAGAAATCTCAACCTTTGAGGACTCTTGTTTTCCTTGAAGATTCTTGAGGTTCATTTTGTACCTTTTTCTTGTTGAGAAATCTAGTAATTATTCTTTGCAGATCTCTTGCGTGGAAGGTGTATTTGTTATTGTTTGATCTCGTGGCTCATATTTTTCACAATTCTAACACCCTTGTATCTTCAAGCAATGGTATAGAAGAATACCACTTTGTGGTTTACATTCTTTTCTCTCCTGTTGTCTCAGATCAACCTGAAGTTGATGCTCTAATGTGTGCTCAGGTAGACTTGGGGGAATGGTATTATCACCTTTATAGTTATCTAAAGACTAGAAATTTTCTTGATGATGTGACTAAAAACACTCACACTCGGATACAAATTTTTTTAGTTTGATATATTATATTGTCTGATGTCCTTTATCAAAAATCTTATAATTGTCTTCTTCTTTGGTGTCTCACCAAGGTTGAAATACCCCTTTCCCTTCAAGAAGCCCATTCAGGCTTTGGGGGTGGACATTTTGGTTGTAAGTCCTTTGTGCATAAATTGATTCACATGGGATACTTTTGGAAAATAATGGAGCAAGATTCCTTTTCCTTTGTCAAAAAGTATCCTCAAATGTCAAAAAAATAGTAATCTTAGTTGGGCGAGCTTGCTCAAGAGTGTCCAAATAAGACCTCTCCTTGGCCATTCACAAAATGGGGGTCAAATATTATTAGAAAAATATCACCTCCTTCTAAAGGAAATACCTTCATCATTGCTACTAATTACTTTATGAAATAAGTCGAATTTGTTCCACTTCAATCCAAAAATGCTGAAGCAATCTGTAGCTTTCTTCTATATAATATCATTGCTTGTTTTAGATTGCCTTGCCCCCTTTTTTCTAACAATGGTACTTCATTTAAGAACAAAGAGGTGAAGTGATTCTTGGAAAACTTTCATATTCAACATCACTTTTCTACATCATACTATCCTCAATCTAATGGTCAAGCTGAAGCATCTAATAAAAATATTGAGCCAATTCTTTGAAAAATAGTGAATAAACACAATAAAGTTTGGCATACTCAATTAGCATACGCCTTGTGGGCCTATCACAAAAGTGTTCATACATCTACTGGTACAACTCTATACAACCTCATGTATGGTGTCGATGCTATCATTCCTTTAGAGTTAGAAATTCTATCTTTGTGGGTTTCCCTTAAAGGGTTGATTGATGATGACACTTATTGTATTGATAGTTTATATCAGCTTGAGTTTCTCGATGAGTGTTGATTGCAGGCCCTCGAGCATCTCCAAGCTTATCAATAGTCTATTTCTAAACATTAAAATCAAGGTGTTATTTTCTTGAAATTTCAAGGTAGGTGATCTCGTTCTCTATGAGAATAAGAGAAATGTAAATGCGCTACCTAATCAAAAGGGGAAGTTCAATCCTAATTAGTTAGGTCCTTACATAATCATCTCTATGTATGGTTCTAGTGCCTATGGAATATCGTCTATGGATGGAATGTCTCTAAAAGAATTGGTCAATGCAATGCATCTTTGTTGATACTATGCATAGTGTCTATGTGGCATACACATGGTGCTCATCCCTCAGGGATTGTAGTTCGTTGTGTCATAAAATTCCTTCATTAACACATATATGCATTTTATGTTATGATGTGATCATGTATATGCAATTAATTTCTTTATTAAAATTTAGGAATTATATGTATACATGTGTTTTGTTATGCTATGTATCTATGCATTGTATCTGATTAAGTCTTTTGGTTAGGCAATTAGATCATCATTGTATTTAATTAAACATGCAACTAGTGTTTGTTTATTAGATTATGATAGCATCTAATCTAAACATACATCCATAAATATAAATCCATCACATATCCATACATGAAAGTAAAAGTACACATAAGAACACCATGATGCCACACAAAATCTCATAGATATATATCAAAATGTCATGTACATGTATCACACCAGTATATTAAAATGTGGTGACCGTATATCTATATATTTTTGTACATAAAAAAATGCTATACATCAAAAAAATATGATATGATATGCAAAACTAGCATGCAAAATGGACCTCTAGCCCCTGGGTGCATGGCTCCATGAGCCCTCTAGTCTTGGAGGCGATGGCAGAGGTGGATGCTGGATTGATGTAAGTGAATGTGACAAATGAGACCATGAAACATACATGATCCACTCCTGTAGCCCTCAAACCAATCCTCTTAGCTTGATTTCCTCCTCACATAGCTTGGCCTCCCACTTATAGGCCTGTGGCTCTAGCTCCTCCTAGAGTTGCTGCACCTAGGGATCAATAGTTGGCCTCACTAGCTCTACCTTCATATTAAGGTCATCGAGCCAACTTTGCAAGGCATCACATGTTGCTACAACACTCTCTTCCCACATCACTACCTATTCTTTCTCGAATAGTGTAGCAAAGAGCTCCATTGAGCATTGATCCTATTGATCGATCATGGTAGTAAGGTTTGTGATTGTTTAGATGGCCTCCATGTGTGCTTCCTTGTAAGCTATCCTCAACCATGCTACAAGTTTTAAAAGGTGGAAATGTAACCTTGGATTGAAGCTAGCATGTACATGTATAGAACACTCCCCTAGATCAACATGATTAGGGCCACCTCTACAATACATCACCCGATGAAGGAAATCCATTCTTGTGTGTCCATTGCAACCATAGAGAAAGTGGACACTATTAGTACTAGATCATATCAAAACATATGAGAGAAACTGATGTAAAGTACTTAAAGGAAGTAACATGTATTGTATTCATACCTTGGTCCCCAACCTGCTAGTGTGGATCTGGGGGTGCTGCACTTGACCCAGTTGTTGCTGCTACTGCAAGGGGAATGCTTGCCTGGATTGATGGTGGGGCCGATGAGACTGAGACTAGTCATGGGGGTGAAAACACATGTCACCATCACCTCGACCTCTCTGTTGCCTCACCCAACATTGAATCACCCTCCTTACTGTCACCTCCATTGACATCCTCTCCTATCGACCCTTGCACACCAACATCACCCATGGGGGCATCTGCAAGGAAAATTGGGGTCAGGCCAGTTGTCACCCACCATGCCACATAACCATGAGTGATGTTGACATCATGAAACATAAGGATGAGAGGTTGGTCATCATTGTCCATCCTAACATCACTAACAACAAAATTTGTGATGGTTAGTTGAGGGAAATATCTTGCTCATACTGGGATCCTTGTCAATTGAACATCCATGGGAGGTGCCGAGAGGATAGTATGCACCTGCCTGAATTATCAGGTGACCTGATGCCAGTAATAAGGGACAATGATATGGTCTGATCATCCCACCATGAGATGATCATGTTGCACCCTTCATAGCTACTTCCTATTGGTAGGCTAGACCCCCATCCTCCTATAGGGATGCCAGGGTCGAAGTACAAAGCTGTGTCACACTTTTAGCCAACTTCTCAACACAAGTGAATTTTATTATTTCTAACTAAAAATCAATTTTGGTCAAACATATGATCTAATAAGATTCATTCTAGATAATTTATATGTCTCCACAAATTTTCCACCTAAAATTGTGGGCTAAATGCATTTATAGGACCACTTTATGGCTAATTTACCAAAAAAAAGAAATAATTTGAAAAACTAGATTTTTTAACAACTTCTACACATGTAAATATTTTTTTAAAAAAAATAAAAAAATACCCTTTTGTAGATACACAAATGTGTTGGCATATAGTTGTAATTGATTTCAAAAGTGAAAATCATGCAAGGGAGATTGTTGGCATAATGATAGAGGATGAGTGTGAGAGTAGTGGATCTGATGGCAAATTAGATGGCAGATTTGAACTAGATTTCTCGAGATCTTTCCAGAAAGGTATTGTGAAGGTCTTGATATCAATGGAGATGTCAGCATTCATTTGTTCATGGTCTTAGTCTAGGGTTTATCAGTTAAACCCTACATGTGTAGGTGCTTACAATCATGGAATTCACAAAAGTTCTATTTTGACGTTGATTGTCAACAATAGGTAACCCATCACATAAGTTACAACTTATGTCATTCATCCTATGGTGGTGACCGACCCCTCTACCTAGTGCTTTAAGGTTATACATTCCCATTAGTTCGGAAGAAAATGGTTTATTTCTTAAGTTGTGAGATTCTAGGTTTCTCTAACCTATGTCGCGGGGTTTTAAAGTTTCATAACCTCTCGACTTAGTGACTTTGTGTTGTCGATGATGTCACAGGTTTTCAAGATTTTATAACCTCTAACATGAGGTTCTAAAGTTCATATTTTTAGTGACATAGCAATAATGCGAATGAAAGGATGGAACGTGGTGATGACCTGTCTAGTGGACCTCGCATAGTCAAGTAGATAGTAGATCAAAGAGTCATGGGTGCAAAAATTTCTTCTAATTTGTGATTGATTGGTTGTTGTAGGTTGCAGGTAGCTTAAGTTGCGACTTAAGCCTTTGATGTCATTTGGGGAACCATCCCATTCATCTTACATTTATCGGTTGAGAAAATATTTGGTGAGTCTAATATTTCCTAAGTATTGAGCATATATTTGTCTTCGTGAGATTGACAATGATGGTTAAGGCTTCAAGATCTAATGGTGCTTGCAAGCATCATTGAGTTTGTGGTGGGTCCCGATTAAGACCTGCGGGGTTAGCGGGGAATGGTGGAGATTAATCCACGGTGGATGGATATTGACCATCGATGAAGATGGTGGGACTCGATAAAGAAAGAAGCAAAGGTGATGATGGTGGATGATGATGTCTGATGACATGTGGTGAAAGAAGAATTGATCGACAGATCAACTCACATCATTGTTATGAGTTGCATGGCAATGATTTGGATGACAAATGGCAACAACTCATAGACCCTGCAAGGTTTATGTGGGCCCATTGTCAGAGCTTGTTGGATAACAGGCTTTGGATGCGTGTCTTAGTGTACCCCGCATGTGGCAAGCAGTATATGAAGGATAAGATCAAAGAAGGAGATTTAAATGACCGCTTATTGGATGGTCATGATTTAAAGTTGTGACAATGAATGGAAAGCATAGGATCATGGTGCGAAGTCAGCAGATTGACAACCTAGATTTGAATGTAGTAATCACAAAAGGCTAACTCAGTGTGAAGAGGGTTTCAACTAGAAACTGACATAGAGTAAAGAATTAATTGGTCCAATTTCACCCAACAACTAATGTAAATGAGATTTGATGCACAAAATAGTGGCACATATTACAGAGGTGATTGTAGAGACAAGAACCAAGATCAAATCAAAAAATTAGAAGAATGCATTAAATCCATAATCAGATTTTAGGGTTTGATAGAGATAATGAAGGGAAATTATCTATATATGAATTAAATGTTGTGTGGATCGATGCATAGGTATGGTGATATATGATAAACCTTATCAGATGTCTTTATGATGAGCTTGATGATGAAGTGTAGCTTGATAAATAGGTAGCTTGCTAGTAAAGTTTGCAAGCAAGGGAAACTCAAATAGGATGTGAGGGCTGATTTGGACGATGTAGTGGATCCTAGGGTAATGATTTCAATT
The DNA here is from genome assembly GCA_007258455.2 of Sequoia sempervirens. Lineage (NCBI taxonomy): Eukaryota > Viridiplantae > Streptophyta > Pinopsida > Cupressales > Cupressaceae > Sequoia > Sequoia sempervirens. The sequence goes on from VDFB02047230.1 coordinate 340,086,505, forward strand.
TGGTAAAGAAGGAAGACAATTAGATATTGTCTATGTTGTTGAGTCTGTGAGTGTATAGTGTGTTGAACAAAGAGATGTACAACTGAGAATGCAGTAGACAAGAAAGTGCAGAGAAGAGGAGGGTGCAAAGAAAAAGTATGTGTTGCTGAGAGTGTAGCTACAACAACAGAGTGTAAGTTGCAATAGGTGCAACAGTGTATTGTATGTATTGATGCATCTTAGGTTTATGTAGAACCATTTATATGCATATTTGAGCTTGTACTGTTGTAGAGGTTGTTGCCTCATTTCTACTAAGTTGGTGCTCAGAGTAGGGGATTGGTGTCTCCTTGGAGTTGGTGCTTCTAAATTAGGGAGTTGGTGCCTCCTTGGGTGGGTGCCCTAAAACATTGTAATAGAAGTTTTATTTGTGATGCTAGATTTGAGCAATAGACTCAAGCAACCTTTGTCACTAAGGTTTTTCCCATCTTGGGTTTTCCACATATATCATGTGTTATGTGATGTGTTGTGTGCTTGGTTATATTTTTGTATCACATGCTTAATATGTGCACATTAAGGGTTAAAGAAAGTAGTTTGTACAAAAGGTTTTAAGAAGGATATAATTTTAATATCTACTGATTCACCCCCCTCTCGGTAGACTGTTGTGTTCCAAAAATTAGCATAAGAGCCCTAGGTTCCCTAGGAGAAGCTTAACCAGCTCGGGTAGGTCCTTGAATTTGTGAACACAAATGGCCAATTAGGAAAGCACCTCCTCAACCAAGCCACCTAAGTTTGATGGAACACATTATGGCTATTGGAGCTCATTAATGAAAGGATACTTGGGATCCTTAGGTTTAGATGTGTGGATGTCAGTTGTAAATGGATACACACCACCTGCCATAGCCCCTATTGATGTTGCATCCAAAAAGGATTATGAGAATAATGAAAAGACATGGTACGCTATCATGAAAAGTCTATCTAGGCCTGTGCATAGAAAAGTTATGTATTGTAAGAATGCACAAGATGTATGTGATACATTGAAGATTTATGAAGGAGATGACAAGGTAAAACTGACAAAGCTTCAAATATTGAAAGCTAGATTTGAAGGTCTAAGAATGATAGAGGAAGAAAAGATTGCAGACTATCTAATGAGAGTTAATGGTATTGTGAACTCTATCAGGGGACATGGAGAAGAGATGAAAGAGGATGTGGTTGTATTGAAAGTTCTTAGATCAATGACATACAAGTATGACTCTAAGATATCAACTATAGAAGAAGGGAGAGAAATTGACAAGCTGACTCTAAATGAGCTATATGGTATATTCATAGCCTATGAGATGAAGATGAGAGATGAAAAACCTTGCAGGAAAGAAGTTGCTTTCAAGACTGTTAACAAGGAGAAGGATATTTATCCCAAGAAAAATGAGGTAGAACTGATTCCATCTGAGGATGATGAGACTAATCAAGAGGGGGAAAACTTCATCAGAAGAATAAGAAGAGGATCTGGAAAATACAAAGGTAAGTTTCCCTTAAAATGTTTTGAATGTGGTAAAGTAGGTCATTTCACTACTAAATGTCCCTACAATAAGAAAAGCAACTTTGAACAAAAGGTAGATGACAAAATGAAGAAACCCTACGACCCTAAGAAAAGAAAATTTTAGAAGAAAAAGAAAAGTCTATACATCCAAGAAGATAGTGATGAATTAGAAGACTACAACAACTCACATGATGAACAAATCAGTGCTTTTGTTGCTAGAAACCATGAATTTCTCTTTATGGAAAAAGAGTTTGAAGAGAAAAATAATGAAAAGGTTGAAAATATTCTTGAAGAGGGTGAAGAAGAAGGTGTAGTTGATCTTGAAGGGGAACTAATTTGTGCTCTTGATGAGATTGATGATCTTAGAGATGAGATTGAGGAGTTAAAGAGGGAGAAAAAGTAGCAAAAGAAACTTGCTAAAAAAGAGTTAGATAAACTAAGCAAGGAACTAGAAGAATCTACCCAGAATGTGGTAGATTCAAAGCTAAAGCTAGAAGAAGCCAAGAGAGAAGAGGAAGTGATTAAGTCCAAGCTCCAATCTGAAGTAGACAGATGCATTAAGCTTGAGGAAGAGATTGTTGCTTTGAGAAGAGATCTAGAAAAGGAAAAAGAGCAGATAGAGAAAGGACTCAAACTGAAAAGTGGCTGAAGCATTCTAGATGAGTTACTAAGCGTCCAAAGGCCTGCAACTAAAGAAAAATTAGGCATAGGTTTGGAGAAAGGACAAAGCTCCTTTGTTGATGCTTTTGCAAAGTTGTATGAAATATTTAGAGTAGAAGAAAAGTCTAAATCTATCAAGGAGAGCAACTGCAAAGGAAAAGACTGCAATGAGAAATCTATAGAGGCAAAGAAAACTAACGAAGAAAAGAAGCCTGCTGTAGACAAGAAGGATAGCCAATTAGATCTTGATCACCAAAAGAATAATCAAAACTTCAAAAGGATTGATATTGATGGATTCACTAGGATGAGAGACATAAGAAGGCGGATGCATAAAAGACCTCCTCATCCTATACAAAATGCTATGACCAGGTATTCTTCATATTTCTAAGGATATTGCTATTCATGTAATTAGTATTGGTCATAGGGCTAGAGAGTGTAGAATTATCCCTAAAAGGAGTGTAAATTTTGAAATCAAAAACTTGTTTTCTCCTTTAGTTGATATGAATATAGTTTGTTTCAATTTCCATAATTTTGGTCATATAGCTAGGAACTATAGAGCAAAATTTGTAAGACCAAATGCTTATTCTAAGAAGAAGAAAAACATACCTCCCAAAGTTGAAAGAAAACTGAAGTATTTGAGAAAAAGGAAGAAAAAATTGAAAATAAAACTATGAAGGTATGGAGGGAGAAAGAGTAGGATTCTACTCAATCCTTGATTTCCCAAACAACATTAAATGCAAAGGAACAAGATTTGTGGGTAATTGATAGTGGCTGCTCCAAGCATATGACAAAAAAAAAAAGAAAATTTATTGAACTTAAAATGAGGAATGAAGATTAGTGAGCTTAGGTGATAATATTGCTTTCAAGATTTGTGGTGAAGGAATTTTGAGCATAGATGGGAAAAACAAAACTAAAAATGTGCTCTATGTTGAAGGTCTAAAAAACATTTTGTTAAGTGTGAGCCAAATGTGTGACAATGGTTATAAGGTCACATTTGATTTAGAAGGCTGTAAAATTAGAAAGAATGGAAAGATATTTTTACAAGGGTTGAAAACTTACTATAATCTCTACAATCTTGCTCAAGTAAAGGGTCAAACTTGTCTAATGGGACATGTTGATGAGAGTTGGCTTTGGCACAAAAGACTAGGCCACATTAACTTTGACAACTTGGTGAAAGTGAGTTTAAGAGGATTAGTCAAAGATATGCCTAAAGTATCTAAGCCTACAAACATCATATGCAAAGAGTGCCAACTGAGAAAGCAAAAAAATACTAGCTTTCCAACCAAAGAATACTCAACCACAAAGCCTTTACATCTAGTTCACATAGATCTGTGTGAAACCACAAGAACAAGAGGATTGAAAGGAGAAAGATACTTTATGATGCTAATAGATGATTATACAAGGATGACATGGGTTACATTTTTGAGGGACAAATCACAAGCATTTGAGAGATTCAAAATATTCAGAAAGATGGTTGAGAAGGAGGTAGGAAGGAAGTTAAAATGTTTAAGGCCAAATAGAGGAGGAGAGTTCACGTATGGTGAATTTTTTAATTACTATGACGCACATGGAATTAAGAGACAATATTCAGCACCAACAACTCCACAACAAAATGGAGTAGTAGAGAGGAAGAATAGGGTTGTGCAGGACATGGCTAGAACAATGCTAAAAGAAGCTAGATTAACTGATATGTTCTGGAGAGAAGTGACACATACTACAGTATACATTCTGAATAGAGTTCAAATTTGAGTACATAATGATAGTACTCCCTATGAATTGTTGTATGGTGAACCCGCAACTATGAAATACTTCAAAGTATTTGGAAGTAAGTGCTACATCAAAAGAGAAGATGAAAACTTGGGAAAGATTGATTCAAGGATTGATGAAGGAATATTTTTAGGATATTGCACTCAAATTAAAGCCTACAAACGCTATAACAAAAGGCTAGAAAGGATTATGGAAAGCGTTAATGTGAATATTGATGAAAGTATAAAACATATCAAGTCTGATCAAGACAATTTTGATGATGCTTCATATTGTGAAGATAATGTAGCAAATAATGATGAAGAACTTGAGAAAATAGAAGTTGACAAGGCCCCTGCAAAGTATGTTCAAAAGGACCATCCAATAGATCAGATAATTGGGGATAAAAATGAAGGATTTCATACCAGAAGGAGATTTGCAAAGAACAACGAACATGTAAATTTTGCTCTTCTGTCTCAAATTGAACCAAATATTTTTTTTGAAGCTAGCAAGGATGAGAGCTGGATAGAAGCCATGGAAGAGGAGTTAAACCAAATTGAAAAGAACAAAAAATGGGATTTGGTTCATAGGCCCCTAAGCAAAAATGTAATTGGCACCAAGTGGGTGTTTAGAAACAAGCTGAATGAAGATGGAGCAGTGGTAAGAAACAAAGCAATATTAGTGTGCAAAGGGCATGCACAAGTTGAAGGCATTGATTTTGAAGAGAAATTTGCACTTGTAGCAAGGCTAGAAGCAATCAGAATGTTTCTTGCACTTTTAGTGCATAAAGGATTCAAATTATATCAGATGGATGTTAAGTTTGCATTCTTAAATGGAAACCTTGAAGAGGAATTTTACATTGAACAACTAGAAGGTTTTCAACTGACAGAAGATGATAATTATGTATGTAGATTTAGAAAGGCCTTATATGGTCTAAAACAAGCACCAAGAGCATGGTATTCAAGATTAGACTTGTCCTTGCAGCAACAAGGATTCAACAAGGGATGTGTAGACAATAATCTATATTTCAAATATGAAGGTGAGCACATGATTATAGTTGCTATTTATGTGGATGACATCATTTTTGGTGGTAGCAATGATAAACTGTGTAAAATATTTTCTACACACATGCAAGATGAATTTGAGATGTTAATGTTAGGAGAATTGTCATTTTTCCTTGGTTTGCAAATTGTACAAATTGATAATGGGATATTCATATCTCAAACAAAGTATGCTAAGGAAATACTCAAGAAATTTGGCATGGAAGATAGTAGACCAGTCAGTACCCCCATGATAACTGGCTACAAGTTAAGCAAAACAAATGAATCACCTAGGGAAAATCAAATAGTTTATAATTCAATGATTGGGAGCTTGCTGTATTTAACTACATCATGACCAGATATTATGTAAGAAATATGTTTAGTGGCAAGATTTCAAGCAACACCTAGAGAGTCACATGTCAATGCTGTAAAAATGTTTTTCAAATACATCAAGGGCTATTGACTATTGACTACGATATTCCAAGAGAAAATATTTCTCTATAGTTGTATATATAGATGCTGATTGGGCAGGAAGTGTGGATGATAGGAAAAGCACCAGTGGAAGAGCATTCTTCTTGGGAAACAAGTTAGTTTTTTGGATGAGCAAGAAGCAAGAATCAGTCACCCTATCCACTGCTAAAGCAAAGTATGTGGCAGTGCAACAACATGCACTCAAGTCCTATGGATGAAACAAACACTTAAGGACATTAAGGTGGAGTACAAAGAAATTATCTTAGTTCTTTGTGATAATTCATGTGCCATAAACATATCAAAGAATCTAGTGATGAATTATAGAACAAAGAACATATCCATTATCACTTCATAAGAGAGAAGGTTGTAGATAAGGAAGTCAACATGGAATATGTTCCCACCAAGAAACAAGTAGCTAACATTTTCACCAAGCCTCTTCCCAAGGAGCAGTTTGAATACTTGAGGCAAAAATTGGGAGTCATTTTTCCCACATCATATCACTAGTCTCTACTGATGGGGCATATATCCAGGGGGAGTTTCATCCATATCTCAATCATCCCTAGAAATAGACATGATAGATTAAGTTAGGTAAATTAGTGGTTTTACAAATTTATAACGACTTGATGGTTGTTAAATAAATATTTGAGAAGCTCCCTTCGGGTTTATTTTTGCATTATGTGTGCTCCAGCCTATGCATCGCCTAGTTTGCTCAGCTTTTTATCAAATTTTTGATCTTCCACTTTGCGCATCTACTCTTCGCAGCTTCGAGTATTGACTTTCCTTTCGGATCCTGGGAAATTGCGCTGTGCCTCCACGTGTCGTGGTTACAGGATGTTTTTGTTTCTTGTTTCCTTGAGGCCTCATCGGGCTGCGAAAGGATTCCACGAAGCTGTCATTCCTAAAAAGTGTCAGCAGGCCCCACATCTTGCTATGTGGCAACCGTTCTCAAATATTTCAACGCCGGGATGAAATAAGCAACCGTGGGCAGCGAAATGCTGCCATACGTCTTTTACGCCCAACTGATGGAGCGTTCCCTTTTCTATGATAAAGTCCTCAGCCCATTCGAAACGTGTTGCATTTTCACAAATACTTGATAGCGATGGGAGAAGGATTCATGCGGGATGTGAAAGGCTGCCACGAAACTAATGGCGGATTTGTTTTGAGGGCGATAGGCTGGTTGAACGAAATAATGCTATTGGTTGCTGTTTGTCATAATCATTCACAATGATGGATGACACTTGTTTGCTTGAGCCTAGATGGTACCACCGCCATCATTGCAAAGGATGCACCTATGCTTAGGATGACTAGATGTTGTGTTCTAGCTCGACTGTTGTAACGGCTTTGGGAATATTTTAATTCAGGCATCATTGTAGAAGATTACAAGATCTTTTCTGTTGTTGTTCTTCGAAGTGGTGGGAGGTTTTCCTGCTATATATACTTTCTCTATTGGTGAGAAAGGGTCAAGGATTTGGAGAAAAAATATGTTGGTTTTAGCAAAAAGACTCCAAGCCTCTATTCCTGTTTTATTTAAATTGCAAAACTTTCAAACTGTGCCAATTGTTCGGCCTTTCTGTTTTTCACGCTTTTGATTAAACTGTGAACTGTGCTTTATACTATCTTGACACTTCATTTGAAGAACTATATATGTTGAATACAAGTTTGCTTACCTATATCATGTTTAATGACTCTTCTTAGTAGTGAGAATGTATGCAACGTTATTTTATATCAATAAATGAATTGTCTATGCTATAATTTTAAGTCTCTGATGTTTTGGAATACAACACTATTCAGACCCTTAAATCTATGATTTATCATGCCCATTAGCAAATCTTGGTGCATCTCCTTAGGTTAGACTTTACTTTATTATATCTGCTTCCTTTTCCCTTTCCAAACCCCATTATAGAAGAAGCCGACTTCTCTAAAATCTAGAGGTTATTCAGTTTATCGCAAAAGGTCCCCCTTAAACTGAGTTTCCCATAAGACTCTGTTACCTCATCAAATTTTGGCATCAACAGTTTGTTCTTTTTATGGCACACCCGGTGGGACCCAAACTTAATGAAATTGCATTGTAGAAGGGTGTATGAGCCATTGGCCTGTAACTATATCCCAAATTGTAGGTAACCCAAGTTTACTAGTACTTCTGCTAGGGACAGTCCAGGTCGCAAATTAGCTGGTAACCGTTCTATTCCCACCACCCTTTCCTCTCACCATGTTGCCAGCCACCAATAGAAACTACATAGCATGGGATGCTGGAAGTCCTTTAGTAGCCCCGGTAGTGCCCACTGTCTGGGGCGCTATCCTGGTTTCAGCCATGAAAGCTATCCCCAAATTTGCCGGAGACAGTTCAAGAACGCTAGCAGAACATTTTCAGGATGTAGCAGACGTATGTTTGGTACATAGTATTACAACACAAAATGTATCCCTGAGGCTCCTTGCCACATCTTTCAAAGGCAAGGCTCTGAATTGGTACCAAACGCTAACTCCTAATTCAATTCCCACCTGGGATGAACTCGGAGATCCATTCTATGAAAGGTTCTCTAATGACAGAGATTGTTCTTCATTATATTATCAACTATCCATCATAAAACGAGCCCCCTAGGAGTCTCTGATGGACTTCAATGCTCGATTTTATGCAAATTGGCAGAGAATCCCTGTTACTATCTGCCCGACTCCTGAGTTGGCATTTATATTTTATCTAAAGTCCATCAATTGCGACATTTCTATGATGATCAAGTCTTTGGGAGCAGCTACTCTACCAAATGGTTATGGTACCACTATCAAAGCTGAGAATCATTTTATAGATTGCAGAAAATTGCCTCCTCGACCTATTATGCTGATATTTCCTGAAATATCGATCTTCGTGCAAGAGGTCACGTCGATTAGTGCGCCCGCAACTACCTAGTCAATGTACTCATATGTGGCCGCACCTAAAAACTTGGCTTCTACATCAGGATCTTCCAAAGATAAAATAAGTGACTTCAAGGAGATGTTGCGAACCATGGAAAATGACATAACGACTCTTAAGCGGAACCAAGCAATGCCTCTGCGACCCTCATATCAAAACTATCAAGGCAGGCGGTCTACTTATCAGCAAAATCAATATCAGAGTGCACCTCGCACTAATCCACTAGCGTTGACTACAAACCAAATGGTGCCGGTGCCTACTCCGCTGACGAATGCGTCGCCAAGCTCGAGTAGGGAATTAACCGCAAGACAAAACAACCTTATTGATGACATCAATCCATGGTGTTTCCCCTGCAGTGATGTGCATATGCCCCAGAACTGTCCGTGTGGAACCTACAACAAAAGGTGGCGGAGCAACACAGCTAAAGCATGACAACAGAAAATGGAAGTTATGTATATGCCTCACCACAAATGGAGAGTGCGGTATTTACCGCACAAATGCAAGGAATGTCTTTAGAACAAGAATCAAATATTACTTCTGATCATGCACTTTTCTCCTGGATGGAAGAAGAAGAGGTGGTGTTTTCTAATGACGCATTCATATCCAAAACATCGCAGGTATAGTCTAACTATAACACATGCTCAAAGAGGAGATTCACTAGTGAGTCAGTTGTTTCACATATGGATAGCCCACAATGAGGCGTGTCCAATCAAATTCCCAGTGTTTCAACCGTCCCTTCACCTTCTCAACCACGAAAGGAGATTATTATAACAAGAACCAAGGAGTAGAAATCTCTGAGTTTGCCACCTTTTAATGTGTTAGAACAATTGAAGAAATCATCCGCTAATGTGTCTTTATGGGACATTTTAGCTATCCCGAAACAAAAGATGCTATTACAGAAGGCACTTCAGGAAGAGATCAACCCAGCATCAACAAAGCCATCTGCTAGTGCAGAGGTTGTTTGTCACATACCACCAACAAAGGTTCTTACAAACAATACAAAGGAATCTCCTACCGAGGATAGAAGTAGGTCGAAACCTCAACCCTTCTTCTTGATTCTCATTGTAGGAAAGAAGCTATTACACAATTTTATGATTGATTCTAGCGCTAGTACAATGGTTATGCCTAAATAGATAGCTGAAGTTTTGGGACTCAGCTATGAACCTATGAAAAGAGGAGTGATGCAGCTTGATGGAAATAAAGTTGAGACCATAGGTGTCATCAAGGTGCTTCCTTTAACTCTATTTTCCTGCCCTAGTATCACGGTCCTATAGAACACAATAATCATAGATGTCCCTCCTATGTTTGGTCTCCGTCTATCCTGAGAGTTTACTTCAAAGGTGCAGATACCTATCCTTGGATTGGTCACATCTAATACTTAGGACCAAACATGGTGCAAAAATGAAGATAGAATCAGAGGCTCTACATTCTGAACATGTGACAGATGAGGCCTTGATCAATTTTGAAGCAGTGCATACCTCTATCACCAAACAAGAAATGTATTGTGTTGAATTACTAGAGGAGGAGAAGGTGAGCGGAGATCGGAATGATAAAGAAGATGCTCTATTAAGTGAACACATAAACAATGATCCTTTTGGCAATTATCATGCTACAGGATTGGGCACATATATAATTTATGATGAAGACCAGGTGCTTCCAAGGGTTGCTAAAGAATCTGAAGGTAACTAGGAAAATGAGCTATGGACACTATACTTTGACGGAGCAAGAAGCAAAGTAGGTGCTGAAGCAGGGGTCTATCTAATATCCCCATGAAATAAAAAATGGTTGAGGCCTTTCCGCTTTCATTTCACTTGTTCAAACAACGAGGCTGAATATGAAGGGTTAGTCCAAGGCTTAAGCCTTGCGGAATGAATGGGCATTAAGCAATTAACTGTGTTCAGAGATTTTGAACTGGTAGTTAACCAGGTCTGAGGAATTTCTATAGCAAAGAATGTCTACATGAGATCCTATCGGCACCGAGTCTGGGACCTGATTGAGGGTTTTGAAGCTTTCAACATCTAGACCGTTCCCCGAAGACAAAATAGCTATGTAGATCGCATGGATGTGATTGGTGCTCAGTTTGATCCTGTTTCTGACCTGCTTCATAACGAGCATTCAGTATGAGTACTAGTCCAACCAGCGATCCAAGACAATGATCAGAGTTGGCAAGTCTTTGAAAGTAATGAACACATCACCTCGTTTATCCAGCACTTAGGAGAATTCGCCGATCAACTTCAACCAAAGATCGCTGAAGCTTATGAAGGACAAATTATGTAGCTCAAATCTAATAAACTTTCGAAGGGATTGGTTACTCTTAAATTTTTTTTCGATTGTAATGATGCCCGAAATGATAAACGGAAGTTCATGGTGCACAAAAGTGATTATGAGGACCTTCGGGTCTCTACTAGTAGGAATCTCAGAGTCGGAAAAAATATCCCACACCATGATAAGGGAAGGCTCATCAGTTTTTGCTGAAAGTATGGAGTAGTGGCTTGGTCCTATGATGATCTAGAGGGTTACAATCCTAGCATCATTCAACACACTATTGAGCTAACAAAAGGTGCAAAACCAGTCCGATAGAAATAGAGGCTAGTGAACCCTAAAATTGAGGCCCTAATGGCATAAGAGTTAACCAAGCTCATTGAGTCATGCATTGTCTTCCCAATTAAACATAGTACTTGGGTATCAAATTTGGTCCCAGTCCGAAAGAAGAATGGGGATATCTGTTTGTGTGTGGACTTTCGAGACCTAAACAGAGCATCTTTGAAAGACCACTATCTGTTGCCTTCTATGGAGTTAATCCTACAAACTATGGCAAGATCAAAAATGTTTTCTCTGCTGGATGGTTTCTCCGGCTACAATCAGATCAATGTTAAAGAAGAAGATCAACACAAGACTACGTTCACCACAAAGTGGGGAACATTTGCATATGCTAAAATGCCTTTTGGTTTATCCAATGTAGGGGCAACATTCCAGTGGGCGATGGATGTCACGTTTAGTGAACTAATCAATAAGTTTATTTTAATCTATTTGGATGACCTTACTGTGTTCTCTAAATCTAAGGATGATCATTTTGATCATTTGGAATTAGTTTTTCAAAAGTGCCAGGAATTTGGGGTTTCTCTAAATCCAAAGAAATGTGTATTCGGAGTGCCACAGGGTAAGCTGTTGGGGCATGTTGTGTCTAGAGAAGGTGTTTCAATTGACCTCGAATGAGTAAAGGCTATCAAAGAACTTCCCCTTCCGGTAAATAAGAAAGGTGTCCAGTCTTTCCTAGGCAAGGTAAATTTTATCAACAAGTTTATTTCTGATTTCACGGGAATGATTAGGCCGATCACCCTAATGTTGAAGAAATATCAAACATTCAAGTGGACAACCGAAGCTTGGGAGGCTTTTGAAAGGGTCAAGGAAGCTATTTCCATAGCTTTGGTGCTGGCTATTCCAGATCAATCCAAAGATTTTATAATGTATGCTTTTAGTAGCAAGTCCAGTATTGCTACTGTTCTAACCCAAAAGGATAACGAAGAAAAGGGGGAACATCCAGTGGCGTTCTATTCACATACCCTAAAGGAATATGATGCGAATTATAATTTTGTCGAAAGACAGGCCTTTGCAATAGTAAAGGGACTTAAAAATTTTCACCATCTAATTTCCTACAACAAGGTGCTGGTATATGTCGCACATTCCAGTGTGTGCGAATATATCATGGAGGGGGAAATCATGAAAAAAGGGTTAATTGGATCATCAAGATCCTTGAATACGACATTGAAGTCAAGCCTACTAAAACTATTAAAGGAATAGGACTGTGTGAATATATGGCATAGAGTGAGGAGGTACCTTCGCATAGGAGCAAGTAGAGCTCGTCTTGATAAATGAATTAGAATCGAAAGGTGGTTGGCTAACTAAGAGAATGAGGTTCATGCAAACCAGAAAGTATTTGCTAGGCCTCTCACCCCAAAAACGCAGGTATTACCGGTTGTAGAATTGTGGGTATACGCAAATAGAAGGAGTCCTTTTCAAAAGGAATTTCAATGGTGTTCTCATGCGATGTGTTACTTTGGAGTAGGAAAAGAGGATCCTCGACGCGTTCCACAATAGTGTTGCAGGAAGACATTTCTCTGCCAAAACCACCACAATTAAAATCATGTGTGCTGGCTATTTTTGGCCCACTTTTCAGTGACTCCCACTCTCTGGTAAGGGCTTGTAAAAAATACCAGTTCTTTGCTAATAGAAGGAAGAATTCCGCAATTCCCCTCAGACCTATAGTGGCGTACAACCCGTTTGCGCAATGGGGCCTGGACTTCATCGAAATGATCAACCCGATTTCTAGTGCCATACACAAGTGGATTCTAACTGCTACAGACTATTTCACAAGGTGGACGAAGGCTGTTCCCCTTAAAGGTGCAATAAAAAAATAGATTGTAGATTTCCTTGAGGAATTGGTGACAAGGTTTGGCCCTCCAAAAACTATCATTTCGGACAACGCCAGAGCATTTCTAGGTGCAAAGGTATGTCACTTTGCATTAAAGAATGGCATATTCCTTAAAAAATTATCAAACTATTATCCACAGGGAAATGGTCTAGCAGAGTCAACGAACAAAAACTTAGTCTGACTCCTTAAAAGGATTGGCTCAGAACACCAAAGGGAATGGCATAAAACCCTCCGAATAGCGCTCTGGACAAACCGCATAACTCCTAAGCAAGTCCTTAAGACTTCTTCTTATGAATTAGTACACGGGAAAGAGGCGCTATTACCTATCTCTATGGAGATTCTGACAATACAGTTGTTGAAATCTCTTGAGAGAGAACAAAATGAAGCCATGGAGGTTCGTCTCGCTGAACTATTGGAAGTACAAGAAAAAAGGGAGAATTCCCTAATAGCAATGACAAGCTGTCAATAGGTGGTCAAACGATGGTTTGACAAGAAGGCTTCCGACTAGGGTCTAAAATATAGAGACTTAGTGCTAAAGTATGATAGTAGGGCTACAAAACCAGGTCAGCATGATAAATTTGATAGCCTATGGGAGGGTTCCTTTAAAATCATTTGGTGCAAAGAACACAATGCTTTTGAGTTGAAAAATATGGAACAAGAACCATTAGGAATCCCGATCAATGGGATTCATCTTAAGTTGTTCCATTAGGCATTATGCTCTACTTTGTAAATATGTAAATAGTTCTTTTATTTTATTTCCATTTCTTTGGCTGGTCTTTTTCTGAATCAGTTTGTACTTTTGTAGAATTAACTCATTATTATTGGCAGGTGGAACACCAGAGTTGCTTTACACAGAACACGGCCATGTGCGAAGAAATAGCAATAAAAGTTGCAAGCCCATAAAAATTAAAATACAAAATAAAAAGAAAGAGCATGGATTTTGTTTAAACAATAGATATCTATTCATATATGTTCTTTTCATTAAAAAAGTGGCTGGGAAGCCATATTTCAAAATTTACAAGCATATTGAGCTATTATTTAGACGATAGCCTTTTTGTCAGGCTTATATACAACTATGGGTAGGTAGTTTGAGGAGCAGGAAGGGGGACACATTTTGAGCAACATGCAAGGGTTTTTTATTTGAAGGAATGGTTGGCGGCAATTGATACATTAACTGTAGCATCCACTTCTTCCTCATACATGGGTTCCTCGGCAGCACTGGCAGCATCATTTGGCACAACCACCATTGGCGGGGGGAACACCAGGTTCCTGAGGTTAGTATACCAGTCTATGTCATAGAAAGGTATCACGTTGTAGCTGTGAAACAAGAAGTGTAGGGCCTAAGTAACCCTCTGCTAGTGTTGGTCACGGCTCTATAGGAAGAATCTACTGAGAAACGACAGCCAAATGACAATGACTTCTTCCTCAATGAAGTGATGTAGGTTGTTGGCTGACGACAGACCTACCCCATAGGCAGCGTGAGAAACAACCTCACCGAGACCATTTAAGTATTTTTTGGGGAATATTTCTTTAACCAGCTTCAAGATATGTGGTCAGGGAATGCTAATGTCCAACATGGATGCTACAAAGTGGGAGCATACTTCGGTATTCACCTGATACTTATCCTCATATTCTATACAATCTTTGCCTAAAACTCACTTTATGGCTACCAAAACTAGAGAATGTTTATTCTTCGTCATCCTTTTCAGTCTCCTAATTAAAATCTCCCCTAGGAATGCCGTCTACGACTTATTTGAAGTTAGGCGAACTAGGGTATCCATTGCTCTAACACTATCCCTAGGCTTCTAAGCTAATGCTGAACTTATCTACCACCTAACCTATGAGAGGGCTTGCTTAAGACTCTACTACTGACCTATCACTTCTCAAATGCTAAGTATGTTTTTCCCACTGCTTACTGGCCTATTTATAGAAAATTGACAAGACGCATGCTAATCTACTTCAAAAAAATGTGATAGTATGTTAGTTTCTATCCTGAAAGGCGAGCCTACATTTTCTCACATTTCTGGGCCAGTTGCATCTGTGATAACATGGCCCAATGCGTGCTTGATTAAATGGACCTGATTAATTTGCTTTAAAAAGGTGGCGCTCATTGGCAGTAAAATGTATGGCCGTAGGCTATTGTGTCATCTTTCAAGCATGTCCCAGAGCCCAAGGCGATATTCATATCTTTTCAAGCCTTGATTGTTTGCTTGGCGTAATCATTCCAGCTAAGATATTAATTGTCAGCACATGCTAATTCAGGGTTAGCAAGCTAATTGCCAACTCAAATTCCAAGGAGATCACAACGTATCACATGATCGCCAAATGCAATAATGAAATCCGGCCGCTTTGAAATAGCAATCAGTTCATTTTGCACGAATTGCAAAATTAGCGATACATGTCGAATTAAATGCAAAAGGCTTGCTTTCACCTACCACCTTGAGAAAAGTTTCTATTATTGCATGAAAAGGCTTAATATTTTAAAGTCTTTTCACAAACACCAAGGATAAGTGTAGAGTTGTTTTTTGTCTGTCTATTTAGAGCCGAGCATAGTCGCAGCCAACCAGGAACTTGCAGAAATCTTTAGAGAAGGAAAATATCAGAATCTTCAGCTCAACCAATGCATAAGGAAATTAGCCAGGAGCTATTTTTGATATTCGTTCTTTAGTAGAGGTATATGACTATGAGGATGTGGCATACGCTATGCCTGGTATACCCAGTAGGACAAGGAGAGCCTACACAGAAGAGCTGAATAGACCCAAGAAATGGAGAAACCAGAAAAGGGTTGAGGAAAAATGGGACAATATCTACGACTCAAAGCTCGCAAAAAAAATTAAGTCCCTTAGAGAGGCAGCTTGTGCAAGGTTATTGACACCAAAAGTAGACCAATCTACGGCGAGTAGAGTTTGGTACAGTGGTATCCCTCAATACATGGTCCCACTGGTGCACTATTGCCCAGAAGTGGTTTATGCTACTATTTAGCATTATAATCCTTATACCCACTACATTGAAGGCCACAACTTAAGGGTGCATATCACTCTAGAGGCCATCTGGCACATGTTATGTATCCTAGATCCAAGTAAGAGGAAGGAGAATATCGAGACCTTTCACTTGAGCAAAGGAGAGAAAATATGGAGGAAGATGAAAACTAGCTCAGAGTTCTTATTAGAGGAGACTGGTAAGAAAGGCATTTCAGCCACTAAAGTGCCAACTATTCCATTGTCACGTGGTGCATTTCGTGATGATCTCTAGGATGCCATGTCCATGTTGGCCTTTGTATGCGGCTGAGACTCCGATGAGAAGATAGAGACCTTTCAACTGGGACTCACAATACAATTTCGCAAGCAACATGAACTCTTCTGGTATGATTTTGCTGAGTTTATAGTTGAAGAAATGAAATAGAAAATTGATAATTATCAGGCGAAGAAAAAATTTAGGTTTCTTTCCTTCCTGGTCCACATGTTTCTGCATCAGAATCCAGATTTATTCACCTGGTATTTTCCGCTATCAATTTTTAATGAGCAAAATAAAAGGAAGCCGGTATCCACATGGATGCCTTTTCTTTCTGCATCATACGATTATTATGCATTTGCAAACTATTTCATAGCCCCGGTCTTGAATGATTTGAATGGAGAGGGTGATATTATCTAGCTTGATAAGGAGCAGGCTGGATTTACGTAGAGCTTCACCCGTGCTTGTGACTGGTTCTTGGGCAAGGATTTTACGATCCTCTGAATGCGAGGCTTTACTAGCAAACCTTTCCTGCTCCCAACCTATGTCACAGATAGAGTACTCATGCTGGAAATGTTCCGACAGGTGTGTATCATTGATTTTACTTTCTGTAGTAGCGAAAAGGTCAAGAAGAAGGGATTCTTCACTTGTCTGAAGAATTTGAAGTCGGTAACTCTATTAAAAAAGTAATCGGACCAGTTGTTAGAGGACAAGCTGGCACATCTAGGGTTGGTACTGGTAAATGATAAGTGGGAATACAACCCTTTTGATGACTTTTCGGAGCCACATATGAGAGTTACCCATGTTTCCCGACCATATTGGGATAAGTGGCATAATCCGCGAATGAACAAAGATGAGGATTTTGTTGAATTGGCACAGATCCCTACGCCGAACACTAGAGGCCCATGGCATAAGTTCTAATTTCCCATGGCTATGGCCCAGGATAATGTCCCCATGGAGCACAACATGTACAATAGGATAAAGAAGGATGAGGAATGGAGTGAGGAGAAAATAAAAGCTTTTTGGAAGTATTGCCAAGAAATTGCACAATTGGATGTTCCTTACAATCAACCAAGGGATGACTAGGAATTTGAAAGATGGTGGAAGGAGGGCCATCCTAGCCCAAGCTTTAGTATTAATAGGAGCGAAGAGGGGGAGGAATCTAAGGAGTAGGAAGAGGAAGCGGCGACATCAACTTCCTCTGCGTAAAAGGAGAAGGTCTCCATGCAGCTTGCCTATGTGGCTACAAACGTATGTTTTAATATATCAAGGGGCTCACATACAGTCACTTGGGTTGCTAAACCAGCTAGGCTATCACTTTAGTAGGAGATGACTGTCGAAGCTAGTGATATCACACCTATGAAATGACAACGTATTATCAGAGAGGGTTCGCAAGAACCCGCTAGAGGAGGAGTACTCGCTGCTACTCAGGAGCCAGAGGTTGCGGCTGAGCCTCTGACATTTCTGGAGACACCAAAAACCAGTCAACAGGTACAATTCACTCCTCTTGCATCTCATTCCTTAGTATCCGCCCTTGCCCCATTGCCGACCCCTGCCAAAGGTACTGACCCTCTACCCTCTACTTTTAGTCTGACATATCCGGTTGGATTCGCACAATTTTCGTAGGGCCACCGACTCATAATTACTCCTCTGTGTATGCTTATGCCTGCCATTGCCACTCAGACCTTCCTCACCCCACTTTCAGAAAGCTTTCCCCTTGTGAGTGCCCATTCTTTCTCTGCTATGATTACAAATCCTCTTCCTTTGCAATAGGCTAACACCCCATTAACAACTCCCCCTTGCCCGCTAATGAGCCTTACGACTGATTCCCCAGTCCAATCATTACAAATGACTAGCCCTGTTGTTGGTTATCAAACCAAACTATGGAACATGCCTCATTTCTCTCCACAAACTGTCACTCTCCAAAAGAAACAAATGCCCGCGCCTATGAAGGTTACCTATCCCTATGCCCTGTCTTTCGGTGCTCCTTTTGCAAGTGGACTGGTTTCATCACCAGCCGAATTCATAGCACAAATAGATTGCGGAAGGGAGGCACACACGAATAGAATGAGGAAACGCAAGGCAAAGGATGACAGTGTTTCCATTGAGCCAAGAGTACAAGCTCTGTATGATGAGGCCCAACAAGAATTAAAGTTTGCAACCATGTACCTGAGGGTAAGCAAGCCTTAGAGAGAGATGCAACCAAAATACTATGAGATATATGCAGTCGAACTTGACATGAAGGTAAGCCGATCGTAGGATAAGGTTGAAATCATGGAGGAAACGTAGTGGGTAGTCACTTCCAACATCCTCAAAACTAGTTACCAGCTAAAAAAGAAAGATGAGCAGCTCAAGGCAGCCAGGGAAAGGGTTAGTTTTCTGGAAAAGAAGGAGAAATATTTGGAGGTAGATATTTCCCGCATGACCGAAAGGACACCGACAACAGAGGATGAGAGAAACAGGCTTGAAAGCAAAATTGTGAAGATTCAGTTTGCTGACCCTAGCATAATAAAAGAGCTACAAAGCAGGAACCAGGAAGCGCAACAAAATCTACAAATGAAAGATGAAGATCTAGAGCGCCTCCGCTTTGAGCATACTTAGGGGATGGCACAAAAAGGGGAGGAGTTGGAGCATCGACAAGCTCAATATGAGCAAAGAATGCAAGAGAAAGAGGTCGAATTTAAAGGCCTAAAGACTCAAATAGAGGAAGAGCTCTGAGAGACAAAGACTTCTCTAGAAGAACACTTAGCAAATCACTCCCGAGCCGAGTAGACTTGGAATAAAGAAATGAGTAACTATGTGGAGTAGCTGGCGTCCGAGAAAAGGAAAAAGGCAGAATTGACTAAGGCCATTATTTCAAGAGACGTGGAGATTACTTCACTTAAAACCTCTCTCTTGTCTTCCCCTACACAACTTGATATCCTTCTGCTGGTTAGACAATTATACATTTCTCACTGGGAGAAAATCAAAACCTTTTGCTTAACACTGTAGCCTACCCTCTGATTTATCAACAAGGCATTAAGGCTTAGCCAGGAGGCCCATGATATGATTGAGCAGTTCCCATGATTAATCCTAGAGAAGGTTCCTGAGGCAAAAGACTTGCTCAACAAGCTATACTTCGTCTCTAATGAGAACCTTGTCGGAGCAGGTATTGAAGATCGGGATGCTGCTACTCAAACAACAAACAAATTTATCCATTGCCACTCCTCCTTTCAGTGCACTAAGGCAGCCACGACTATTCTGAGTAAAACACTAGATAGCATACAGGGATGTTTCTCCGAGTTAGGCAGGATGGGACTGCCGTCCCCGTTCTTTGAGGATAACTCTATTGCCACGACTATGCAGATTAAAAAAATTATTGAAGAGAAGGAAGGTGACCCAGAGGCTTTCAGGGAGTTCAACCATCCTCCAACGACAACCGACATTGAGGCAATCATTCATCCGATCTCACAGCTGCTATTTCATATACAAGCAGGGGCTGATTTACCTGATGTGCTACCTCACAAAGAAACTATTGACCTATGTGGAGCACAGGAGAATTTACACAACATAGTGAAGCCATCCGAAGATGAATTGTCACCTTTGTAGGCAACTCTTTCCAATCTATGACTCCATTAGCCCTTTGAATAAGGCTCTGGTCTACATAACTAGAGAATTTTTAGGTTCTCCGTTCCTTAGTCGAAATGCCCCTGATAGTCTCCAAAAGCCGTTAAATAAATATTTGAGCAGCTCCCTTCGGGTTTATTTTTGCATTGTGATAATGTGAATGAAAGGATTACACGTGGTAATGACCTATCTAGTGGACCCTATTGGTTTTTTTCCAGTACACCCTTAGAACTCTCTAAAGAGTAGCCAACTCCTATAGATGAATGGCCAACTTAACGAGTAAAGGCTTTAAGGACTTTACTCCACTTCAGGCTCTATGGGACCTAGGAGAGTGTTCCTAATTGTGTTCATTTTGATCTACTTAATAAAGAACACATCAACTCACAGTTTGGTTCCTATGATGGGAAAATAAACATAATCCACTAAAAGATTGGCTGATCTTTGAGCAAATAATCATTCATTCACTGGGAACAAGGGAGTATTTCAAATACATGCCTCGTGGTTAAAAAAATTTAAATGAATTATGCTCTGATTCTAAATCCATGATTGGGTAGACCATCAACATATTTCAATTGAAAATAACCTTAGTAAATGGACCAGTGTTTCATCAATTGGGCAATGGTGTCAAACATATAATAACCAGTAATGCAAAAATTCTTTAACTCTGATAATAATGAACTATTTCCACAATGCCTCACATCATGAAAACTCATAGCTCCCAAAACATGAATTCTTACCAAATCCTTTGCAAATTTTAGCAAATCTATGACCATATTCAAGTATTTAATTAAATCATTGAGTCAAGACAAAAACAAGGACACACATTCAAATAAACATCTGACAACGAACAAATATACCATTGATATTTCATTCATAACTTTCAAAGATTTATAAAAGGAGAGTAAATGATTGGGATATAAGATTTGTTTCGATATTAGTAATTTTTGTAAAACTACTTTAAGATTACTACATATAAGCTTCAAAACCAAGAAAATTTGATTGTCCTATTCATAGGCATCCTTTCTACACCTATTATCTAACTAGATTGCATAGGATTCAAAAGTTTAGAACCAAAACCCCTTTGCACTGAGCCATGAAATCCCTTTTATTAGACAAGGGAGAAAAAAAATCTAGCTCAAATGCAATTATATTTCAGATACTTCATTTCAAAATTCCCACATGGTGATCTGCAATCATTTGTTGAAAATGGGGAGGCGAAATTGATAACCACCATCAAAAGGGAAATGTAAATACTACCAAAATTTCCTTTTAACCACCAACTAAGCCTCACATTTCCAGATCCACATTTCCCTGAAAGTCCATAGTCAGCATAAAAACCAAAAAACCAACAACACATGTGAGGAACAAAAGCAAACACCATGGCAACCCTATCAATCAACACAAAATTTGAAAACCCAGACACCAATTTTCTCAACCAGAAGAATGACAAACACTAGAACCCAACCCATGGTACACACACCCACTTGACATCCTTGTAGGAGGTGGGGAAGAAACTTCTACTCCCTTCTAGTATTTATCTTTTCTTGGCATAGAGCCATCACACCGACTTGGAGTTTTGACAGATATTGGCAGTACAGATAATACCTCCATTCTAGGGACTACAACTTGATTCAACATCATGAGATGCTGCTAGTAGCCCAAGTTTGTCTTCATTGCACTTTCTGAAGGACTATCTGTGATGGCAATTGGTTAACTTTGTCTTCCATAAGAGCCACATCCATACCTTATCTTTCTACATACTCCTAGTACAAACAGCGAAGGCTCTTTTCCCTTCTCTTTTCCCTTCTCTGTAGCAACACCCTAGCTCCTCAACCATCTACTGCATCTGGTGGGAGTGCATGAAGAATTCTCACCAAGGGACTTTTCCTCCAAAATTGGAATCTGCTTAGGTACCTTGTGCCTATATTCAGAGACATTAACTAGTAATTTCTGCACGTTGAGTCTTGGAGAGCTCCTTACTAGTGCTGCAAAAGAGATCGGCTTGCTCATCTTCACTGTCTTGCAACTTCTCAAGCTCACAATGAAACTCTCTTTGTAGACACAAAAATGACCTAGGCCTGCAAGCTCTATTTTACCACTTTTGTCCTAGCATAATTATGACATTTAATTATGTCCTTGGTCCACATTTGACTATTAATTAAATAATTCATAATTATTTAATTAATTCATATCTCTTTTATTCTTCATGATTATTAAATAAATAAATTTTATTTATTTATTCAATATGTCTTTAATTGTCTAAATCTTCATGCAATTAAATAAATTTATTAATTTATTTAATTACCTTTGTTCATTTATGTTCTCTTGATTATTAAATAAATGAATTTTATTTATTTATTTAGTATGTCACTAATTTTCATAATTAAATGAATTTAGTAATTTATTTAATTATCGATCATAATCCTTTAAATTAAATGATTGTCTTTAATTATTTAATTACCTAATTTAACATTTCTCTCATTTTGAATAAATGAAATTATTTAAAATGATTTCATTTTATTAACTATCACTTCATTTTGGTAAATAATCTGAAAATCAATTATTTATTGTCACACAAAATCCATATTTTGAATTAATTTAATTCAAAAAGATAATATTCTTCCAAAAATCAAGTAATTGAGCAAATTCTTGATTTTTCAAATCTACTTTTTAGTTCAACCTTTATCCTCTTGATTTTTCAAATCTTACAAATCAAGTAGTCTTTATCTTTTTGGCTAATTATCACATTTATTCTTGTCCACCGATTCAATTTTCTCAAATGACATCTTGACCACTCATTTAATAATTTTTCCCTAACCCTAATTAGGGATTGTCACATGAAATCTCGTCCACTAATTTTAGGCTTCCATTAGCTTTCAATCTCGTTCGTCCGTCCAAAATTGCATTTTCCATAAAATGCCAATTTGCTCACATTCTTGGGACCACTTCATTATTCTAACATATTTATGCTTAGGTATTAATTGCATATTTGGCATTTAGTTTATTGAATTGGATTACTTATTCATAGGCATAGTCATTTGTCATAGTCATAGTCATAGTCTTTATTTTTCATTCAAATCCTTCAAAACTTGCAGAGGACATAATCATAGGCATTTGATCACATACACAAATCTGAGGGCAACAATCATACGTTGCAAGCTAGGAGGTGCTATGAAAATGAATCATGGAAGCAATGAGTAACAGGTATAATATTTCTTGTTTTTAAGCTTTCATTGTATCTCATAGCTTCTTTGGGTTTTAATATTATTGATCTAATCTTTGATATGCTAATCATGCTAAACCTTATCTAAAAATAACCCAATTATACATTGGTGAACCCAAATTGTTATTTTTTTTGCTTCTATATGGTTTTTAGTTTTTTGTCTTTTTTTTGTAGGTACAGGTATGGAACAACACATTCACACTTTGTCTAGCCACATTCACTGTGTTGCGACACATTCGATAGTTGAAATGCTGCAATTTCTCTACTAAGCCACAATCATAGTTGGGAAAGCCGCATTTGACAGAACAAGCCACATTTGAAGATTTAATCGGTGCATCTTCCTGTTAAACCAAAATGCGGTCCAACGACACATTTGCTGCACTGAGTGATGCATTCACTCTGCTATGATGCATTTGCTTGGTAAATTTTCTTTTCAAATTTTGCATTCAAATTTTTCTATTTTTTTTTCTTTTTTTATTTTACATTCTGGTTTTCTCTACATTCTGCCTAGCATAGGGGTTTTTCATGTTACTAATCTTTGTTTGCAGTGTGTGGTAGTTACATTTCATGGGTCCAAGACTAGTTGATAAAACTCCTAACTTGTGCTTTTGTAGGTTTGAGTGTCGAAGATTCATTCCAAAACTATTGTGCTTGTTCTTTTTAGAATAGAAAACATTTCTTTTGGTGCATTTAAAATGAACACGCTTTCAATTCTGTCTGATTGTGTTTGAATGTGGTAGGCAAATATGCTCTCACCCTATGCAAACTAGGTGATCAAAAATCTAGAATCACTTTGTTTTGTGTAACCTTGATGCAATAATCATAGTATCCTCTCCCCTTACACAATCACACAATCTTGGGTATATGAAAAATGATTATTGCCTCTAAAAATTGGGCCTGCCAGGGGATTTCATCATCTCTAGGTGACTCAAATCGACAACAGAGCTAAAACCAAGCTACCTCGACCGGTATATAAATGTGAATCTTAAGATAAAACTTAAGATTACGAGTGTGGATGTGTCATACAGACCAAGTAGTACTCCCCAAAAACCTATTGAGCTTAACCTCTTCAAGCTAGAGTGCTTCCTAATCGGAGATTAATTTTGCACCCCATGTATGGCCACTCGAATGGGGTTCCTGAATTAAACACCATTGTTTAGTATCCAAAAAACCTTCTATTTGCTAGTGCAACACTGGTCAGTGTGAAGGAATTCACATCTTTGCAGTCTATAGTAGAGGTGAACAATCTGCCATGAGAGTTTCATGGGGATTGGAAGCTTGGTTGGCTTGAGAAGAGAGTGCACTGTAAGGGGGGGCCCATGTAGCCAAGCTTCTAAATTCACACGCTACTAATATGCGGCTGGGGAAACCCATGTGGAATCTAGTGGATACTGTCTTGGCTTAACCATAGGATTGTACTTGTTTTCTTTTGTGTTTGATTACTTTCAAAATATCATGTTTTCCAAGTGTTTGTTGGATATTGAAATGAAACAAACAACACTCAAACATCTGGAAACTACTGAGATTATGGATGCACATGGTCCTTGAAGTTGTAGTCTTCAATGGAGGACCTTTGAGCTAGGAAAGATAATCAACCGCAAAGAAAGTTTTGCAACTAGGCATGCACAATAAAGATTCTATTGATATGATTAAATTGATTGATATGTTACAAATGAACAAGTTGCCTGATTATATAGGCAAGAAAGAAAACCTAAGATGCATGAGATGTTGCCATGTGTCATGATCTAACATGTGATAACATGTGAACCTTATCTAGAAAAATATTAAATGTTGAGATAAGTTCTAGAAGGACAACTCATCTTCTAGAAGGACTCTTATCCCTACAAACATGGAAAGGGTAATCACCCCCTTATTTATGATTTATCTAATAATGCTACCTAGGACTTAATTAATTTAAATGAAAGACCTAAGTTAACTTATGCTAGTGTAATAATTAATTAAATACACTAACACCCCCCATAAGTTCAACTTAGGGAGGAAAATGCAATGATTATGCAAGAAGATGATGGGTCTCGACTACAAGGCCATGTTAGGTACCCATGTACATGAAGATGCAGAAAATCTCCCACAACCGGAGAAAAGGGGACAACCCAGTGGGAACAAAACCCCTCTCCAAAAAAGAGATGAAAATGCAAAAAAGTGAGAATGGGAAGGATGGAGGACTCCCAAATACCCCCCAAGGACACCATCCATCACTTGGATACAATACAATCAATGTCCCCCCCATAGGGAGGAAACATAGATAGACTACATAGCCCCCCCAGAAGATGTGATCACCTGCAAAGATGGTAAGTGTTTGAAGATAGAACATGATCCAATGTCGACAAAAAACTTGTCTCCCTTTCAGAAGAAACAAAACCAAGTGCAAGTGCAGAGATGCTTCCCATTCCAGATAAGAATTGAAGGAAGGATGAAGGTGGATGATGATGTCTCTGAACTCTACTCAAGTGTCTCCTTGCCTAAAGATGAAGATGCCACAATCAATGAAGAGGGTGACAAATCAGGATGATGCAGAAACTGATGTTGAACAATATCCAAAGATAGTGTGATGGATATGATGGAGACTTGATAGCCCCCCTTGAATGAAGTGTCCTCAAAACCACTAAAAAAATTCTAAAGCAAATCCAATGGTAGATGCTAAAGAAACCTCAAGTTGTGAATGGAATGACAAGGAAGAAGTCTCATACATGAAATATTTGAATAAAGGAGTGATACCCCCTCAATAATGTCCTCCAAACCCATAGAAGTAGCCAAGTCAGTGATACCTGAAACGAAGCCATCTTGTGATTTCAAGTCTAGAAAAAAAATGTGTCTTGATGAATGATGATGGTGGAAGCCTCAATCAATGAATTTGGACAAGGAATCACTGAATGTGAAGGGATACCAATAGTCTCTGATGAAGAAGAAGCACCTGAAGGAACCTTGTTAATCTCTTTAGAAGATTCAAGGTAATCAACTTCCTGCACAACAATATCATCATGGGGTACCTGATCTGAAGAATGACATTCTAAATCATGACCATCAGGGGACCATTAGGGAATGATGGAGTGTCTTAATCTCCATATATCTCCTGAAGCTTATCCCAGAGGATGTGAGGAAAGTCACAGTGATTAATAGAATTCAAAACATTAGAATCAACTTGCATCTCAATGATCTCCAAAACAATGTATCTATTGCAACTCCAAGAAAATTCATGAATACCTTCACTCGAATGAGGAACTATACCATAAAGATGAGGCAATAAATCAAGTTATTGGAGATGGTGGTTGATCCCATCTCACCATTTCTTATAATTACCCTTGTGCAACATAACCAAAGGAGTATATGCAAGCCCCATAATGAACTATCTCCAAAAAAAATAGACACTAACCTTCAACATCAAATAGAAGCTTCCAAATATGATGTACAACTGAAGTGATGCTACCCAGATCAAAATATCTTTTCCCAAGCTTTAGAATAAGTAGGTTATTGAGCAAATGCACCAAATAAAAAAAAATCTCATGCAAGAGTACTTGGAGCTGAAACTAATCAAGGGGTCTGGATGGATGAAAAAAGCTCTAAAAACAATTCCTGATGCCACTAGAATCATTGAAATCCGACAAACGGTGGTGAAGATATGAGCCTTTGAGTCCAAATTAGGGTTTTGAATTCAGTTGACTATAGATTTTTTTGCAAGAAAAATATCACAAAATAGATTTTACCACTGGAAATTAGATGAAATTGTCTTTTTGACGGTATCTTATTTGCTGAATTTTGACATCGTGGGTGAAAGTTGTGATAAAACAAAAAAAGGCCTAGATTAGGCACTTCGCAAGCTAACTAGGAGAAAAATTTAAACTCCTCCGGGTTGGCACTTGGTCGCTAATATGACCATGATGCATGCATAGTAAAAAAAATGCGCTTGATTGGCAGGCCCCTTGGTCGTTGATGGGACCAAGGTCTTTGGTGACGGAAGCAAGCTACACCGGTGGTGGGCTATAAAAAACACGGGCACCGACGGTGAAAAATCAGGCAATCGATGGAGTCCATGACAATCAATGGTTTGTAGCCGACTACAAATCACCAGCGGTAGAGAGGTGACGATGATTGGTGGAGGAACGACCGGCATAATGAAGGTAACACCAGCGGTGTTGGAGAGAAGACTTCGACAAAGGTTGATTGGTAGATGGCTGGTGGGGTTGGCCCCCCAAATGGGCCGACAATAGTACCTCACCCCGTGTCAAAAAATAAATGCCACCATACCCCCCTAAACAGGCTTTGAATGTGGTTGATGAAAAAACAACTTTCCTGTAGACTGTTAAATAAAGTGCCGACAATAATAATATATTTAATTTTTTATATTGCCAAAGGCAATAAAAAATCAAGAATATATATGCCAAAAAAATAATGTCTGCAGATTATAAAAAAGGATGATGCCAATTGGAAATACCATATGCCAATGATTTAAAAAAATCAAACCTCCAATATAATATGCTGATGGATTTATTTTTTTAAAAACAAACCCCAATGTTGACGGTGAAATAAAATTGGAGGTTGGCAGAAATTATTTTTCTGCAACTATAGAAAATATGATTTTTTGCCAAACAAATATGAAATAAGCCCAATTTTTCTAAAACAAATAAATGGCTTGCAACTAATTTTTTTGCCTTAGAGGACAACTAACTAGGATGATTTTTTACTGCAAATTGTACAGATAGTACGATTGATTTTGCAAACCCTAAAAATACCTTTGATGCTCCTGGGTTGATGAATCTGATTTTGATGAATGGACAGGCGATTCAGGGTTTCGAGGCCTTCTGAAGACAATGGAGAGCTCGGATCTGACTCCATCTACTTCAGAAATCAGCTTGGTCTCTGAGTGGAGTCAAGTAGCCTACAATGGAAACCTTCAAGCCTGCAAAGAATCTTGCACACCAACTTTCTTGATCGAGGGTTGATGTTTCACTAGACAAGCTCTGATACCATGTTGAGATTATGGATGCACAAGGTCCTTGAAGCTACAGTATTGAATGGAGAACCTTTGAGCTAGGAAAGATAATCAACCACAAAGAAAGTGTTGCAACTAGGCATGCACAATAGAAATTCTATTGATATGATTAAATTGATTGATATGTTACAAATGAAGAAGTTGCCTGATTATATAGGAAATAAAGAAAACCTAAGATGCATGAGATGTTGCCATGTGTCATGATATAACAACATGTGACAACATGTGAACCCTATCTAGAAAATTATTAAATGTTGAGATAAGTTCTAGAAGGACAACTCATCTTCTAGAAGGAATCTTATCCATACAAACATGGAAAGGGTAATTACCCCCTTATTTATGATTTATCTAATAATGCAACCTAGGACTTAATTAATTTAAATGCAAGACCTAAGTTAACTTATGCTAGTGTAATAATTAATTAATTACACTAACAAAAACAAATAGTCAAACTTTAAACAATTCAGGTTTTTGACCAAAATATCAGAAAAGTTGACTTTTTTTACATTCTACGCCACATTTGTAAACCGCATTCACTCTGTCACACCACATTTGACAATATTTGTGATGCATACACTTTGATAAAATGAATTTTCTACTCCAAGCACCACATTCATTTGTCCTACATCGCATTTGCTATCTGTAAAGCCACATCTACTATATTAGGTCGCAATTGACATCTTAAATGCCGCATTTGAGAAACTACATCACATTTGCTACTTGGAACGCCACATTTTACCACTGCAACACATTTGCTACCTCAAACGACTCATTTTCTTGGAAACACAATAAACCCTATTTCAAACCAGAATTCAAGTCCAGACATCTTAGCCTGCTGTCAAATATCTTTTCAAAAAAGTCTTTGTTAGAAACCAGAATTGAAATTACTCAAAACGTCCATCATTTGCATTCACTAGCTTGCATTTTGTCCATAGGTTTAAATTTTCAAAACTTTCATTACATTCCCTAGGTGTCATAATTTTCATTTCTATCATAAACTTGTCCTTAGGTTTCATCTTGGAAAACTTTGGATTAGGCTAGCTCATCGCACTTTGTAAAACCATTGTTTCAAAACCAGGTTATCTTGGGACATAGTCATTATTCCTCTTTTCAGTCATTGTATTTTTTGAGAGAACCTCCAACTCAATAGTCTAGTTAGGAAGGCTCACTTGTCATTTAGTCCCCCTAGCAAGTCCTTTGATAACCAAAATTGAGACATAAGTCAAGCTTAGAGTGGTTAAGCAAAACCTTTCTCCAAATATTGTCCAAACCTAGTCCTCATTTTAAACTTACACTTTGCATTGTTCATCTCTAGTCCTCCTTTTGAACCTAGACTTTGCATTAATCATCTTAGTCCTTAGTCAACATTATCATCTTAGTACTCATTTGACACTTCGACCTTGACAACCTTGTCAACTTTCCTTCATCATTTCCTTAGGAAAATATCATCATCACCTTGCATTGTCATCCTTTATTCCAAAAATACAAAAATTTAGTGTCATAGCTTGTCATCCTACTCTTCATTTTACATTAGTTAGGTCCTTTAGACAACATAGTCACATTATCATCCCTTATTATCAAAAATCCAAAAACATAATCTGACATTGTCATCCTTTATCACAAAAATCCAAAAACATAGGCTAGGATCATCCTTGCATTTAGTTGTCATTCTCATCACTTTGATTTGAGCAATTCCCTTTTATGGTGGAAACTAGACTCCAAAGAAAGAAAAGACAAATGACAAAATTTGGACAAGATTCCAATTCCAACATCACCAATCACACTTATGACCCAAATTGTACTTTTGACAACCCATTTAGCAACATGAATACTCAACCTCTCATGACCATCCCATCCTCATCAAACAACCCCTTTGAACCATTCTTACGTAAGGATGAATATGGACAATTACTTGAGGAAAACCTAGAGGTAGCAGCACAAGATCCAGAAGCAGCCTACTTTGTAGAATAAATGGTCTTATATGATAAAGATAGATATTTGGCCATAATTTTAAGTCAAGGAGCTAAATTACCCCATGGGTCTGACATTAATACTTTGAGATCGACATCTCTTGACCATAATGTCAACAATACACATAACATGTCCAATAGTGTTCAACCTCCAAACAACACAAGCAATGCCTTTTTTGATGCTACCTCGCAAACTGTGACAACTACCATGAGTGCTACCTCCAACATTCCAAACAATTCCAATTCAATCAATGCTACATCCATTGGAGGAACACAATCCATCACATTGCCTACACTTCCCACAATATCATCACAATCGGTTGGAGCCACCTTTGGGTCCTTGGCTATGTGGGAAAGTTATTCCAATCCTCTATTTACCACTTTGGTAAATTCCATGGGGGCATTATCAAGCCACTCAAACCATTTGTTTACGACTACATCTAGTACCATGAGTAGATCCTCATCATGGTACCTCACATAATCCTTTGGGAGGAAATAAATGAAGTCTCCTTATTCAAGGACCACAACCAAACGTTAGCACACCAACATAGTTTAATACCAACCCCTCCCAAGGATAAAACATGAATATTCCTCCAAGATAGTTCCAACAACCTCGACAAGGCAATCAGAACATGCAACCTATGGCATCTATTGGACACCAAAATATTCTTGGTCACCATATTCCCCAAATATCGACTCAAATGGCTGGGGGACACATTTTGAAATATTCATCCCATATCCATACCCATCAACATGTCCCCAATCCAAAATTTTAGTACCAACACACAAACCAAAACACATCATACATGTCACAACAACACATCCCTCAACAACACACCGACATCCACTCACAAAAAATCGGGACCCATGGTGTACCAATCAATCCAATGTATGAGGCCACAAATGACCCTATAATTGATGCCTTGCAAGCAAAGGTAATGGGTCTAGAGAAGACCATAGAAAACATGCAAATATCCAATAAGAAATCACAAGTGTCATATGATCTATCCGTATATCCCTTTGACATGAACTTACACATGCCACCATTTTCTCTGGGATATGTGTCACCAAATTTTACCAAATACAGGGGAAAGACAAATCCTATCTAACATGTCCGAGAATTTGCGACCAACTATATGGATGTTGCCTATGAACAAACGTACTTGATGAAAATATTTTCTAAAAGTCTTGTAGGTTCTACCCTTGAATGGTTCTCCACTCAAAAGGATATCAAAACATGGGACAAACTTAAACACAAGTTCATAAAAGAATAATCCTATAACATTGACATGGATACCTCTATTACTCGCTTATGCAATCTCACGCAAGAGGAGGCTGGAGAAAATTTCATCCCATTCTTCCAAAAATGGAGAAGTCTAGCTAGTCATTGCCACATCAAAACACCCGAAAGAGAAAAGGTTGAAATGTTCGTTCAAACACTCTTAGGCCCCTTAAAATATGGATTGCAAGTGCATTGTTGCACAACTTTCACAGACCTAGTCGAAAAGGGTGTCTAGATTGAGAAATATCTTATTGCAAAAGCAAAGCTAAAATATGGTCCTAAAAACACAACTGTAACTCCTCCCCTTGACAAAAATAAGTACCGGGTCAAAAATAAACACGTTACCAATGACGGTGTTGTCAATGCCAAGGGTGTCAACACTATGGGTCCTATACTAGCTTTGAAAGGGGTTCAAACACAAAACAAACCAATGACAATACTGACACCCCCCACAAATTCCACCCAAAACAACCAAAATGGTCAAAACAATCAAGGTCAAGGACAATACCATCAGACAAGACAATTCCCAAAAAGATGAACATACTCTGCTTTGGGAGAACCAATTGAGGATGTCCTTAAGAAGCTGATCCAAAATGGTCTCATCATACTTGAAGGACCTAAACCATATGACCCAAGGAAATTTAAACCATCATAGTGGGATGATAATGCTTTTTGTGAGTGCCACCAGGCTAAATGACATAAGACATCATCTTGTCGACAACTCATAAATATTGTGCAAGACCTTATTGAAAGCTGAATAATCAAATTGGGTGGACCAAAATTTCCATCAAATGCTGACCATACCATCCATAAGAACCCACTGCAAGACCATGGTTCTAATAACGCTTCCATGTCAGGTCCTAAGACGAATAATAATCAAGCCAATTACTCCCATGCCAAGTATGACTATTCTGGTGGACCTATCATTAACAATGTCCAAAATGATGATGAATGCATCAACACCATCACGGTCAAACAAGCACCTCAATGCAACACCACTAATCGAAGTGGAAAGATCACCATAGCTAGTCTACCTTTTTCTAGGCAACCTAAGATCACCATACCTGGTCCATCTCCTAAACAACCACAACTTGGCTCATCTACGAAGCAGTGGCAACCCAAGAGTCAGTTTAACTTTATCAATCAATTAGGAAAAACCCCTACATATATTTCCATACTTGAGCTACTTCAAATTTCTCCCACGCATAAGGCTATACTGGATAAAACCCTCCAAGAGTCATCCGTCCCTAAGGATATTGATGTCAACCAATTTGAGACCATGGTGGGATATCTCACTACACCTCATCACGTCACCTTTTTTGATCAGGATTATTCATCACCCAAGACCAGCCATAATGATGCATTACACCTTGAAAATTTCATCCATAAGCACAAGGTCAGAAGGGTTTTAGTAGATGGCAGAGTAGGATTGAACATATGCTCCTTAAAACTGGTTAAGGCTCTAGGATTTTCTGATGCATGCTAGACCCTACAAAGAGTATAGTCATAAAAGCATATGATGATGAAGAACGCTCTTTTAGGGGCATTATTTCTTTTCCTATTAGAGTTAGGCTAGTCATTGTGGACACAACTTTCCAGGTCCTAGATCTAGAATTACCTTACAACATCTTGCTTGGTCGCCCATGGATTCATTCCTTAAAGGCCGTCCCCTCCACATATCACCAATGCTTGAAATTCTCATTCGACGACACATAAATCACCATATATGGAGACCCTAACCCTTTTTAATATTGTACCAACCTAAGGTGTATTTCTGAAAATTGAGTTCCCATCAACTGAGAAGCTCCTAGCTCTTCTTCTTCCAAATACATTGACCCATCCACACTAGCATCATCTTCCACATCCACTCCATCCATGACTTCCACCATGCCATCATCTCCCTCACTTCCTTAAAGCCGAGTCGAATGTCAAGATCTAAGACTTAGGCTATGGAGAATTCAAACTACATATGAAATATAGCATCACAACAATACCCAAGTCTCCAAAGGTCTGTGGTCGACCATGTTTTAGAATGGAACCCAAAGAAAATTTCAAAGTTCCACCAAAAATGATTTTCATCAAATGGGGAGACATGAGTAATGAGGACATTGCCGATATTATAGGATGGCTCTATAAGGAAATGGAAGGCCTACCCCCATTACCAATTAAGAAATATGGCAAGGGATATGAAATGATGAAGGCTAAGGGCTACGATGGAACTAGTGGCCTAGGTAAACATAAGACTGGGCAAAGAGAGCCCATAAAATCTTTCAAAATACCAAAGTATCTTTGATTAGGGTATGGATTGCCCAAAAATGAAAACTGACATACCAATGGAATTTCGAGTGAGTGCATGCATGCTTCAGAAAGTGTCGAGACTATTAAGGAGACCTTTACTAAAACTGATTCCCAAGAGTGGGAATTTGGCTCCCAATGATCCTTAAGTGACTGTTGCCTTGATGATTTGTTCCTTGAAGCTGGGTAGCTTACCTTTGAAATTTTTTTTTGGCAAACATTTAAAATCAATGAAGCACCAAATAGTCATAGTCCCATTTACCTTCCCCATGACATACACGCCCCACCATCTGAACCCCATAACCATCAGTCAAATCCATCTGAATTGATATATAACATTGATACCCATGAATTTGAGTCCTTCACCCCTTACTTTGAAAAAAAATATGAGACAAGTGAAGGGGAATATTGGATAGAGTCTGACGTTGAATTGGATGATGAAAACTTCATCTTCAATGTATTTGAATCTATCTGCATGCCTTTTGCATCCTCCCCTCAATTCACCAATGCTAACGATGGAATTTCCTTAGTCTACTCGCAACTAATCGATTGGGACCAACAAGGCCCGCAGTCCTGGACACCTTTCAAAATGATGAGGCCATCATAGAGTTTATGGGATTATGTGAGGGAATACCCAGTGGTGATCACAAGGGCTGGATTCACCATTGACCTAGATTGTGCAGCTTTCTTTGAGGAGATTGCTCCATCCTCCAGTCGCAAAATTAAAAATAAGAATAAAGAAAAAAATGAAATGCCTTTAGGTGAAAACTGAAAGGCACCTTCTGATGACAAAAGAGTAAAAATAAAGGACGTATCTGCTGGTGAAAACCTCTATGAGGCACCCAAAGATGGAGGATTGGACATTCTTCCTATAAATCAAGAGAAATTAGCTATGCTCATAGATGACACCATAGAAGCCAACATATCAACAACAGAAGATCCCAAAATGGTCCTCTTTGCCACATCCTTGACTGAAGAAGAGAGACCAAAATTTCACAAGTTCTTTGTAGACCGTAAAATCAACTCTGCATGGTCCTATCCCAACATGCCGGGGTTAGATTTAGAACTTGTTTTGTACTACTTACCATTGTTTCTAGACATCAGGCCTCTAAAATAGAAGCTATTTAAAATGCATCCTCGGGTCACTCTATTAGTCAAGGCTGAATTGAAGAAACTTCTAGATGCCAGGTTCATATAGTCTATTGATTATGCTAAATGAATATCTAACATTGTGCCAACAACAAAGGCAAATGGAATGATTCGCGTCTGCACAAATTTCAAAGACTTAAACAAAGCATGCACAAAGGATGACTCTTTGTTGCCAAATATAGACATCATAGTCGACCTCACGGCAGGATACGAGATGTTGTCCTTCATGGATGGTTTCTCAGGCTACAATCAAATTTGTATTGCCCCAAAAGACTAACATAAAACAACATTCACTTGCCCTTGGGGTACATACTTCTGGAATGCCATGCCTTTTGGTCTTAAAAATGTAGGTGCCACGTATTAGAGGGCTATGACTACAATATTTCATGATATGATGCATAAGATAATGGAATATTACGTGGATGACCTTTTGGCTAAATCAGTGACAAGAAAATACCATTTGAAGGTATTAGACATAATTTTCAAAAGACTAGAAGAATGTAAAGTTTGACTGAATCCTAAGAAATGCATATTTGGTGTAACATCTGGAAAACTTTTGGGATACATAGTTTCTCGAAGAGGCATTGAGGTCGATCCAACCAAAGCCAAAGCCATCATGGACATGCCTCCTCCCAGAGGAATAAATGAACTCTGGACATTACAAGGTAGGGTGCAATCTATTTGGTGCTTCATGGTACAATTGGTCGACAAGTGTCAACCATTCCAATATCTTCTGTGCAATCTATTGTCACTGCTAGTCCTTATGCATCCCATTCAAGGAAAGCCTTTAATTCTATACATCTCGATAACTAAATTAGCACTAGGGGCATTACTAGCACATAACGACCATGATGAGAAAGAAAGGGCCATATATTATATTAGTCAGACACTGGTCAGGTATGAAATAAATTACACATCAATTGAACGAGCTTGTCTAGTAGTTGTCTTTGCAACTCATAAGCTAAGACATTATATGTTGAGCCATGAGACACAATTGGTAGCAAAAATTGACCCCCTCAAATATCTAGAGTCGTGCAACATTAACATGACGTCTAGCAAAATGGATAATGATCTTGAGCGAATATGATATTCAATATGTAGAAAGAAAGGCAATAAAGGGACAAGTCATAGCAGACCAACTGGCAGACACACCTATACAAAGTGATCACCCTTTAGTGGCAGATTTCCTAGATGAGTCAATATTCCATATGGAACCTAAGTCACCTTGGAGACTCTACTTTGATGGATCGCATACTAATCATGGCTCGGGGGCAGAAATCCTATTTATCACCCCTCAAGGAGATTCCATTCCTAAATCCTTCCGCATAGCTTTCCCATGTACTAATAATGTGGCAGAATACAAGGCACTAGTCATAGGACTTAGAATGGCAATAAAATGGAAAATCAGAGCACTACATGTCTATGGGGATTCTCAGTTAGTCATCAACCAAGTTAATGATGACTACAACACTAAGGATGAGAAAATAATGCCCTCCAAATGAATGGTTGACAACTTTCATACATATTTTCACATGGTGACTTTTGAGAAAGTTCTAAGAGCATAGAGCAAGGCAATAGATGCAGTGGATACGATCGGCTCTCTCCTTGACATTCCAAGCAATATGCCTCAGTTGGAGTTCTTGGTAGAAAAACTATTGGTGCCTGCCTATGACATTCTAGAATCAGAGATGGTCTATGACCTTGTTGGTCCCGATTCTCCCTGGTACCAAGACATTCATGACTACCTTAAGTTGCAAACCCTTCCCCCTAATCTGTCCAATAACTAGAGGAAGTATTTTATCTAAAAATCCGTAAGATATTCCATCGTTAGCGACACCCTTTACCGTTGTAGCTTTGACGAAACCCTCCTTAGATGTCTCAACACCAACGAAGCACACACAACCTTACATGAAGTACATGAGGGTATATGTGGGTTTCATTCGAGTGGTCCTACTCTAGCCAAGAAGATAATGAGAATTGGGTACTATTGGCCCACCATTGAGAAAGATGCACTAGAAGATGTTAGGACTTGTCACCAATGTCAGATTCATAGCGATTTGATTCATGCTCCCGCGCAAGTACTTGGGCCGATCACTTCTCCTTGGCCCTTCACACAATGGGGACTCGACCTTGTGGGTAAGATCCATCCTACCTCGTCAAATGGCCACAAATTCATCATCACTGCCACTTAGTATTTTACAAAGTGGATCAAAGCCATCCCCCTGACATACATAACTGATAAACAAATCTCCAAATTCATTTTTAACTACATCATTTTCCAGTATGGTCTTCTGCAATCCATCATCACTGACAATGGACGTCCATTTAAAAACCAAGATGTTCATGAGTTATGTGAGTGATTTCAAATTCAACATCATTTTTCCTCTCCGTATTACCTGGAGGGAAATGGTCAAGCCGAGGCGTCAAATAAAACCATTGTTAAAATCTTGAAAAAGACTATTAATGACGTTGGCCATTACTGGCATATTCAACTTAACCTTGCTCTATGGGCTTACCACACTAGTATTCGTACACCCATAGGGGCCACTCCATTCACCCTGGTCTTTGGAGCTAAGGCCATCTTTCCCATCGAGGTTGAAATTCCTTCCCTACAAGTCTCCCTAAAGGGTTTGACCAATGATGAAGAATACAGACAGTCATGTCTACATGAGTTGGAGATTTTAGAGGAAAGACAAAAAAATTCCCTAAACTATCTACAGGCATATCAGAATCATCTTTGTCACAGTTACAACAAGAAAGTCATGGCCAAGAAGTTTGACATTGGTGACTTAGTTCTCATACAGAATCCTAAGAATTAGGTAGACAGAGAAAAACTTGGAAAATTCAAACCAAATTTGCTAGGTCCCTATGTCATCATATCCTCCTTTGGTTCTAGAGCTTATCAGCTGGTGACTTCAGATGGAGAACAACTGACAAAACCTATCAATAGTCTAAATCTCTGCAAGTTCTATGCATAGCATCAAAAAGTCGAGCTGAAAACTTTAAAAATACAAAAAAATTGAAAAATGATAAAAAATTGTTATCTTGATGAAAACTTGGCAAACAGGCATTTTGGCGACACCAAAAAAAAAAAAAGAAAAAAAAAATGTCAAAAATAGTAAAAAAGAAAATAATTTGTCCAATAGTGAAAACCTGACAAACAGGCACTTTGGATAACTACCATGGTGAAAACCTGGAAAATAGGTGCCATGCGTAGTCAATCATTGCTTTTCCATCTACTGTCACTTTATCTATCTTGGGCTATGATGAATCACATTTTCTATCACCACCATGACACTTGACATGACATCATACTCCTCCTCTCATGGTTGACAAATGGTTGACATCCAATCCGCATACCATCCATCCAGTATCACATGCATATCCCTTTCATGTCCTTTAAAGTTGACTAAGTCTTGGACCTGACTAGGGGCATAAATTTTATCACGTAACCATAGTGGGTATCGCACATGGTCTCAACAATTGCAAAAAGTCCTAAAAAAAGACAAAAAACATCACAAAAAGTCCTGAGAAAAGACAAAAACATCGAAAAATATCCTGAAAAAAAAAGAAAAGGACAAAAACATTACAAAATGTCCTGAAAAAAGACAAAAACATTGCAAAAAGTCTTGAGAAAAGAAAAAAACATTACAAAAAGTCATGAAAAAAGACAAAAACATCAAAAAATGTCCTGAAAAAAAGAAAAAGAAAAAGAAAAGACAAAAACATTACAAAATATCCTTAAAAAATACAAAAACATCACAAAAAGCCTTGAGAAAAGAAAAAAACATTACAAAAAGTCTTGAAAAAAGACAAAAACATCGAAAAATGTCCTG
This sequence comes from Sequoia sempervirens, assembly GCA_007258455.2. Classification (NCBI taxonomy): domain Eukaryota; kingdom Viridiplantae; phylum Streptophyta; class Pinopsida; order Cupressales; family Cupressaceae; genus Sequoia; species Sequoia sempervirens. The sequence goes on from VDFB02047230.1 coordinate 340,124,869, forward strand.
AAAAAAGAAGAAGACAAAAACATTACAAAATGTTCTGAAAAAAGATAAAAACATTGCAAAACGTCTTGAAGAAAGACAAAAACATTGTAAAATGACATGAAAAAAGACCTAAAAATTGAAAAGCGTCCCGAAGAAACCCCAACAAGGTCAAAATGTCTAGAAAACACAAAAATGGAGTCATTCCTTCTCAAGTCTGTCAAATCAATCAATCTTTGTCATTTGTCCAAACTATGTTGTCTTTGTGGATTCGTATGTAGGCAAGACTCAATTTTGAGTCGCTGAGACGTTAGGTCAGTCCTCTTACGTTGTCAAAATCAAAATCATGATTCAATCTTTGGTCATCAAGACAAAATCATTGGTCATGTCTAACTATGAGGTCTCTGAGTGTATGACGTAGGAAAGGCCATCTGTCGATGAGCCTCTAAGGCCGGACTAGGTGAGTCCATTAGGGTTCATGACATTACACTAGCACACATGTAAAAAACTCTTCAAGTCAAACAAGTCATCTCAAAATAAGCAAATTATTGCAACCAAATTATGGCAACCATTTATTCAACGTGACAATTACACCAACATGACAACATCGACATGTAGTTGACACAAGTCAATTCACTCAACTTCAGTCAAATTTGGTCAAAACAAGTTACATTATCATAACCAGTCAAACTGTCAACTCTTGGTCATCTTTTAGATTTCTGAAGAATAGCCTCTATCATTTATGCCATTGGATGTGTCCTTCCTAGGAATAGTCACTGTCATCCGACATTTTTGAGGGATCCTATTGACATTTAAGGATCACTCCTCTCGACATCGATATCTTTCAGATGTTCACTTATGAAGAACAACTCTGTCATCTATGCCTTAGGATGTGTCTTTCCTAGGCATCATCACTGTCACTGGCATTTTGAGGGATCCCTTTTGACATTTAGGGATCAATCCTCTCGACATCAACATTATTTAAAATGTGTCCTTTCTGAATTTGGCAATCTTCAGCATTCGTCATCTTGGCATCGTCAGAACCTTGACACCCTGGCATCTCAACATCATCAAACCTGTCATCTTGACATTAAAACACTTGGCACTTGTCTTTTAGTTTTTATCATGTTACTAGTTTTTCAGCGAGATCCCGATAATAGGATTTAGAGAAGCGATGATGTATCATGACGTTTGTCTCGTCTTTTGACACTCATGTTACTAGTTTCTTACCAATGTCCTGACTATGGGATTTACAAAAGTAGCGACGTATCATGATCATTGTTTTATTTTTTCCTTTTGGCAGTCATGTTGCTATTTCTTCAAGGATGTCCTGACCACAGGAATTAGAGGAGCTATGATGTTTCATGGCTTGTCTTTCTTGTCTTTCTTGCTCTTTTTTTCTTGCAGTTGGTTATGACAAAATGACTGGGGTAATTGTGCTCTTTGTATGAGTCATGATCATCCTTGTCTGTGACTCCTTGTCTTATGTGATGGTACGACCTTGCACACCTTGATCTATGTCATATAATCATGATGTTTTTTGGCCATCACAATAATCTGCCCAATGATGATTAAGAACAATAAATATTAAAGTCCTATGGTAAAGTTTTGAGGGATTTGGTCTAGGAACTAACATGCATCTCCTTCTGTCTTGTCATATTCTCTCGTCCATCTCTTTATAATATCCTGTGACATACAAAAACATAAGTGCATACATAATCATATAGACATTGCATTAGATCGATACATACATCATCAATATCATTAAATCATATACACTACATTACATACTGCATTATACATAGTCATGTATTAACATAATCATTAACATGGCATCCATTCAAATAAATACATTATATCATCATCATCCACGGCATAATGTCAACATGACATATAAATAAGCATTGCATTATCATGGCATCACACCATAGGTAACCATCATAGGACATACATGATAGGACATATAAATAACACCATCATTCATCATAAATGCATAATCCACATAAGAATCACATAAACATACATCATAAATGCATAAATCAAATGACATACATATAGGCCATATCAAAATTGCATCATATATATCAGCTCAAAAAATATAATGTCACAGGATAAAGTCAGGGGATATCCCAAAAATAGAGCTCGTAGGCTCGATAGTCAATACATAATGTTGTAAGGAAAGCTAAGGTGTGGAAACAACTCTCCTAATGTCAAAACCTCAGGGAAAAATGTAGAGATACTTTTAAATTTTCAATTACAGTCCAATTAAGATACACTAGAAAGCAATAATAGAAATAGAGAATTAAACATACACATATGAACACCAGATTTACGTGGGAAAACCCTTATAGGAGAAAAACCCACCACACCAAGAAAAACCCCTTTGTATTACAGTAATGAAATTACATATAGAGTATGGGCTTCACTCTCTCTGATGTCAATTTACAACAACATTCACAATGACCAACATTGTACAGAACATTCATATTACAATGCTCTTAGAATCGAATTCATATATTGATCACTCGTCAAACCATTCAAAACACTGTTCATCCAATTGTTGATCGAACCATCCAACAATCCAACCGAACATCATCTACAACTCTAGAGTGTATCCATGTCGCCCCTGTCTGTTGAACTTCCTCACAAAACTGCCACAACAGACTAACTTCCAACGGTTCCCATTCGGCTTCTCTGATTGGTCGAGGACAAACCACCTAGGATATTCAACACTCGGTCAAAGACATTCAACCTGTGTTCGCATGTCGGTGAGACACTAGCCGTGTCTCCCCGATGCCACAAGACTTGATTGCCAATATCGCCAAGAGTCATCACTATCGGCAAGAGGTTACACCGAGTTCAAAAAGCTATCACTTAGACTTCGCCTTGTCGCCAAGACCTCATACTGATGATCATCACTTGTATTGCTATTCGGCAAGACCATCATCATTTTCCAAGAGATCACACCGATCCTTCAAGTCATACCAATAAGAAGACTCGTTGGCAAGACTTAGGTTATCGCCAAGAGATTACACTAATGTTCATACCTATCGGCGAGAGAACCAACCATCGGAAAGACTTCTTATGGAGGCTTCCATGTTACCCTGATGAGCATTGGTGAGACACACATATGTTGCCAAGAGTTCATAGCGAAGCTTCCGTTTTACCTCGAAGACTCCAACTGAATACTTATCGGTGAGAATTTCCATATCGATAAGACTTCATACCGAATGTCCAAGTTTCTCCCGACACCACTTGTCACCTAGAGTCTCCCTGATATCCGATAAGAATGGCCTGTCGGCCAGAGATCTCCACTTGACAGAGGGCTACAGCAAACACCACAAGTCACAGCGAAAACACCAGTCGGCAAGATAGAAGCATTGTCTCGATGACCTCTACAAACTACAAGGTTATTAAACTGCTAGTTAGCTAGACAATATGGATGTCACACCGATTTGACTCTTTCAGAGGTTTCAGCCTATGGGATTGAGACACATATTTCCAACAAATGTGTCATAACATAAAGTCTAAAACATGAAGCCAAATATAGTAAGCATGTCCCTATGAAATTCTCTCCTCATCCCCTCATGGCAAAGAGTGTGGTGATTGAGGACCTGTGCCTAGCACTAAGGTAATCTGTGGAACCATAGCAACCTTTTTCTATGAACCCAATGGAACTGACATTGATGGCATCATCTCCATGGTAAAATGCATTTGTGATGACACTATGGCATGAATTTGTGAGGTCGAAGGATCTATCTCTAGAGGTGGACTAGGTATTGATCTATGGCCTGAACCTACTAAATCATGTGAGTGCCTTGACCTATGACTGGAGGAATTTCTGTGATGGGACCTGTGACTCGAAGTATGCCCTGAAGAGGTCAAGCCCTCCGCACTACTCTAGCTACCACTACCACTGCCTGACTTGCTGCCACTACTTGTCTATGTCTTGGTTAGCATGGGGTCTCTCATCTTAGCTGGCACAACCCACTCATATAACTTCCTGTATACGCCCTAGCCATATGCTGACCCTACCAAACTCTTGTGCTAGATCTATGAATGGTCCCATACATAGTCATGCAAAATATGTACACTGCTGTGCTAAATCTTGCTGGTAGATCACTACTTGATCCCACTCTACCTGCATCATCTCTAACTCTTCCTGTAGTGCTTTGAATTGTGTGACACTCTCATCCAATCTCCTCTGTAAGTCTGCCAACCTCTAGTCTATCGTGGCATCGTGGGGTAATGCCAAGCTAGATGGTGCCTCCTCCTCTCCCTCCACCATGCTCCGTCTCAGCAATCTCTCGGCCTCATCGATGGCCTCATCCTCATCATCCTCCCCTGTATCCTCCTCTCCTCCAACTCCCTCCTCCTGCGGCATATCAACATCTATCTCAGCATCTAGTCAAACCTCCTCCTCCTCAACCTCCTGATCCTGTCTGGCCTCCTCCTTGGCCACATGCTCCTCCTCGGCCATGTGCTCCTCATGACCTACATCCTCCTGTCTAGGCTCCTCCTCCTCTCTCTCCTCCTCCTTGCCTGCCTCTAGGATAAAATCTAGTGTCCCTCTCACTGCACACTATCTCACCCTCCTGGCCTACCTCTTGCCATCTCTCCTCTGTCTCTAGCCCTCCCCTCCATCATCCTCATCATCTCTGTCATCTCCATCTCTACCTCCACCTCTACCTTTGTCCCTACCTCCATCTGTCCCTAAGCCTCAACCTCTGTCACCACCTCTTCCCCCTCGCCTAGCTTGTGGCACATGTGGTATAACTGATCTCCTATCAATAAGTGATGGCCCATCTAGATTTGTTAGTGGTATTGGTCAATGTTCCTGCCACCACAAGTCATAGTTAGCGGTCATCCCTAGATATATAATCCCACCTCTCCATGTCCACTACTGTGCCACTAGCCCATCAATCTGTTGCATGGAAAATGGTACAAGAATAGGCAGACCCCAGGCTTCCTCCTTCAAAGATCTAGAATACTTGGCTGTACCTACTGGTACACCCTGTTGCTCTCCAAACTGTCTCAGTACATGCTATTGTAGATACATCTCTATGATGAGTTGACTCTGCATTTTCCTCCCAATCAAATAATGATACTATCTATAAAAGCTGAGATGGTCATCCTCCTCATCCCACTACTCATAGTCTCTGTAGGGCCTCCAAATGAATGAAATCATGGTGTCAATTTGATGATGCCACCAACCTATCTCTCCCACCCTCGTCTGTTGGAGAGTACCGGCATAGTAAGAAGCATATGGAATCCCCTCTACTAACTGTGGTCTTTGGATAGAAGGTCAGAATATGGCCACATGCTCCTAGACCCATTTCATTAGAAGTGTCATACCACATCCAATGCTCTATGCCCTCCTATAGGCCACCTCATGGAGCTGATGATAAAGCATTCCTAACAAACAGGGCCTCCAGGCATAAACAGTCTTGCTCACCTCATGCCCACTAGAACATCACCCGTACTAATGGGAAACCCGTGATAGTGACAGTCGAGAATCAGGACTCCACCGGTCAATATCACCAACAGTGCATCAAACCAGCCATAGTGCTCCACCATAAACTCCTAGAGGATCTGTTGACATGTCCGGTGGCACAATAACATGTAAAAAGAATATTGCTACTCTGTTTCTCCTGAAAGTGAAAGATAATCACATGGATATCTTAGCTCCCAAGGTCTTTGTAGTTGGTTTTCAACTGTGTTGATGTTGCTCAGTGGTCAATGTAACAGTAATGTTCAAAGGGCCTGCTGGTGTTGAGCTTTTGGATTGTTCTGAGATCAAACATAAACTTTAAACCTACTCTAACCAGGGTTTTTAAAGAAACAGAAAAAGATAGATTAGAGCTTTGGAACATAAAAGAATGTTAATTCATCCAACTTAACCAGTCTCATTACCTTTCAAGGAATTCCTAACTAAAACTGCAGAACAAAATTAACTTGTAACTAACACAGTTTCATTCATTCACAATGCTAATTTCAATAACAAATTGCAAGTTACCATTTAAACAAAACATAAAATAAGACTTCAATCCTTGAAAGTTTCTCAAATCAAATGATTAAACCAAGATAAACAACATTCTAAAACACAATCTGAAGTAGATTTTAATCTAGTTGCTTTTACTATTAGTGAAATAGATAAGCAACATTTACAAATTTGGCACAATCACCAGTGTATAGAAAATCCATGACTCCAACTTGTTTCCATCTATACTAAGAAAACTGGAAATATACATTATTGGCTTCTATTGAATCTAACTCCTAACTAAGAAGGCAAAAGAAGCTCCTATTACAAAGAATCAGGATGCAGTTCTGTCTCCTCTATCTTTTCTAAAACTCCTACTTCCTCCTCTAACTTTTTTCTTAGAACTCTCTAACTTTCTAACCCTTTACAAAGAGGCCAGAATGCCATATATACAGAGTGTACCAAAAAGAATGCACTGGACCCTATTTTTTAGGGTTTACAAAATATCTCACTTGGTTGCAGGAGGGTCGTCCCTTAGATCTTTTGAATATAGTTAATGCTGCATTGAATTGCATCCTCGTTGTCCATGTTGGTGAAATATTTTTTTGGGGATGATATGTAGATCTTTTGCAGCTACAACATTAACTCTATCCTTCGTGTCCATCTTCGAACTCCTTCGCAGAGCTTCCTTGAATGCTCTAAAGCATTGTCATTAATACTGATCTGCCTTTCACCAATAGACCTTACAACTATCCTTGTGACTCATGGTTGTTTCTTTCCTTCGACTTCCTTCCTACTCCAGATCTTTCTGCACGTTGACTATCTCTGGAAGCAGCATCGGGCCTCCCTTTAGATCTAAACACCATCGTTCCTGAGTCGATCCATTGCCTTGATCTCAGAATGAGTCCATGTCATTTGCATCCTGCTGATCTTCCTCACAGGGGCAGTCAATAAGTCAATGGATCACTTTAGTTCCTTTCGATTGGGTGAACAAACACCACGCCATATTTTCGGGCAGTCAAAAGTGGTTCGAATGGAATTGCATGTTGGTGAGACACTAATCATGTCTCCCTGATGTGATTATACCTCATAGCGGCCATCAGAATAACATATGACAGTCGGTGAGACCTTTTAGCGACCTGCAAAAGTCATATCAAGGCAAAAGAAGCTCCTATTACAAAGAATCAGGATGCAGTTCTGTCTCCTCTATCTTTTCTAAAACTCCTACTTCCTCCTCTAACTTTTTTCTTAGAACTCTCTAACTTTCTAACCCTTTACAAAGAGGCCAGAATGCCATATATACAGAGTGTACCAAAAAGAATCCACTGGCCCCTATTTTTTAGGGTTTACAAAATATCTCACTTGGTTGTAGGAGGGTCATCCCTCAGATCTTTTGAATATAGTTAATGTTGCATTGAATTGCATCCTCACTGTCCATGTTGGTGAAAGATTTTTCTGGGGATGATCTATAGATCTTTTGCAGCTACAACATTAACTCTATCCTTTGCATCCATCTTCGAACTCCTTCACAGAGCTTCCTTGAATTCTCTAAAGCATTGTCATTAATACCGATATGGCTTTCATCAATAGACCTCACAACTATCCTTGTGAGTCGTGGTTGTTTCTTTCCTTTGACTTCCTTCCTACTCCAGATCTTTCTGCATGTTGACTATCTCTGGAAGCAGCATCGGGCCTCCCTTTAGATCTGAACACCATCGTTCCCAAGTTGATCCATCACCTTTATCTCAGAATGAGTCCATGTTGTTTGCATCCTATCGATCTTCCTCATAGGGGTAGTCAATAAGTCAATGGCTCACTTTAGTTCCTTTTGATTGGGTGAACAAACCCCACACCATATTTTTGGGTAGTCAAAAGTGGTTCGAATGGAATCGCATGTTGGTGAGACACTAATCGTGTCTCCCTGATGCGATTATACCTCATAGCGGCCATCGACATAACATATGATAGTTGGTGAGACTTTTTAGCGAGCTATAGGATGCTACCCTAAAGTCTCTCCGTCTGGGTGAGACCATCAAACTAGAGAAGACATCTCCCTGAGCCCTAATCATCTGCTCGGTGCTTCTCTGAGCTCATTCTTATTCCCCGAGCTTAAGCCCCTTCTAGTTCGGCAAGACTTCTTCAAGTCGGTGGGATATCTTGCCGAGCTCAATATCTTTCGGCGAGCTCATCTTATGTCGGGGAGACCTTTTATGTTTGGAAGACCTCACCCCGAACTCAGACCCTATTTCCGAGACATCTCTGAGTCGGTGAGACCTTTCGCCGAAAACACTTTGCTTCACCGAGACACCCTACAGTTGCCCATACATCACACTGAAGGGAGAACCTTTCGGCGAGACATTTACCATTCGGCTAGACTTCATGGCGATGATACCTCCTTCACTGAGACTTCATTTTATGTCGATAGGACATCACGGGGTCGGAAAGACATCATGCCGAATTCTTTCATTCTCCCTGGGCTCACTCTATTTTGGTAAGACTCCCCACTGTCAGCCAGAGGTTACAACGAAAGCAAAATATTTGGGTGAGCTTTTGAACAACTATCGGCAAGAGATTACGCCAAAGGCATAACCTTCGGTGAGACATTCAATAGTCGGGGAGATATTACCCTGAAGCAATTTCCTCTCATCGAGAGCTTCATTTTATGTCAGCGAGACTCCCTTGTGTCGGCGAGACATCACAACGAAATGGTAACCTATACCAAAGGGACCACCCTTTCAGTGATACATCACTCAGGCGCTAGGGCTTCATAGCGAACCCAGATCCTCTGCCCGTGTCATTTCGGCAAGAGTCCACCTTGTTGGTGAGACTTCTTGCCGATGCTACCATCCTTCGCCGAGACCTTCCTCTGTCGCCCAAACCTCATGCCGAACACAAATCTTCCACCTGACAAGATCCCCCTGATGAAATCCCTCTTCGGTGTGACCTCCCATGTTGGCGAGACTAGCTCATTTCGCTGAGATCCTACACTGAATGTAAAACCCTCTTCAAGAGCTCTTGTGAACAATTGTCGGCAAGAGGTTCATCTGTCGGTGAGACTTCTTGCCGATGCTAACCTCTGTCACCAAGACCTCCCTCGATCTGTGAGACATTACACCAACCGAGCCTCCCTTTCATCTAATCGAGAGCACCTCGGGGAGACCTTAGCATGTCGGCCAAAATTCTCACGATGCAAACCCCCTTTGGATTTCAAATGAACAAAGCCAAGCCACCAGTTGGTAAGACATCTGAAAGGTCCCAGCAAATTTCTTCTTGAGGAGTTTTATGCTGAATGTGATTGAGGCATGACCTTTGTTGGCTTCCCTGAGTGATATCCTCAGATGAGTGATTCAATCCTGCAAAAACAAATGCCTCTATTAGTCCTCAGAAGCACATAAGATATACTATCATTTATGATTATTTCATTCAATTCTTAGCAAGAAGAAAACCAACTCAAGTTGAGATAAAACCAAAATCTGATAAAACAAAATACAGACCCAGGAGAAAAATGAAGGAAAATCCCAAGACCAAAGCCAATAAACAAAGGCAACGAAAGAAAAAAGAGAAGGGGGACCCATTTTGTTCTAGAATAAAATGGGGTGGCTATGCAAGGCATAACAAATGGCGACTCGGCTGGGAAGATGGTTTAACCATTTTCAAGAAACTGAAAGATTCAGCTACCCAGAACTCCTAGTTTATGAACATCACAACTCCAGTTGGGTCAGTTTTAACAACCAAGGTTGAGCTAGAATCTCAAATATAAATCAACAATGGATACCCTTGAATCTATGTGTGTGCTTGATTGTGCATCACTCCTTTATAAAGTTTCTTCATCTTTCGAACAACAATGTGTAATATTTTAGCTACATGAGTTGATTCCCTTTAGCTATCGTGCAATGTCATCCTGGGCATTGCTTCGCTTCCAGTCAAGCATCCATAGCCCTGATAGAGATAACTCTAGTTTTCTCACAACATTGCTTTACTGCCAGCCAGGTGTCCATAGCCCCGATAGAGATATTGGAGTCACCCATTCATATTAAGTCCTGTTTCTCTTTAAATAGTTCTCTCTTTTTTTTTTCTCAATATATTTCAGATATTTCATTCAATTTTTTTTTGATATGTTAGATGTTTAACATCTTTTCTGGGTTGAAAACTACCATGGACCTCATAACGACACTTGGGAGATCAAAATTTTTACTCAAATCTTACAACACTATCATTTTAGGACAAATATACCATTACAAGAGGAGATGATTTTGATGATTTGTGACAGATTCAGAGGGAGCTGATGAAGGTTATTTACTTTGTACCTTGTTTTCAAGACTTTCCACAACTCTTATTGACAATGGGCATAAAGAAAAAATTTAGGACAAAATCACCCAATCAACAAACCTGAAAATCCCTAAACCACCTCTCTCCTAATAACCAAAGTATACTTTAGATAACAACCCATCATTTTAAGATGGAAAGAAACAGAGGAAACCCTAAAGAACAACAAGACAAAGAGTGACAATAGAGGAAATGAAGGGACAAAAAGAAAGGACAAACAAACAAACAAACAAAACTATTTACAAGCTGAACAAGCACATTATTTACAAACATGAAACAAAACAAACTATTTACACAAAGAACAAGAAACTATTTACATGCAAAATAGAATTAGAAAGCTTTACGACTTGAAATAATGTTTGAGAAACTACCCATTGATGGGAAAGGGAATAGGTTCTCCAGTTAAACTACTCAGTCTGAAAGCATTTTCTACTAGGATCTCAACAATCTGATAGGGACCCAAACAAAGCTTATCGAATTTCTGGTGACTACCCTTCTTTTCACTAGCTTTATCCCATAGCAACACAAGGTTTGATATCCTGAAAGCCTTGATTTTGGCTCTTTTGTTAAACCAACATTTGACAACAGCCTAATGTCTAAAGAATTGCTACAAGGCAGCATCTCTCTGCTCTTCTAATTTCAACAAGGCAGCTAATCTTACCTCTATCCTATCATCACTAGAGTAGAATTTCTTCATGAACTCAAGGATAGGTATTTTCAAATGAATAGGGAACACAGGCTCTTGGCCATACACTAATTTAAATGGTGAAGTCTTTAAAGCAACCTTCATCCTAGTTCTATCTGCCCATAATGCGAACCTCAGCTGGGTGTGCCAGTCCCTAGGATTTTTTTCTAGCACTTTCTTAATTAATCCTAAGAGATTCTTATTGGTTGACTCCGTTGCCTTGTGGGTAATAGTTTGAAGAATATTTCAATACAATTTTGTGATCATAAGCCCATGAAATGAACTCAACAGAAGAGAAAGTAGAGCCATTGTCACATACCAAAGAGAAGGGAACCCCAAACCTAGTTGTAATGCATTCAGTGAGGAACTTGATCACTACCTCTGTTGTGCTATTCTTGCAAGGTATAGCCTCTATCCCTCTTGTCCAGGAATTAGTAGTAGTCAAAATAAACTTGTGTCCTATAGAAGAGTTTTGGTTAATTACCCCAATAAAATCTAGTGCCCACTGGGCAAACGACCTTACCTCATAGACAGGCTGCAATGGCATCGCTGAATGGCATTCTTTTGATGCAGAAATATGACATATGTGACATGTTCTTACATGCTGATGGGAATCTTTGAACACACATGGCTAGTAATAACCAGATATGAGGATCTGGTGTGCCAATGAGTCTACAAAACCATGACTTGTGTCGTGTTTCCCATGGAATTTAGTGATCACGTGCCTAGCCTCTTGCTGATCAAGGAATCGTAGGTATACTCCTTCAAAATTATTCCTGTATAGCAATCCTCCTTTGTGTATATAATGAGAGGTATTCATTCTCAACGCTCTCCTCTGAGTTGTATTCATTCCTTGCAGGCACCGATTATTGAGCATAAAGCAGATGATATTGGCATACCAAGGGTCGTTGGAGAAGGACTGAGTGGTGTATTGCTGACAAATGATGTTGTCACTAGTATTGGCCATAGACTTAGATAGGCTTATACCTCTGACAAGTTTCATAGGGTGTATCTCCAGATCGAACTCCTACAAGATGGCCATCCATTTCCCTCTTCATTCTCCCAATTCGCTCTACATGACTAGGGATTTCACAGCTACATCAGGGACTACAATAATAATTTGACTTCGAGAATGTAGTGCCTAAAATTTTTGATAGCTCTAACCAGCGCAAAAGTTTTTTTATCAAGAGGGGGTATTTGATTTCAAAATTTTTAAATGGAGAGCTCATGAAGGTGATTGGCCTCTCCTCTCCCTCTTCTCTTCGTTGAGTTAAGATAGCTGCACAGGAATGTTTAGAGGCAAAAGAGTAGATATAGAATGACCTCAAGTAGTCAGGGCTGGTGAGGACTGGTGCTTCTAAAATGGATCACTTGACCTGTGAAAATGTGGCCTTTTCCTCATCACTCCACTCTATCTTGGCATCTTTCTTCATCATTTCATTCAGTGGTTTTACAATTTTTGCAAAGCCCATGATAAATTTCCTTACAAAGTTGATCTTTCCAAAGAAAGATCTCATCTCCTTCTTGCTTCCTGGCCTAGTAATCTTGAGGATGGACTCAAATCAGTATGGATCGATTGATATTCCTCTTTCAGAGATTATGTGTCCCAAAAGCTTCCCTTCAGAAACTCCGAACACACACTTTTTAGGATTCAGAGAGATGCCATATTGGATACATCGTTCAAGAACCTTAGCCAAGTCTACAACATGGTTCAGTCTATCCCTAAAGAAAACTATTAGGTCATCCATGTAAACAATAATGCATTTATTGATTAAGTCCTTGAATGGTACGTCCATGGCACACTGAAAAGTTGTTCCAGCGTTTATCAGACCGAATGGCATCCTTCTGTATGCAAATTTTCCCCACTTTGTAGTGAAGGTTATCTTCATTCTGTCTTCACAATTAACCATTACTTGATTGTATCTAGAATAACCATCTAGGAATGATATCATCTAAGATCCATTGACAGTCTTCAAGACTTCATCCAAAGAAGGAAGTGGGTAGTTATCTTTTTCTGAAGCTCTATTCAGATTTCTGAAGTCTACACATAGACTGATCTCTCCGTTTTTCTTACAGATTGGAACTAAGTTAGCCACCCATGTTGAATGGCGTACTAGGAAGATTATCCTTGCAGAAAGCAATTTCTGAACTTCTTTAAATATCAATGGTTCAATCAAGGCATTGACAGGGCGTTGTTTCTGTCGAAATGGCTGAACTTCAGGCTTCAAAGGAATAGTATGAGTCATTATAGAAGCATCAAATGTATTTAGGTCTTCATATCCCCAAGATATTGCAGCAATATCTTTCTTAAGTGCCATCCATATGTATTTTCTGATTGCTTCAGGGCAGGATTTCCCTATGTAGACATTCGTTTCAGGGCCAGAATTAGCTAGGTTAACAATTTCATATTCACCTACTTTATCTTCAGTTGATATCTTCTCTCGAGCCCTAGGGTTTGAATCAAAAATTATTTCCAAAGCTACCATTCCCTTGGGAAATGCTATTACTTCTTAAATTGAGGACTCCTTCCTTATCACAATCTTCAGGGTTCTAATCTCCTTGATCTCTGTTGGACTCATCAATGATCTGTCCTTCAAAAACATCTGAGTTTACTAGAAAAGCAAGAATATGTCGATCATCATCAAAGATTTGAAATTTCTTGACATTGTCAAGAATTGCAGGGGTGGAAATTAATTCCACTGAGAATTTCTTAAGCTTGGAGCCTTGCATAGGTTCTAGGGTGCTTGCAGCAATAGCTAATGAATCAGTTATCTGATTTTCCTCTCTTGGGATTAAACTAATCCCAAAAGCATCGAAGTCTTCAATCAAGTTCCATACTTGATTTCTATAAGCTGCCAGCCTCCTATTGTGACATGTGTATTGGCTATGCATTTGCTTGATAACAATTTCTGAATCTCCTTTGACCATCAAGGTTGTGACTTTCTTCTTATGTGCGAACATCAGCCCCCGAGTTAGAGCTTCATATTTTGCTACGTTGTTAGTGCATCCAAACTGAAACCTGTAAGAAGCAAAGAAATCTTTCCCTTTCGGGCTGGTTAATACAATTCTAACACCACTGCTTGTTTTGGACTTGGATCCATCAAACGTGAGGGTCCACAACTAATCATGAGCTAGGATTGATTCTTTTGAAGTTGTTATGGGTGCTTGGATAAGATGAGCCATAGATGGGGTTACTTGATCTTTTGCATCAAATGTTGATAAAAGGTGTTCAATGGGTTCCTCGGGTGTAATTTCCAATTCCTGCTTAGCTATATCATATAATCTATGGCTATCCTTCTGACAGTCATTTGTGCCTTTGGTTAACCCCTTAGGTTTTGGTATATTTGTGAATGCAGGGGTGTCAAAAAAACCTTGGGGTTGCTCCTCATCAATATGTTCATTCAGAAATGTGTCTAGGTTAGGTTCAATTTGAGAAGGAACTTCCTTTGAAGGTATCTTATCCCTAGTTAACATTATTGCTTCTTTGGATTCAAATGAGAAGTGATCTGTAACAGTCTCAGGGTGACTTAAGCTAGCTTCCCTACCTTGGGAAACATGATTTAAAATGCTAATGCAGGGTTGGCAAGTCAATTCAGAATGATTTTGGTAATGCACCCTGCACCAATTAGGGAGTAGAAGACTTTGCAGATCGGTATCTTCCCCTAAGACCAGCTGATCTTGTTGCAGCTTCTTGATCAATGCTTGTTGATTTTCATTAATCACAAAATCAGGGAACTTTTGTATTGACATACCTTTGGAATCAAGAACTGAAAAGGTTAAAATTTCTTCTCTTTTATAAACCCCTATCCCGGTTTTGAAATAGGCTACCTCATTGGGGCAATCATATTTAGTGATGACATGATTGAGGTGGGGTTCACTTTCAATCCTAATATGCGTAGGCACTCCCCTCCATGGTAGCCACATATGTGAAAAGTTAAGGGAGAGATATCCCCCTATACCTTTCATTAAATCTCTGCTCAACAACATACCATAAGTCTCGGGAATGTCTGCCACTTGAACATCTATATTGGTTTGAATCCTAGGGTTTGACCCTACTTGCACATGTATGTTTCTCAACTCTCCAACTACATTAACCTCTGTCTTGTCAAGTTGGATGACATTCTTGTTTGTTTGGACAGGGTTCAATCCCAATTTCTTACATATAGAGAATGGAAAAACATTTCCAGAAGCCCCTGAATCTAACAGACAATTATGTAGGTTCTTCCCACAAATTATTAAATTTAGAAGAAATGGTGGGGTACCGACCTTGCTTCGGCACCAAGCTGCATTCATGTCTGTAGCAGGCACCACCTTGTTTTTCCCTTTTGATTTATCAGCTTGTTCCAAAGCTTTCAGCACTATCTACCATTGAACAGGGCACCACTTCAAGATATCAAAATAAGACAAAGAGGTTTTATGTTTCTGCATCTCAGAAACAATATCAAATTCTACGTTACAACTTGCATTACTTTTGACAACCCCAAGTGAATTACCTCTATTATAGAAGTAAGGTGGGCCTTTTGGTGGAGGAGGGTTGTTATCAACACTTTGACTCGGAGGCACCATGTGATTAGGTGGTGCTAATGTAGTGAATGGGTCCTTGTTCTTATTTCTTAGGAAGTGTCCTCCCTTTGTCTAAAAAGCTTGGGCATCATATGAATCTTCCTTTAGTTCATTCTCACTTTGTCTTGGGAATGAAGGTTCTTCCTCAAAGAGGTCATAAGTCATTAGCTATATCTACTGAGCCACCTTCTTTATTTGAATTCCCCTGGAAGGTTTGGGCATCTGCCTATGCCATCTTGACCATCTTTTCCATCTCAGGGCAGTTTACCTCAGAATGGGTTGTAGTATCATGCAGCCTGCACCAGTTAGTCATAAAATTCAGGTCAGCCACATTTGCATTATGTGACCTTTCCTCATTTGCTTGATAATTGTGAGGAACTCCACCATTGTTTGGTCCTATATTCCATTGTCGGTTGTTATTTGACCTCCAGTTATATCCTCTATTTTGATTTTGATAGCCTTGGTTAGAGGAGTTTTTGCCCTGATAACCCCTTTGGGTGTAATTTTTATGATTCTAATAATTACCCTGATTGTTATTGCTCTGATTAGGATAATTACCATGGCTTTGGGAAGGGTTCAACCTAAGCTGAGCCATGTCATTTGTAACTTGAGACTATTTTCTTTAAGGTCTCTACCTCATTTGTAAGTTGAATTATCTTTTCACTTTCCACACTCTTAGCAACAGGTAGCTGACCATCATGATTTGGTGTTCCAATTTGGCTATGATGAGCATGGGAACTTTGAGGAACCTGTGGTTGTTGGAAGAAGTTAGGAGTTCCATTAGCAAAGAATGGAATAGGTGGTTGAGTTTGCAATTCAAACATAGGCCCGTAATGGGAAGAAGACATCCTTGGGACAGTATTGAATAAAGGGGGTGGGCTATGCATCTGATACCCTATTGAAGGAAAACCTCTTCCCAAACTTCCTTGTTGAGAACTAATTTGTTGTTGCAGCTTGATAGTCAAATGATAAACTTTAGATAGAGAATCAATATCAGCTGGTTGATAAGTCCTTTGTAGGAACAAGCCAAGCAAGGGGTTTATAACTCTAAAGTAAGCTTGAATGGTACTATTCTCAGTGACTAGATAGGGGTCTTGCAATCTCCTATACATTCATTGGAACCTGGTATTAAACAAGGGAAAAGGTTCACCTGGCTCCTTCCTGATAGTAGCAAATTGGTGGAACAAGATGGCGGGATCCACGTAGATTCTAAACTAATTAATTAAAGCATTCTCCAAGTTTGTCCAGCTCAGAATATAACACTGAGGGAGATTTAGGTACCGGTTGTACACCATATCCCATAAGGAATAAGGGAACAACCTACAAACCACATCATGGTGGGCTATCTGAGCTCTGGTACAAGCATCCTTAAAAGCTTGTATGTGCTCTTCAGCACTCCTTGATTCACCATGAATGTACTTGGGACAAAATTTCTCAAGCTTCTTAGGCATATCATGAAAACCTCCAAGAATAGTCCCCAATGGAGAGGGATTATTCTGGAAAAATTCCATTGGTGGTGGTGGTGGTTGAGCCAGCGGTTGGATGGGTCAAACCAATTGTAGTGACAATTGAGATGGATTTGGTGGCGGGTTGATAGGAATCCATTGGGGTATTGGCGAAAACCCTGGTGGAGTGAGCGGGGTTGATAAGGGTGGTATGATGGTTGAGCCAGTCTTATGACTCTTGTGTCTTATTGGGGTCTTGAGTTCTATCAAAGGCGGTGGATTTTCAGCTGATCGAAGAACTCTATGGGACCTTTCGAGTGAGAAAAACCCAGTTTTATCCAGTTTTCCCTTCTAGCCCTCCTAGTGCCAAATTTGTTGACGTGTCCAGTGGCACAACAATGTGTAAACAAAATATTGCTACTTTGTTTCTCCTAAAAGAGAAAGATAATCACATGGATATCTTAGCTCTCAAGGTCTTTATAGTTGGTTCTCAACTGTGCTGATGTCGCTTAGTGGTCAATGTAACAGTAATGTTCAAGGGGCTTGTTGGTGTTGAGCTTTTGGATTGTTCTGAGATCAAACATAAACTTTAAACCTACTCTAACTAAGGTTTTTAAAGAAACAGAAAAAGATAGATCAGACCTTTGGAATAGAAAAGAATGTTAATTCATCCAACTTAACCAATCTCGTTACCTTTCAAGGAATTCCTAACTAAAATTGTAGAAAAAAATTAACTTGTAACTAACACACAGTTTCATTCATTCACAGTGCTGATTTCAATAACAAATTGCAAGTTACCATTTAAACAAAACATAAAATAAGACTTCAATCCTTGAAATTTTCTCAAATCAAATGATTAAACCAAGATAAACAACATTCTGGAACACAATCTGAAGTAGATTTTAATCTGGTTGCTTCTACTGTTAGTGAAGTAGATAAGCAACATTTACAAATCTGGCACAATCAATAGTGTACAAAAAATCCATGACTCCAACTTGTTTCCATCTATACTAAAAAAATTGGAAAAATACATTATTGGCTTCTATTGAATCTAACTCCTAACTAAGAAGGCAAAAGAAGCTCCTATTACAAAGAATCAGGATGCAGTTCTGTCTCCTCGATCTTTTCTAAAACTCCTACTTCCTCTAACTTTTTTTTTAGAACTCTCTAACTTTCTATCCCTTTACAAAGAGGCCAGAATTCCATATATACAGAGTGTACCAAAAAGAATGCACTGGCCCCTATTTTTTAGGGTTTACAAATTATCTCACTTGGTTGCAGGAGGGTCGTCCCTCAGATCTTTTGAATATAGTTAATGTTGCATTGAATTGCATCCTCACTGTCCATATTGGTGAAAGATTTTTTTGGGGATGATCTGTAGATCTTTTACAGCTACAACATTAACTCTATCCTTCGTGTCCATCTTCGAAATCCTTCGCAGAGCTTCATTGAATGCTCTAAAGCATTGTCATTAATATTAATCTGCCTTTCGCCAACAGACCTCACAACTATCCTTGTGACTCGTGGTTGTTTCTTTCCTTCGACTTCCTTCCTACTCTAGATATTTTTGCACATTGACTATCTCTGGAAGTAGCATCAGGCCTCCCTTTAGATCTGAACACCATTGTTCTCGAGTCGATCCATCGCCTTGATCTTAGAATGAGTCCATGTCATTTGCATCCTGCCGATCTTCCTCACAGGGGTAGTCAATAAGTCAATGGCTCACTTTAGTTCTATTTGATTGGGCGAATAAATGCCACGCGATATTTCTGGGCAGTCAAAAGTGGTTCAAATGGAATCGCATGTCGGTGAAACACTAATTGTGTCTCCCCGATGCGATTATACCTCATAACAGCCATTGGCATAACATATGACAGTCGACGAGACCTTTTAGTGAGCTGCAAAAGTCATATCGATGCCAAAAAACCTATCGGCAAGACAACATTCCCTCGGCAAGACCTCTCAGCGAGCCTTTCTTTCTTTGGCGAGCACACCCACATTCGGCAAGACATTAGAGGGTCGGAAAGATGCTACCCCGAAGTCTCTCCGTCTGGGTGAGAGCATCGCACTCGAGAAGACATCTCCCCTAGCCCTAATCATCTGCTCGGAGCTTCTCTGAGCTCATTCTTATTCCCTAAGCTTAAGCCCCTTCTACTTCGGCAAGACTTCTTCAAGTCGGTGGGATATCTTGCCGAGTTCAAAATCTTTTAGCGAGCTCATCTTATGTCGAGGAGACCTTTTGTGTCAGGAAGACCTCACCCTGAACTCACGCCCTATTGCCGAGACATCTCTGATTCGGTGAGACCTTTTGCTGAAAACACTTTGCTTCGCCGAGACACCCCGTAGTCGCCCAAACATCACACTGAAGGGAGAACCTTTCGGCGATACATTTACGGTTCGGCCAGACTTCATGATGACGATACCTCCTTTCACCGAGACTTCATTTTATGTCGGTAGGACATCATGGGGTTAGTGAGACATCATGCCAAATTCTTTCATTCTCCCCAAGCTCACTTTATTTCAGTAAGACTCCCCACTGTCGGCTAGAGGTTACAACGAAAGCAAAATCTTCGACCGAGCTTTTGAACAACTGTCAGCAGGAGATTACGTCGAAGGCATAACCTTCAATGAGACATTCAATAGTCGGGGAGATATTACCCCAAAGCAATTTCCTCTTGTCGAGGCCTTTAGTTTATGTCAGCGAGACTCCCTTGTGTCGGTGGAGCATCACGATGAAACTGTAACCTATACCGAAGGGACCACCCTTTCGGTGAGACATCACCCAGGCGCTAGGGCTCATAGCGAACCCAGATCCTTTGCTCAATGCTGTGTCATTTCAGCAAGAGTCCACCCTGTCCACGAGACTTCTTGCCGGTGCTACCATCCTTCGCCAAGACCTTCCTCTGTTGCCCAGATCTCATGTCGAACACAAATCTTCCAGCTGACGAGATCCCCCTGATGACATCCCTCTTCAGTGTGACCTCCCATGTCGGCGAGACCAGCTCATTTCACTGAGACCCTACACCAAATGTAAAACCCTCTCTGAGAGCTCCTGTGAACAATTGTTGGCAAGAGGTTCATCTATGGGTGAGACTTCTTGCCGATGCTAACCACTGTCACCAAGACCTCCCTCAATCAGTGAGACGTTACACCGATCGAGCCTCCCTTTCATCGAATCGAGAGCACCTCGGGGAGACCCTAGCATGTCAGCTAGACTTCTCAGCGATGCAAACCCCCTTTGGATTTCAAATGAACAAAGCCAAGCCACCAGTCAGAAAGACATCTGAAAGGTCCCAATGACTTTCTTCCTGAGGAGTTTTATGCTGAATGTGATTGAGGCATGCCCTTTGTTGGCTTCCCTAAGTGATATCCTTAGATGAGCGATTCAATCCTGCAAAACAAATGCCTCCATTAGTCCTCAGAAGCACATAAGATATACTATCATTTATGATTATTTCATTCAATTCTTAGAAAGAAGAAAACCAACTCAAGCTAAGATAGAACCAAAATCTGATAAAAAAAAATACAGACCCAAGAGAAAAATGAAGGAAAATCCCAAGACCAAAGCCAATAAACAAAGGCAACGAAAGCAAAAAAAGAAGGGGGGACCTATTTTGTTCTAGAATAAAATGGGGTGGTTATGTAAGGCATAACAAGATCTTGTATCCCTTGATGCCAAGTAATGCACCTTCATCATGATAGTAGGCCGTAAAGGTCTGATAACCGTGCTGAGGGTCATAGATGATCCACTCTCCTTGGATCGGTAAAATTAGAATACTATAAACATCCTCTAGAGTCATGGTAGCCTCTCCTATCGGAAAATGGAAAGAACATGTCTCTAAGTGCCATCTGTCACACAACGCAGTCAACACTCCCCTATTCACTTGAATAATGGGCATATAGGCAACATAATACAAACCCAACCACATCAACCATCCTCGCTCTCGCAGACTCAGCTGATCTTAGAATTAGAAGGTCGATGGCCTGCTCTCCCACATATAGATGGGTGCTAGCTATCTTTGCACATGATCAAACAACACGTCAACACCTTATAGATAATCATCATTATCATTTGTGTCAGTCAAAAGTATTAAAAATTTGAAACCCATCAAAATCAGCCTTGGTCAAAGTCAAAGTCAAATGCATTACATTGACTTCAAATGTGTTATGAGGAAGTGTTTGCGTCATTCTATACTTTAATTGTGTTACAATATGTCGAATGTGTCATTTTGGATTACATTTGCATTGCAACAGGGCATTTGCGTTGTGACTTTCAACATATGCGTCATTTAAATCATGTGTTATTTTTGACCTCAAATGCGTCATTCCCTATCAATTGTGGCTCGTTGTGGCAAATGCATTGCAATTTCTTGCAAATGTGACACAATCAGTGGCCCTATCCTAAAAATATTTTGCGATTGCATTGTGATGCATCAAATGTGTCGAACATGCACTTTAATGTAGCTTATGCGTATGCATATGCATCGTAGTGCAGTTGTTGTTGACCCTAAACCCTAAATTTTACACAAAAATTGATAAAATGACAAAGTGGGTTAGGGTTACATACTGCTGGCTCTGTGTCCTTAGGTCACTTGTGGGTCCACATGATCTCTCCGCAATGCTCAGTCACTGGAATCACCATGTCTACTACAGTCCTCTTCGCTCGACGCTCTCAAAATTGCTAAGGTGAATAGTGAAAATGAATTGACTTTTACCCCTTTATCAACTTATTTATAAAGTCAAAATGACATTTTTCAACTCTTTTATTACTGGAGGCCCTTTTGACCAACTTTGACCACCCTTTTGGTTGCTCTAAACATGCCAGAATTCAAAACTAGCTGTGTCATTGTCTTTATGATCATTAAATTGACTTATCGAGACACTTTCCAAATTTTTCTATCACTTGGCCAAAATTCAAAAATTTTCCCGAGGGGGTATTGATACTCTGTACCTTCACTAGGGCATGTTTCTAATTTATCTTGTTTGTCACAATGTGACATGCTACATTATGACAAAGAGGGGCAAAATGTAGACACATAAAAAATGGCCTAGGCTTGCAAGCTCTATTTTACCACTTTCATCCTAACATAATTATGACATTTAATTATGTCCTTGGTCCACATTCGACTATTAATTAAACAATTCACAATTATTTAATTAATTCATCTCTTTTATTCTTCATGATTATTAAATAAATCTTTAATTGTCTAAATCTTCCCACAATGAAATAAATTTATTAATTTATTGAATTACCTTTGTTCATTTATGTCTTCTCGATTATTAAATAAATGAATTTTATTTATTTATTTAGTATGTCACTAATTTTGATAATTAAATGAATTTATTAATTTATTTAATTATCAAACATAATCCTTTAAATTAAATGATTATCTTTAATTATTTAATTTCCTAATTTAACATTTCTCTCATTTTAAATAAATGAAATTATTTAAAATGATTTCATTTTATTAACCGTCACTTCATTTTGGTAAATAATCTGAAAATTGATTATTTATTGTCACACAAAATCCATATTTTGAATTAATTTAATTCAAAAAGATAATATTCTTCCAAAAATCAAGTAATTGAGCAAATTCTTGATTTTTCAAATTTGCTTTTCAGTTCAACCTTTATCCTCTTGATTTTTCAAATCTTACAAATCAAGTAGTCTTTATCTTTTGGCTAATTATCACATTTGTTCTTGACCACCGATTCAATTTTCTCAAATGACATCTTGACCACTCATTTAATAATTTTTCCCTAACTCTAATTAGGGATTGTCATGTGAAATCTTGTCCACTGATTTTAGGCTTCCGTCAGCTTTCAATCTCGTCCATCCATCCAAAATTGCATTTTCTATAAAATGCTAATTTGCTCACATTCTTGGGACCACTTCATTATTCTAACATATTTATGCTTAGGTATTAATTGCATACTTGGCATTTAGTTTATTGAATTGGATTACTTATTCATAAGCATAGTCATTTGTCATAGTCATAGGCATAGTCTTTATTTTTCATTCAAATCCTTCAAAACTTGCATAAGACATAATCATAGGCATTTTCTCACATACACAAATTTGAGGGAAACAATCATACGCTGCAAGCTAGGAGGTGCTATGAAAATGAATCATGGAAGCAACGAGTAATAGGTATAATCTTTCTTGTTTTTAAGCTTTCATTGTATCTCATAGCTTCTTTGGGTTTTAATATTATTGATCTAATCTTTGATCTGCTAATGATGCTAAACCTTATCTAAAAATAACCCATTGATACATTCTTCGCTTTGCATAAGTTAAAAAAAAAAATGCTAACTATTGAGTAAAAATGGCCATCACTCCATCTGTATTTATCAAGCAATTCTAATGGTGTTTGATCATTAATTTTTGCATCACATGCTCAAGGAAGCAATTAATCATTGGTGTCGATTTCCTCACTGTTAATCACCTAGGTACTTGGAGATTTGCATATCATTCCTCATAATGGCCAAAAATTAATTACTCACATGCACAAGGACTCAATTTGATCACTCTTGAAGAGAGTACACCATTAATGCTCATAGGTTGTAGAGAAAAATGCTTTACAAATGCGTGTTTTTTATTTTTGAATGTCGGTCGTCGATGTTGGAATGAGGTGGAGAATTGAGTGGCCAAGATGTGATCAAATCATGTTTGAAAACCCAATACCATAGCTCATCATCCTCTGGCCAATGAAAAAATGTTGACTGAGAGCCATGTCATTCTTTCCACGGGCTTTGCCACAATCTTCATGGTGGTCAAGAAAATCCACATGTTACCCTTTTGCGTACCTCGCAAGTTGTCTAGAAAGCATTAATTAAGTGTTACAAGGTGTACGATGAGCAGCTCAGATGAAATATTAATCCAACATCATAGCCATTGATCCTTCCATTATTGGTCACCGGGCACTCTTACAAGGGTTGGGCCCCAAACGACAAGGACACGCGTCATGATATCACAGACCTCACATTCTGTTTGACAACTACCATAAATGCCTGCGTGGTGTGTGATGGGTGGTGGGGATTAAACCTCCAAATCCGACGGGTCACATCTCTGCACATGTGAAATGTTAGTTTTAAGGCAGGGCCATGACTAGGTTGATGGTAATAAAAGGATTGAGGATGATGAATTAAGTCCCTTAAAAAATGAGATATCTCGCCCAACTTTAGAAAAAAATTAGCACGGGATAATATGCGGGGTGACACTAAAGGGGCCAGTTAACAAATGCATTCAAAGGCTTAAGTGACAACTTACTCAACCAGAAACTGGCAGGAACAAGTCAATACAAAATTATAACACTAAAGGGTTTTAGGATAGAACATTTACAAAGTCATGGTTTACAAATTGAAACCTTTAGCCCACCCTTAGACACAGCTTAAAAATTATGATTCAACTCATAATTTTCTTAGAATTTTGTACGAATTTTGGGAGCTCCATCAGTGGCTCATGCTCGGGGATGTATACTCCCAATGGGTATAGTGAGAATCCAGATCTCAAGTTGAAGCAGACTAGGGTAGAAACACCAAAAACCTAGGAGCTTTCCCGGAAAAAGCAAGCAAACACAACAAGAAAGAACACACCAAACCAAACCTATATACATTATTCACAAAACTATATAATGCAGTTTGTCTTTTAGAAGCCTCTTCTATTCCAATTGGCTTCAATCCTCACATTGGAGGCCCACGACCCCCAAAAAATTAGGACTGGTTCTTTCCTCTATCAAAAAATTTGTCTTGTTTAGCTTGTGGTGGATCAACACATGTATTCTGTGTTCTTGAGCAACCAAATCATCATGATTAATACCATTAACACCATTGGCTATGAAACTATCCTGCTCATCAGTATGTCCCAACATAGACTTATCAAATTGGAAGAGGAAGGTAAAACACTCATATTCCATCTAATTATGCATTTCACCTTCACATCCATCTTGTACATCAAGTATAAACCTTTCACAAACACTTTGTTGTGTGCTTGGCCAAACTTTTGAAGCATCAAAAAGAAAAGAATCATATTCAATAGCACGTTCATTATGATTGACGTGAGTGTTATCCCCATTTGATGGAAACAATTCCATAATAAGGTCCAAAAGGTATGGGGTATCTACAAAGAATTCAAGTGCACACTCATTTTGAATATCATTATATCTCATGCCATCTGTCCCCCTAAAATCCTCTCCACATGGATCAAACAATCCTGCAATGTTGACATAATTTGAAGACTCATCAAATTGTTCATTCTCATCAACAAGTAGCAATCCTACTTCAGGACTAATGTATCCATCTGAATGCACAACTTGGTTATTCAGTAACAGGCATCTCCCTTCATTCATGTGTATGCCATCTCCATTATCATGTGTGGCTAACAACTTAGCCTCTGTTTCAAATACGTAATCATGTATCACATGAGCATGGGCATGCCCATCTACATCTCTCTAAGTGCCTGAGCCATATTCAGGACTGTGACCATAGACAATGCCATCTTCGTCTTCCAATTCTTCATCCTATAAACAACTATCACATTCAATTATCAACAGACCTGAATTACACTCTTGGTGTTCTTCAGATACAATTTGCTTATCCACTTGTGGGCCAACTAATTCACCAACACTTGTGTCAATACATCTTTCATGTGACTGGGGAGTTGTTGAATCAAGGCTACCATCTTCAAAGACAAGGTCACAAACCTCAATGTTAGATTGGTCCTCACTTCTTACTGTCTCATTGTACCACCTCCAACATTTTCACAAGTGGTACTTGCTAGAAACTCATTACGATTTTCCACAAAGAGTAGATTGTTCCTACACTAGTAAGGATCACCATTTATCACCTCATCTACTAGGGTGGGTTCATCATATAGAGGATTCTGCCACACCTTCATTGTTGCCACATATACCCTCACTTTCTCAATATGAGGGTCCCAATCCCTAAGGTCATTATAGAATTCAAAATCAGTATAATCACTTGAGGAACAAAAAGAAACATTGTCAGCATCCTCTTCATCATTTGTGTTCAAAATTATCGATCCACATTCTGAGAACTCTTCACTTGAAGAAAACCATTCACTATCAAGCAAATGCACTCTTTTAAGGCCATCCATATGTCCTATATGTGAAGCGAGATATTCCACTTCAATTTCATAAAAAAAACTATAATCAACAGAGGATTGACCAAGTTCAATTTCATTAGCTTGGTCACTGATTTGTGCATCATTGTTCTTGATTAAATTAGGATGTGGGACTTTCCCCTACAACCCCTATGCTTGATCACAACTTAAGGTATCCCTTGGACGCAAGTCATGTACCATTTCCTTGTCCTCATATTGTGTTTCTCCATCCTTAGCATTGATATACATATTTGTATCTATGGTTCTTGTAAAATGACAACAATCATCAACTAGCTGTTCACATTCTAATACATCCTCTTGATTCTTCTCATCATGGTAACCACTGGTAACACTATGAGGTAACACTTATCATGTATATTCATTCCTATCCTCCTCTACCACCGTTATCCAATCGATTACTTGGCTCAAATTGTGAGGCTTCAATTCCTTTGGTAAAGTGCTCAATCTTGATTGATGCATGTCACAAAAGAAATCAATACATATGGAGTCTTCAGGTATGATATCTTTAGGTATCTCTAATAAGGTGTCCACAAACCCAGAGAATATATCAGAGGGTGATTCCCCCTGATACCTTTTCACTTCATGTAAGCTCTTGGCTAAGAATATTTGACCAACCTTGCCTTGATTTTGTAAGCTTTTCACTTGAGTCTCACCAAAATTATCACATTGTGGTGATGGAGAAGTTGGAATCATAGAATCCTAATTATCTTGGCTCAAAATTCTCCTAATCAATCCACTATTTGCATTGGCATGAAATGTGTTAAGATTACCATTGTTAGTGGATGAATACCCCTTCATTATTGAATACTTCAAATTGTTTTCAATGTCCATGGCCATTTGGTATGCTTGATGCAATGTAATAGGCTCTTTGTCCCTTAGGAGGTAACTCATATTTTTATCAAATGTACCCAAGTATACCACCAAACACTCAACATCATTTTGTCTTATGCTTACAGGGATCTCTCTGATTATCTTTGAGAATCTGAGATTGAAAGTAGGAACCAACTCATCCTCTTCCTTTCCATACTCATGAATCTTTGTCTGGCTAGCATTGGATCAATCCTTTCTCTAATCTATTCCATGAACAATACTTTAAACTCCTCCCATGAGTGTATGGAGGAAGCTGGAAAATAAGAGAACCAGTCCCTTGCATCTCCCCTTAAGGACTGAACAAATAATTTCATAACATCTTCAAAGTCCAATTCATAATCTCCTATCATGTGAACAAACTCTTGTAGATGTCTGCCTACTGAGTCAAGTTTTGCACCATTGAACTTTGGTATCTTATCCCTAATATTAGGTGGTACAACATTTGGATACCCACAAATATTGTCAAAACAAATGGCTCTATATCTCTCAATACTGGAATTCCTTTGGCCCAACAAATTTTTTCTATCATGCATGGTTACATTCATGTCTACACTAGAGTGTGCAGCTTGAATATGCATTCTCACCCCTTGAAAGAGAATTATAAATTTTTCTATGCAATTACACAATGCTACACCAGTCCTTTTCAACAGTTATGACCCTAAGCCTTTAAAATGCACATCTCCTATGAATTTTACTTAAGATCCTACAATATAGCATGCCTATTCATAAGAATGAACTAATTTAAAATTCACATTCAAAAGGAATGCTAAATTTCCACCACTATTCCCTGATCTAGTGCTAATTCACTTAATAGGGAATCATTTACAACTCAAGCATAGAAAATTATCATATTTTTCTCATAATATTATCAAATTTTCTTCAATTCTATTAGAATACCTAAAATTTTGTAGCAACAATCTATCCTTTATCCTCATATCTACAGATATGGAGATTTGATGTATGCTTTATTAGGTTCTTTTGTTAGAGTTGCCACCTCCTGCTATGGAGGATTAAACTTCAAGTGAGATGAAGTTTCTTCAAAGATAGAACATGTTCTAGGTTGGCTTCCACAACAGAGTCACTTTTAGATTCTTCAAACTTTGTTGCAACCAAATATTCTACCAGGTTCAAGAATTCATCAATATCTGAACAAGATGTTCAAAATTATCTCACCATTTGACTCTATGATATGAAGATCTATGTCTGGAGAATGAGAATTTTCCCTAGCAGAGTCACCATTTTGTTGGTGTTTTTCCAATACACCCTTAGAACTCTTTAAAGAGTAGCCAACTCCTATAATCAAGAATCCCTAAGATGAATGGACAACTTAATGAGTAA
The DNA here is from genome assembly GCA_007258455.2 of Sequoia sempervirens. Lineage (NCBI taxonomy): Eukaryota > Viridiplantae > Streptophyta > Pinopsida > Cupressales > Cupressaceae > Sequoia > Sequoia sempervirens. The sequence continues at coordinate 340,153,194 of VDFB02047230.1, forward strand.
AGGCTTTAAGGACTTTACTCCTTCACTTCAGGCTTTATGGGACCTAGGAGGGTGTTCCTAATTGTGTTGAACATTTCGATCTACTTAATAGAGAACACTTCAACTCATAGATTGGTTCCTATGATGGGTAAATAAACATAATCCACTGAAATATTGGCTGATCTTTGAGCAAATAATCATTCATTCACTAGGAACAAGTGAGTATTTTAAATACATGCCTCATGGTTAACAAATTTTAAATGAATTATGCTCTGATTCTAAATCCATGATTGGGTAGACCATCAACATATTTCAATTGTAAATAACCTTAGTAAATAGACTAGTGTTTCATTGATTGGGCAATGGAGTCAAACATATAATAACTAGTAATGTAGAAATTCTTTAACTCTAATAATAATTAACTATTTCTACAATGCCTTACATCATGAAAACTCACAACTCCCAAAACATGACTTCTTACCAGATCCTTTGCAAATTTTAGCAAATCTATGACCATATTCAAGTATTTAATTAACTCATTGAGTCAAGACAAAAACAAGGAAAAACATTCAAATAAACATTTGACAACGAACAAAGATACCATTGATATTTCATTCATAACTTGCAAAGATTTACAAAAGGAGAGTAAATTCTTGGGATATAAGATTTGTTTCGATATCAGTAATTTTTGTAAAACTACTTTAAGATTATTACATATAAGCTTCAAAACCAAGACAATTCAACTGTCCTATTCATAAGCATCCTTTCTACAACTAATATCTACTCGGACTGCACAAGACTCAAAATTTCAGAACCAAAAACCCTTTGCACTGAGCCATGAAATCCCTTTTATAAGACAAGGGAGAAAAAAGCATCCAACTCAAATGTAATTAAATTTCAAATACTTCATTTCAAAATCAATTTGAATTTCATTTCAAAATTCCCCACATGGTGATCTGCAATCATTTGTTGAAAATGGGGAGGAAAAATTGATAACTACCATCAAAAGGGAAATTTAAATACTACTAAAATTTCCTTTTAACTGCCAACTAAGCCTTGCATTCCACATCCACATCACCTTGAAAGTACATAGTTAGCATAAAAACAAAAAAACCAACAACACATGCAAGGAACAAAAGAAAACACCATGACAACCCTATCAATCAACACAAAATTTGAAAACCTAGACACCAATTTTCTCAACCAGAAGAATGAACAATACCAGAACCTAGCCCATGGTACACATGCCCACTTTGCATCCTTGTAGGAGGTGGAGAATAAACTTCCACTCCCTCATCTTTATCTTTTCCTAGCACAAAGCCATCATGCCCACTTGGAGTTTTGATAGATATTGGTAGTACCGATAATACCTCCATTCCCGGGACTCCAACTTGATTCAACATCATGAGATACTATTGGTAGCCTGAGTTCATCTATGTTGCACTTTCTGAAGGACTATCTGTGATAGAAATTGGAGAACTTTGTCTTCCATAAGAGCTACTTCCATACCTTATCTTTCTATGTACTCATAGTGCAAATGGTGTGGGCTCTTTTCCCTTCTCTTCCACCTTCTCTGTAGTGGTACCCTAACTCCTCAACCATCCACTGCATCTAGTGGGAGCACATGAAGAATTCTCACCAGGGGCCTTTTTCCTCTAGAATTGGAATCTTCTCAAGTACCTTATGCTTATATTTGGAGAGATTAACTAGTAATTTTTGCACGTTGAGTATTGGAGACCTCCTTACTGGTGCTACAAAAGTGATTGGCTTGCTCATCTTCGCTATCTTGTAACTTCTCAAGCTCACAATGGAAATCTCTTTGCTCTGTACAAATTCAAAAAAATGCTAACTACTGAATGCAATGGTAAAAATGGTCATCACTCCATCTATATTTATCAAACAATTTTGATGGTGTTTGATCATCAATTTTGGCATCACATGCTCGAGGAAGAAATTAATCACTAGTGTCAATTTCCTCACCGTTAATCACCCAAGTACTTGGAGATTTGCGTATCATTCCTCATAATGGCCAAAAATTAATTCCTCACATGTACAAGGACTCAATTTGATCACTCCTAAAGATAGCACACCATTAATGCTCACTAGTTGCAGAGAAAAATTACTAACACATGCGTGTTTTTTATTTTTGAATTTCAATCGCTGATATTAGAATGAGGTGGAGAATTGAGCAGCGAAGATGCAGTCAAATTAGGTTTGAAAAAACCTAATACCATAGCTCGTCATCCTCTTGCCAATGAGAAAATGCTGACTAGGAGCCATTTCATTCATTGCACAGGCTCCACCATAATCTGCATGGTGGTTGAGAAACTCCACATGTCACCCTTTCACGTATCTCACAAGTTGTCTGGAAGACATTAATTAAGTGCTATGAGGTGTGTGATGAGCGAATTAGATTAAATCTTAATCTAGTATCATAGTCGTCAATCCTCCATTATCGATCACTGGGAACTCGTACAAGGGTTGGGCCCCAAACAACAAGGACACACGTCATGATATCACGAACCTTAGACCTTGCATGCTATTTGACGACTACCAGAAATGCTTGCATAGTGTGCGATGGGAGGCAAGGATTAAGCCTCCAAATCTGATGGGGCACATCATTGCACATGTGAAATGCTAGTTTTAAGGTGGGGCCATGACTAAGCCGATGGTAATAAAACCATTGAGGATGATGACTTAAGTCCCTTAAAAAATGAAATATCTCACCCAACTTTAGAAAAAAATTGGTGTGGGATAATACTCGGGGTGACCGTCTCTCCTAGCTAAAGGGGCTAGTTAATGAATGGATTCAAAGGCTTAAGTGACAACTTAGTCAACTGGCAACCAATGGGAACAAGTCACCAAAAAATTATAATGCTAATGGGTTTTAGGATAAAATGTTTACAAAGTCAAGGTTTACAAACCAAAACCTTTAGCCCACCCTTAGACATAGAGCTTAAAAATCATGATTCAAGTAATGATTTTCTTAGAATTTTGCAAGACTTTTGGGAGCTCCATCAGACCCCAAATAGTCAAGCAAACAATAGATCAAAGAGTCTTGGGAAAAAAAGTTATCCTAATTTTTCATTGATTGGTTGTAGTAGGTTGCAGGTAGCTTAAGTTGTCACTTAAGCCTTTGATGTCATTTGTGGAACCGACCCCTTCACCTTGCATTTATTGGCCGAGAAAATATTTGGCAAGTCTAATATTTCTTAAGTATTAAGCATATATTTTTCTTTGCGAGATCGATGGTGATGGTTAAGGATTCAAGATTTAACGATGCCCACAAGCACCACTGAGTTTGTGGTGGGTCCCAATTAAGACCCATGGGTTAGTAGGGAATAGTGGAGATTAATCCATGATGGATGGATATTGACCATCGATGAAGATGGTGGGACTCAACAAAGAAAGAAGCAAAGGTGATGATGGTAGATGATGACATGTGATGACATGTGGCAAAAGAAGAATTGATCGACAAACCAACTCACATCATTGTTGTGAGTTGTGTGGTGATGATGTGGATGACAAATGGCAATAGCTTGCAGACCCCACAAGGTTTGTGTGGGCCTATTGTTAGAGCTTGTTGGATAGTGGGATTTGGATGTGTGTCTTGGTGGACCCCGTGTATGGCAAGCGATATATGAAGGATAAGATTGAAGAAGGAGATTTAAATGACCGCTTATTAGATGGTCATGATTTATAGTTGCAGTGAATGGAAAGTGCAAGATCGTAGTGTGAAGTCAGTAGATCGACAACCCATATTTGAATGCAATAATCACAAATGACTTAGTGTGAAGAGGGTTTCAAATGGAAACTGACATAGAGGAAATAATTAATTGGTCCAACTGCACCCAACAACCAATGTAAATGAGATTTGATGCACAAAACGTCAACACAAATTACAGAGGTGATCGAAGAGACAAGAATCAATATCAAATCGAACAATCAAAAGAACACATTGAATGCATAATCAGATTTTAGGGTTTGATAGAGAGAATGAAGGGAAATTATCTATATCTAAATTAAATGTTGTGTGGATCGAATTATAGGTATGGTGATATATGATAAACCTTATCAGATGTCTTTATGATGAGCTTGATGATGGTGTGTAGCTCGATGAACATGTAGCTTGCTAGTGAAGTTTGCAAGCAAGGGAAACCCTAATAGAATGCGAGGGCTGATTTGGATGATGTAGCAGATCCTGAGGTAATTATTGCAGGTTGGTAAAGAAGGAATACAACTAGGTATTGTCTATGTTGTTGAGTTTGCAAGTTTTTTAGTTGAGTTAGAAGTCTATGAGTGTACAGTTCACTAAACAAAGAGATGTACAACTAAGAATTCAGTAGAGAAGAAAGTGCAGAGTAGAGGAGGGTGTAGATCAGAAGTATGTGTTGTTGAGAGTGCAACTATAGTAACAAAGTGTAAGTTGCAATAGGTGCAACAATGTATTATATGTATTGATGCATCTCAGGTTTATGTAGAACCATTTATATGCATATTTGAGCTTGTAATGTTGTAGAGGTTGTTACCTCATTTGTACTAAGTTGGTGCTCAGAGTAGGGGTTTGGTGTCTCCTTGGAGTTGGTGCTCCTAAATCAAGGATTTGGTGCTTCCTTGGGTGGGTGCCCTAAAACATTGTAATAGAATTTTTATTTGTGATATTGGATTTGAGCAGTAGACTCAAGCAACCTTTGTCATTGTGGTTTTTCCCATCTTGGGTTTTCCACGTATATCATGTGTTATGTGATGTGTTGTGTGCTTGGTTATATTTCTATATCACATGATTAATAACTACACACTAAGGGTTAAAGAAAGTAGTATGTACATAAGGTTTTAAGAAGGCTAGAATTTTAATATCTACTAATTCACCCCCCCTCTCAGTAGACTGTTGTGTTCCAACAAAATGTAGTTTTGAAACACATATATTTTAATAGTTAAATTATTACTTATATTTTATATTTTATTTTTACTACAAGTAGGTTTTCAGTATAAAAATATTAGGTTGATTATCATGTCAAGAAAAATACTAAAGCTTATTAATTTTTTTTGAAAAAAATATGATGCACTAAATAAAAGAATCTATATCAAGATGGTATATATTTTTTTCTATTTTAGATAAATAGTTAATATAATTGTTGACACCAAATCGAAAGAACTATTTTTCAATATACGTACATTTATATATTTATTTAAAAATATATTACCAAAATTGGAAAGAAATATATCCATGCACTAAATATTCAAGTTTTAAATAAACAAAAAATTGAAGGAAAAAAATTATTATTATATAAAGATTGACGTCTCATGTAACATAATTTTTCAACATTTTATCAACAACTAAATTATAGTGCCAATTTTTAAAAAACTATATTCAAACAATTTTTATTTTTATTTTTAAAATACAAACATAAAGTATACTAAAAAATACACATTTGATTAGTTTACATAATTTCAAAATTCAAAACATGTATGTTACTTTTTAGTGAGTCAAGTTTCAAAGTTGGATCATAGTTGGTTGTTTCCTTTATAAAGTATGACATAGATTTGTACTTTTACCTGCCATCTAATGTCCCATTTCTATAAAGAATTGAACTACAACCGCTAAAAAGTAACATCTCTATAGTGCTAATCGTGTACTACAGGGTACACGTGGGCCATGGGTGTATCAGGAGCTATGCCTTGGGGAAACCTAACCGATCTTGTGCACCTAATATGCTCGAAGGCCCACACCTATAATTGTGTGCAAATTGTTAGTCTATGATACTCATAATGAATGTAGAGTCTAAAATAGTGTCTTGTAAACTTGGTAGAAACTACATAATTCAGAGGAACAACTAGCTGAACAGTCCACTCAACATGGTAAAGACTACATTAGATTGTTAACCAAGGTTTGTAAAATTGTGATGGTGCTACATTGTATGTGCCTTCAGAGACCTGCACCTACCTAATTTATCCTATCAAGCTATTCTATTTGCTAGAAAATCATAGAAACACATAACAGTGAAAGAAATAAACTAGTGCTAATGGCTACGAGTGCCTACAACATAACCTATATCTAAACTACTACTAATAGAGAATTATTGAAACTACTTAGAACTATTTAAAACTGGTAACTAAACTTATTCTAACCTTTGGAGTACTACAAGTTAACTAAATGCATCCATGCTCATGAATAACCAATTTGATAATCACAATATGACAATCTATTCTAACTTCCATGCAATTTGGTTGTTACCTTGAGTAAAATAGCTATAATGTAGTGAAGAACATTTACCATGAGTGGCCTACTCAAGTGGTTGTCTTCACTTAGCTAGAACCAAATCTAACTCTTCAGATTTTAAACATTCATATGGACTTGAACTTTATTCATTACACATCACAAAAGATTACACAAAATCTTCCTCACATATTGTATTCAAAGAAATCATTTTTGAATAACTAACATGTCTGTATATGATAATTGAAAACTAAGAAGTAACTGATAACAAAATTATCCAGTATGAGATTAACCAACTAACTATCTAAAGACTCAACCACTGGGTATATACAAGCACAGGGGAGTTTATTTTAACACAAATCCGAACTGAAATCATTAACTACAACTCCCTAAATATCAGAGCATGGAATGGAGATTTGAATTATTCAAACTACAACTAAAAAGAAATAAGAGTTCTAGTAGGATTGAAACTATGCAAAATAGATCTACATATGGAACACATAATTAGTTATCCAAAATCCTATCAAAAAAAGAATTCTTGTTCTTCAGTGTGTTATTAACTACCATAATGATGCACAACTAACTTCATCAGATGCTTCCATGATAGTTATTACATTTAGATTGTTTTGGTACTTCCCCTATTTTGCTATCCAAGTCCTCTTTTTATTGTGGGCTCCAATGTCTTCTTGGACTACAAGAGGTTAATCCATAAAACATATATGAAAAGCTAACTACCATGATTAAACATATAATTCCATCCACATTTCATACATACTCACATATAAACCATGCAATGCTACTATATCATAACTATATTTCCAATACTATAATTCAGGTCCAAGTTTGTATAATAAGCATAAAAAGATAGCATAACATAGGAATATTGTTTGAAAGGATTATCTAATAATGTTTGAAAGTGTGCATAAAAACATTAGGAAATAGACTGTTAAATAGACTCATAAATGAATATACCACTCGAGGTCATGATAAAGGTGAACCAACATGCTCTGACCCTAGGAAAAATAGTCTATTGCTCCTCCATCACTCGAATGCAATGGATGAGGCCCACATTTAGGTGTGAGCCTCGCCAATCCATCACAATATGGAGGGAGAAGTTATAATAATCATCACTCATTGGATGAGGCCCTTGCTCGAGCCACCTAATATAGATATGGCCTGTGGTGTCTCCTGGGACCGATCACATGATACAATATCGTTGCTCCTCATAGGCATCCTCAATTGTCCTACCCTCATCATATGCCACCCTCCATCCATTAGACATCTTCCATGGTGAAGGCCATCTTTCCCATTGGAAAGTGGAAGGTGGAGGTGTTTGCATCCTAGTGCTCCATGAGTTCCATCAACATCGAGGTGTGAAAACATATCTCTAACATGGTGTAGACCCACTAGAGGCCAATCCATTGCAACAAGTCTTGATCATTGGATGTAGCTTGCTATTGCGGTCTTGCAATAGTGTCAATAGCTGTCCACTAGCGTGCTCTTCGATCTCGAGAAAAGGTTGCAAATACATGAAGTTTCATGTTAGCCTCTTCTATATCATCGAAAACAATTATTAACTATACATCAAATTCTGCCTAAGTTTCCTCTAGGATGGAGGTACACTACATAGATGTCTACACGATGTGCTAAAGTCTAAGGCCAAACACTTCTCAACGATAGTGCATGGGAGAGATGCCAGTGCAACCTAGAGGATTCCGATGGACAATTTAGATTACAACGTGCTAGTCGGATGCCTTTGCATCGACTGGACACATGCACTAATTGAAAAGGAGAAAAATCTAAAAAATGCTATGAAATGACAAGTTGGGTCAAAATTCGTTGTACCTCACCAGGCTTGTCACTTGTTGCTAACGCCACACAGAGCTACTCAATCCTCGAGGCCACATAGTCTTATCTTTGATGATTTTTTCTAACTTTCCTCTCACAAAAGTCAATAATATCCTTACCATGAATAGTGAAAATGACCCTTCTATGGGCCCACTTGAGCAATATATAGGTCATTTTGGCTCATTTTTTATGGTGAAAATGTTCCTTCCATCCTTATTTTCACCCCACCTAGTTGGGGGAAAAAACATGAGGGGGCATATATTCACCTCTTCAACATATTTTTCTTCTAAACCACCAAATTTTCTTAAGCATTCTTCTCACCATGGTAGCTTCTTCTGATTTTTGAAACTAACTTAAATTTGAGTTTTGAAAAATGAAAATTCATGTCTAGTGCTGTAGTTTCTCATTGAGCTTGAATGTAGGGGGAATTGTTAGTATCCACCTGCTTGTTCTCTGCAGCCTCTACAATATCCTTTCTAGACGTAAATATATAAAATTTTCAAATTTTGATCTTGCACTAGTATGTTCTTTTCTATGTAAATGTATAAAATATAGTGTTGTAAAATTGCACCTCTTGGCAATTTCACACTTGCACATTTAGGCCGTTGCATTTATGATGCCTCACCACATTTATGACAAAAACCTTATGAGTCAAAATTTCATGATTTCAACTCCATAAGGGACAATGATGAAGCATTAGCAGTTTTCTACCTCATTTCTTGCAAATTTTTGAGTTGGACGCCTATGTGATGTGCAAAAATTTGTGTGGCACACAAGTGTCCCAAAAATTTCAAAAGATAAAATGAGAGAATCTCATGAACTTTTCCCATGACATGCATCATTGCAATAGAATCATAGGTGTAAAAACTCTTCCCACTCATGCAACCACACAAAACTCTTCCTTTCACTCTCATTCTCATTCATTCTTCCTATTTTTCACTCCAACTTGCTATATTTCTCTATTCTCTTCTACATCTCTTCTCCGCAATGAAGCTTTTTTAGATCCACGTCTTGTCAACAACCAAGGAACTCTTGCAAGCATTCATCTCATCTATCAAGCCAAGAGGGAGCCATAGATTGTTGGTAATGCTCTTTTATTTCTTTGTCTTGTCTATTTGCAATATCTACTCATCTTGTCTATTTTATTGTGATAGGGGTTCTCCTCCACAATGAGGTTTTTTTCTATCACACGTTTTGTCTATTATATTTTACATCTTATCTATTTTCTATCTATCTAGCTATCCGTGTATATGAAAAAACCAAAATGGGGGTTTGAATGAGGCAAGCCAAAAAATAGCCCCAACACTTTTCCTCATCCTTTATGTGTGTAGGTTTCCAAATTCGAAGAGTTGGGTACTTGCAGATTTCAAGTTTTTAGCAACTGGTTTGAAAGGGATGAAAGGATGACACCGAGACATCCACACAATGCACCACCATCCATTGGCCACAACTTTATCCTTCTCAAAGAAAAACATGTAAGTTATCATTTTTTTGTTCCTATAATTCATATTCTGTGATCCTTTACCGGATTCTGTTAATTTGTAGTTTTAGAATTCTATCTTAGTATTTTATTTAATCATATTTTTGCAATCTCTTTCATTTTACACTTGGTAACTTGAGCTTGTACTTTGAGGTAATCGAGGGCTATTTGTTCCCTATAGACTCTTCCTTGTCCTAGAAACTTAGGAGTAGCAAATCCCATCCATTACAATGCCATTCTAGGTCTCTTGGATGACCCAAGCAACTGTGCCATGATTTCATCATCCAATCCACTCTTCACACCCCTCAACATTCTAGGCATGATTTCTTTTCTAGGGCTTTAAAATTTTACAGCTTCAAAGAAGACTTCTTCAACATTTTACACAATCTCTACCCTTCCAAAGCCCTAATTCACTTTATGTGTCTAACAAACCAAAAAACTATACCCCTTAATGTGAAAATATGTAGATACAGTTCAAATTTACTAAGTGGCTTTTGACTTACTGGAAACCATGGAAATGACATGAGTGAGGGTTAATACAACATATTTTGGAAAAGAAGTTGGAGAAAATTCTTGACCATTCTTAATGAAAATAAAGGATATTACTTGTGAGATTAGTTGTTCTTAATCATTGGTTCTTGAAGAATTTTGAGAAAAGGAAAAAATATATTTATAATGTTAAACATTTTGTTTCAACATGAATAAGGGTTTTATGGTCCTTGGTATTTTACATTTCCCCAAACTACTTTGAGTACATATATATAAAACAATGGAAAACACAAGATGTAACATGGAAACACATATGCATATGTGGGTGAAAAATATCACAAGAGACATCAAAAATCAACTCTACTTAGTGAAAGAAACAAAAAACAAATAGTGACACATAAAAGAAAAGGGAAAAGGTTTATGTACAAGGTTATGGCTATAATCATGGTATCTAAGGTGGATTCCCTCCCGTAATAAAATATTCATTAGATAGAGTTTCTAGGTTTTGGAAGTTTCTATAAATATTTAAATTATTACATTCTTCATGGTAATTAGGATCTTGTGGAGGAACACACATTCATTAGTGTGTCATGGAGAGTGATCATGTCTATCCATTTTATGTCCTTGTGATTTTTTCTAGAGTGTAATTTGAGGAGGCACATTTGAGCATGGTATTGAATGTGGTTGATCAATGTTTGAAATTAGTTTGTGGAGTGCACATATTTGTATTAGTATGAAAAAGATAGCATAAGAGTTCCATGAAGTTTTATATTTCATCTATTTCTTGTTCTTGCATACTGAATAAATCTTCATCCAACAAAGAAGTTTAATAAGTTATCATGAAGATTATTGAATGATGTGAACTTATATTTTTATAATTATGTGGGATGAATAGGTCTATATATACTCATTAAGGATGCAGAGGGCCATGTGAGCATGCTATTTGTTATTGTGGATTTTTTCATCCCCTCAAAATCACATATATCCATGAAAATTTTACCTAAGCTAAAGTTATTACCCCTCCTCATGGTTTTCAAAACTATGTTGGATGCCATTATGGTTGTCACAACCTCTAATTTTCCTGACGATTTGAAGTTAAGAATAAAGTTCACCATTTTATCAAGTTTTGAAAATAGCATCATTGCCCAAAATAGTTTCCACGACCTTGGCGAGTGTTGATTGGAAGGTGGAAAAGTTAAGTGATACTCAAAGCTAATTGAAACCTTTGTTGGTCCTCGACAGCGTTTCAAAAACCTATCTTATCTTTGATGAAAAAGTGTTTTCTTGTTTTAGCTTTGAAGTTCCTTTTCAAAGAACATCCAAGTGTTTCAACTTACACCTTAAAGAACGACTATGAAGTGGTAAATGAAAAGGTTCTTAGAACCATGTTGAATTCTGACATGGTTCTCAAAAATAGTACCAAAAATAGGTTTGAAGTTCTATTAAGCGAAGGAAAATAGTACCAAAAATAAAAATCATACATGATAATTAAAAAAAACCAAAAAATTACCAAAGTTTACCACATTACAAAAACAAAAAATGATGAAGTAAAAGAAAATAATACCAAGTTCATCACATTACACATAAAAAATAAAATGTAAAAACATATATATATATATATATATATATATTATATTATGTCAAAAGGAGGTTTTTAGTATAATATTTTAAGCATGCAAAGAGTAAACATCAAGATGTGGATGCCTTCCAACACTTCTTGAAGTCTATCTACATAATGGAAAATAGTTTTTCATTGAATTCAACATAGTGGGTGAAAGTCTCCATCACATTTCTCTCTAGTCCAGCATGTAGGAGAGAGACAACTTGTTTGGTTTGCTCGTTTTGGAGAATGGTAGCAATAAAAATTACATCCCCATTGAGCATTCACATGAGTACTCACCGAGGCATCCCAAGGCAGATTCCACATTGGCTAGGTAAAATTTCCTTACAAGTATCTCAACAACTCTGGTATCCCATCCCAACTTCCCAAAAGTCCTAATAATATTATACATAAAACATTCCAAAAGTAAAAAAGTTATGTACATGGACCTAAGCGAGGAAGTTATCTCCAATGATCTTCCTTATGAATCATTTCTCCACATTTCTCCTTATAAGGAACACTTCCATAAGCTGGTCCACTACCAATCTCTTCACATAGCTACATTCTACACCCTCAATTACCAGGAAATCACCTTTAGAAGTCATGTCACTAGAAGTGCTCAACATTTTGCAAGAGAAATAGAGATATGAATAATGAAGTAAATTCCTTCAAATTTATAGAATAAAGGAGGTGGTTGTCATATTTGTAAGATAAGCTATAGGAAGATTTTCTCAATAGCAAGGACAGTTTCAAATGTCTTGAATTAAATGAACACAAAGGATGATTTGATAAAATTGATTGATTATGGGTTGGCTAAGCTTTAGTGTTAATAAAAATATTTTAATTAAATATTTACAAATGCATATGATCACTAGTGGAGATGTAATTAAATGAAAGATTTGTAAGTTGCAGGCTTTTCACAAGTATAGGAAGCCATGAGGCTTGCATACAAGGAGCAGTGATGCATTAACACATCAAAATAAAATTGATAAGTGTGATGGTTCTAAAAATAGGCACAAATGCTCATAAGGCTTGACCATGTAAGAATTTGGATAATTTATGAAACTCCCATTTAGAAAGGTGATGGTTACAATAACTAAAAAGATCCAAGAATGAGAATCTATAAATACGTATTTAGAGGCCTTTTGCAGGTTTTGAGCTTTAATTTTTTTTATTACACTATGATGTAGAGGAAAATAAAGAAGGATAATTTTGGACTTACCCACTCTAAAGTTATTTTTTGTCTGTGAAAAATTGGATTTTGAATGTAATGTTCATGTTTATGTATGAGTCTTTGAACTTGAATAAAAATTTGGAGTTTCTTTCCTTTGTGAATCAAATGCTTATTTGTGTTATGTTAATTCTCTTTGGAATTGAGTGAGGTCCTATTTGAACAATTGTTTATTCTATTGCTAATATCTTAAAATATTTGTGTTGAAATGTTGGTAACACTCATTTTAAGTCATTTCACATTGGTATCATAGCTATAAACCAATGTTAGTTTTCCTTGCTTGCTTTCTGGTTAAAAGAATACTCACAAAAGGTTAGTTGAACCATTAGAGGAAGTTGTACCTCATTAAAATTCAGAGGAAGATCACCAATGGAATGGATATCTCTCTAACTGTTAATAAATTTGTACTTATTTAACAAGAAAATAGAGCTAATAATCCATTGATATCCATAAAGACAAAATTGCTCACTAACAAATTTTTGGCAACTCTACTCAGGAACAGAAGAAGAATTTAAAATAGTTGTTTGATTGAAAAGAGGAAAACAGGTTCACCATAATGAAACATATGATTCACCTATTTCACTCTAATTTCATTTAAAATACAAGCTATAATGTTTAAATGAGTAACATAAATTAATCTAACCCAAATGCCAGTCAAAAGGAAAATCTGGAAGGGGTCAAATGTTGAGTACCTTTCACCAAAAGTTCTTTTTCAAACCTCACTAAGGACTCATTCACCCTATGGTGAATGGGTCCTAGCTTAGAAAATTAATTTATAGGTTATATTCGTGTTAGTTTTCACTCCTAGATTCTATTCGGGCATTGTCAGAAAGCCGAAAATAAATCCTGTAGCTTAGTTTCCATGATTTGACAACTTTCTTTGCAACTTTGAAAACATTGAAAACATTTGCAATATTTCTCTCCAATAGATCTTCAACCTAAAACCTGAAAAACACATCAAAGGAGAGAAAAATGTTGTTTTGTTAGGGGATAGGGGTTTTCCTTGGTCAAATCCCGTTTTGGTAATTAAACCTTGAAATGAAATGAAACATGAAAGGAATGATGAGTGAAAAATGCAATTTCACAACTCACCACACCTTAATTGAACCTTGGATTGTAGATTTGCAAACTAGCATGAAGTGGCCTCAATGAATGTAGATCTTGATCATGAAACTTGACTTGAAATAATGCCTTTGAATATTCTTGATAGATCTTAAATGCTATATCAACACATTAGCTCAAACAACATGCATGATGCACTAAACCTTTGACATGATGAAATGACACTTGATTTCTTCAATAATCTTCTATAAATATGCCCTTGAAAGCCTTAGAAATGCTCTTGAATTCTCTTGATCTCATAAACTTGCTCAAATGTTTGAAGACTTGAATTTTGTTAGGTTTCTTAGGATGAAACATATGGAAATAACCTCTTATTTATACATATCTTATCATTAATTCCCAAAATTCAAATATCACAAGCCAAAATCAAATCATGGATTTGAAATCATTAAAATACCACCAAAAAATATCCCAAGGGGGGGTCCTAGGTCTAAGTGAGGACCCATTCTCCATGTGGCAAATGGGTCCTAGGTCACTCACCCAGGACACATTTAAGACAGTGTGAAATCTTATGTGAAAATAGGGTCCTAGGACCTAGTGAGGACCCATTCACCATGTGGTGAATGGGTCCTAGGTCACTAACCTAGGACACACACCTTCTAAAATTAAGTGTTGTGAAGTGGAATTTATGAATGTTAGGCTTTATCCCTCAGAATCTACAATTAATTAGTCTTGGATTTGAATTAAAGGGGCCAATTAAGGGACATTAACCTCAATCAATTAATAGAGCCCTAGATTAGTGTGAAAGTGTAAAGGTACACTTTACAACACCCTAAATAAGGTACAATTAAGTCCATTTAGTTTAAAAGGGACCTAAACTTAATGTGAATGTGTAAAACACATTACAACGTGCTAAATTAAGGCAACATTAGGATCATTTTATTATTAATTATTCCCAAATTAAGGAAAAAGGGATACTTTTTTTGTTAATATGTTTTTCTCCCACATTAGTGGGAGTATGACCCCATGTCAAACTCATACTAAAGTAGACATTGAAGACACTTATGTATGCAACAATGACAAAAATACACAATCATCCAACATCAAAGACCAAGAAGATCAAGCCTAGATGGTCCAACACGATATGGAACACATCTAAGCCATCGATTTGTGCTCACTTCGAGGTAGCAAAAATCCCCTCCTAACAAATTGAATAAGGCACCACAAGGCTAGGCAAGGCTCCACAGGAAAGCAAGGTGTGTTACGCTAGGTGGCCTTGAATTAGGGTTTCAAGCTCCATAGGGCTTAATAAGCTGTGTTATGCCAAACACCTAAGAACAAGGAAAGGCTCCACTAGAAAGAAAGGTGTGTTATACTTGGTGGCCTTGAATTTTAGGGTTCAAACTTCATAAGGTTAGCCAGCTGTGTTATGCCAAAAACTTATGAGCATTATGTATATAGGTTTTTTTTCAAAGGGATTTTTCTTCGTTCATGTAAGGCATTCGTCTTATGGAACATCGTGCCTAATGTCTCCAAGGGAGGGAAAGTCAAGAGTAAAAGATTCACAGCTTAGAGAATGTAATGCATCACATCACCACTAAGAGGAAAGTCACATGCAAAGAAATATTGCACTCTTGGAGGACATCAAACCCAATGACACCACCAAGAAAATGATGCACCATAAGAAAAAAGAAAAACACACCATGAAACTTGATAAATGTCGAAAGATATTATCGATGTATGCCCCTACTTTAAAGTGGTTGCTAAAACCATTGTTGTGAGAAAATGAATTAAAGTAGCTAATGTTCAATCCTAAGACATGAGAGCTTCCTCAGAAATCCCTATGCCAAGTCATATGTCTCCAAAATAATGCTACGTCATGAAAAAGGAAGGATGGGTTACCCCTAAAAATTCATAAGGGATATATGGATTCAAGGTTAGTATGTCTTTGCTACAATGTTGCTATAGAGCTTAGAAATGTCATCATTCCCCAAATACAGATATAGCTAGAAGAATGACACAAAGAGTGAAAAAAAAGAAAAAATCTTTTGGGTCAACATGGAAGGGACCTAAATGTCTCGATGCCTTGAATTATCCCCAAAAGGAAAACACAAGACAAGTGAAAAAGGTAAATGTTTATGAAATAGAAAAGAATGTAGGTACATATAGAGGAATGCACAAAAAGAGAGAGATACATCAAACACAACAACAAAGGGGATCACATTACACACATGCAATCATAGAAAGAAACATGAAAATGAAACAATGCAAAAGACTAGTAAGGCACATGCGAGTCAACCTATAGCAGGTCATTCGCATCCTAATCTTTATCATTATATACAGAAGGTGAACAACTAGCCAAAGGGACAATGTCAAGTGTCGAAGTAGGAAATACACTCTTATCATCATTTAAGTTCATAGAAGAGGAAAACAATGAATTCAACTCATTATGCACTTGTTCATCAATCTTTGTAATATTAATATCATCATATAGATTAATCACAATAGGAGGTTGAATGATAATTTCCATGGAAGGTTCTTGTTTACATTGTGACGAGGGTATAGAGTCATCATCCATTGCTTTAGGAAAGTTTAGATTTTGATTTTCAGTGTTGCTCTTTTTTTCTTTAGTTTCTAACATATGAGCAATAGCATGACATCTACGCCTATGCTCTCCAGCATTTCGATTTCATTTCAATCTATTTTCAATTTGGGTTTGTGTAGGAGTGGTTTTGTCAACTATAGGTTTCTTTTCTTCCCTTAAGGGAGGAAAAAAAGGAACCATGGGAGGTTGTTTGACCAATTTCTCTTTGGCTTTACAAACTTGTTTCATTTTAGGAGGCACAATAGGATTGTTTTGATTGTCTAGTGGTCTCTTATATGAAATGGTAGGGGGATTTTGGTTCACATGGTTTCCTCAACAATAGGCGGCTCAATCATGGGTTGAGACATGTTTCTAAGAGATAATTGTGCTATGTGCTTTGCCTTAAACTTTTGATATGATTTGAAAAAGTAGCCCTCACGAGGTATAATAGGTTCAATAGGCTCTGGCCAAAAGAAATCCAATGAAAAGTTCCCATAGGAAGACACATGATTAAAGCCACTATGATGCACAATAAATATCTCATTGAAAAAGGGAAACTTTAAACATTTATGAAAAACTGAAGAGACAACATTCATGGAGTGAAGCCATGGATAGCCTAACTTCACATGAAATTGGTCCGATGACAAGATGATGATGAATGAGACACTTAATTTTTTTGGTCCAACTTTTAGAGGGAGATTTATCAAGCCCATCATAGGACAAGCAAACCAGTAAGTGTTTTGATCCATGCTTTCAATTTTTCATATGTATCTTGATAGAGTTCATGCACTAATAGGAATTCTTTAGTAATCACATTCTCTACACAGATTGGATCAATTAATATCCCATTGTTAGGCTTGTCATTGATTCTTCCAGCTATGTAAAGAGGACCCTCAGGTGCATGTTTAAGTATCTATTTTTTTGAGAAAGCAATATCAAGGGGCATTTTGGTTGAGCCCTTACATGGTTTAGCTTCAATAAATGCCACTATTCAACTACTTCGTCTATGTTTTCATCTTTTATGTTTTCAACATTCATCGCGTCATTCTTTATTTCACTGGCTTTGACAAATGAAATAGTGTGTTTCAACATGGTATTTGTGAAGATTTATAAATTTTGGTTAGGAGGAGCTACAAAATTATTACTTTGATCATTCACACCTCCAATTAGAAGACGATTTGAATGAATGAGGTCTTGCACAAGATGTTTAAGACACTTTCAATATTTTGTATCATGTCCATTTTATCTGTGGTAATAACAATAAGAATTTGGTCTATAGTTTGCAGGTAATGGTTTATTAGGATCAGGAGCTCTGATAGGAGCTAAGGAAAGCATATTTTTTTCCATGAGTTGCAGCATGATACTATGAAGGGTATTGGGTAGAGGGGTAAATTTTCTATTCCTATCCCCAAAGGCAAAAGGATTTGTATTCTTTATAACAACCACTTGGTTATCAACTTTTTGATTTGGTTGAGGGGAATTAAGTTTTAAAAATCCCATATCCCGTTTCTTGAAAGGTTGGTAACTTTTTTGAGGTGCAGATTTAGACTTTTCAGGATAGCTAAGAGGATTTTTCACATCACGACCATAAGCCAAATTTTTATAATCACAAAGTGTTGTGCATAATTGTGTGAATGATGGGAATTTCAACATCTCAAGTTTGGTTTGGATTTTGCTTTGTAAATTGGAAATAAACATTCATTGAAGGTTAGCATAAAAAATCTTAATGTTTATTTGTGAATAAAGCATTTGGTATTTCGCTATGAAATTAGTCACTTTCCCATAATCCTTTTTCTTGCATGTCATTAAATCAGCAAGGGTCATATTGGGACCCATGTGAATGTGGAAGTGGTTGTAAAAGGTATCAACAAGCTCATTGAATGAACCAATTGAATTATTCGGTAAAGAAGAAAACCACTCTAAAGCAGTGTCTTTCAAGGATCTAGGGAAGAGTTTAGCCAAGAGCTTATCTTCAAAGACGAAATCACTACATAGGGTTGTATAAGTGGAAACATGGCTAACAGGATCTCCTTTCCCACCATATTTATCAAATCTAGGAACTTCTATACCTTGTAGCATTTATGTTCTTAATATCTCCATGGATAATGGGTTGGTTTTGATGTATTGTGAAGGTTGACCATTGTTGTTTTGAGTTAGGGCTGTGACTTGTTGAAGGGATGCCATGCTTTGTGAAAGTGTGTTAAGGATGACATCATTTTTATTATTTTAAGGTGGAGGAGAGTAAGGTGGAGGGTAAGTGAATTGTAAATTTGTGGGGGAGGATGGTTGAGGAGATATGGTATGTGAATGCACAAAGCTAGAAGGATTCCCTGTGGAAATACCTAATGAAGTGTTGACATTGCTAGTAGGCTAGATGGTTGTGGCAACTTGAGTACTAGTGTATGTAGGAATGGAAATGGGTATTGTAGGAGGAATTGAAGTTCCACCTTGGATTTGGGTATACCCCAAAGCTTGAGTATAACTAGTGATGGTAGGGATGGTGTTAATGTTAACATCATGCATATTGGTTGTAGGAAGGAAAGTCATGGAAAATGAAGTATGCATACTATGATCGATAAGGGGTTGATTATCAACACTATTAGGAAGAGAGTTAGAAAACCCAAGATCCATGACAAATGGTGTATCATGGGATGACATGAGTCTCGAACTACATCTCACAATAGTATTGCTAATAGGACACCAAGTTGTAAAGCTCATGCAAGATTCAAAAACTTAGTGTACACACCCAAAATGGAAAGAGAGTAAAGTGTAATGCAATGACTTAGAATGTAATGTGTAAATGCAATTTTTAGATTCTATATAAGGTAATTTTCTGATTACACTATGCAATAATCTAAAAATGAAGTCTTGTAAATACAATTTTGAAATCACACAATGCACTAAATGTACCAAATTAAGCTAGATATGATCAAATTAATGAAACAGACACTCAACAAATAGTAACAAAAATATGAAAGCAACAAATAGAAGCACAAATGAATATTTTAATGCCCAGGAATTCAGATTATGACTTAATCATTCGCCCTATGGTGAATGGGTCCTAGATTAGGGTTTTGAAACTAATTTTTATAGATTTTAAAGTGTTTTCTAGTGGTTTTCATATTTAGGTTTGTTACAACAAGTTTCGGTTTTAGTTTTCTGTGAATTCAATGTGAAATGCAAGTGCAAAATGTGACAAAATGATAACCTAGAAGACCTAGTTTGATATGTAATTTTTGTTTAAATTTTCAAATGCAAGTTAATATGATGTAAATGATATGCAAGATGACTAATTTTTTTGTATATTTCAAATTTAAATAATACAAAATATGCAATCCTAAAACCTTATATGCAATGTAAAGTTAAATGCAAACTAGACACCCTAAATGAGACCTAATTCAATGCAAAGAGATGCAAATGAATGCAAGATATAAATCTAGGATGAAAATGGACTCCAAAATTAGAAAATTACAATGATCAAACACCAGGTGCACCAAAATGAAATAAATAGAAATGATGGGTGTGCGATGGATGAAAAATGGATTGAGTATGATTCACCCTACTTCTCCTAATTTCATTCAATATGTAAGCTATAATGTGTAAATGAGTAACATAAGTTAAATCTAACCCAAATACCAGTCAAAAGGTAGATCGGGAAAGGGTAAAAGGATATGTACCTTTCACCAAAGGTGATTTTTCAAATCTCACTAAGGACTCATTCGCCCTATGGTGAATGGGTTCTGGCTACGACTAAGGAAAATCAATTTCTAGGTTTTTTCCCTCTCAGTCTACACTCCCAAATTCTAGTCGAGCACTATTAGAAAGATGAAAATAAATCTTGTAGCCTAGTTTCTATAATTTGAAAACTTTCTTTTCAACTTTGACAACTTTTGCAATTTTTCTCTCCAATAGATCTTCAACCTAAAACCTGCAATCACACATCAAAGGAGAGAAAAATGTTGTTTTGTTAGGGGATAGGGGTTTTCCTTGGTCAAACCCTATTTTGGTAATTAAACCTTGAAATGAAATGAAACATGAAAGGAATGATGAATGAAAAAATGCAATGTCACAACTCACCACACCTTAATTGAACCTTGGATTGTAGATTTGCAAACTAACATGAAGTGGCCTCAATAAATGTAGATCTTGATCATGAAACTTGACTTGAAACAATGGATTTGAATATGCTTGATAGATATTGAATGCTACATCAACACATTAGCTCATGCATGATGCACTAAACCTTTGACATGATGAAATGAATCTTGATTGCTACAATAATATTCTATAAATCTGCCCTTGAATTACATAGAAATTCTTTTGAATTCTCTTGATCTCATAAACTTGCTAGAATGCTTGAAGACTTGAATTTTGCTAGGTTGCTTACGATGAAACATAGTGAAATAACCTATTATGAAATAACCTAGGATACATTTTGGACAATATGAAATTTCATGTGAAAATAGGGTCCTAGGACCTAGTGAGGATCCATTCACCATGTGGTTAATGGGTCCTAGTTCACTAACCTGGGACACACACCTTCTAAAATTAAGTGTTGTGAAATGGAATTTATGAATGTCAGGATTTATCTTGCAGAATTTGTAATTAATTAGGCTTGGATTTGAATTAAAGGGGCCAATTAAGGGACATTAACCTCGATTAATTAATAAAGCCCTAGATTAGTGTGAAAGTGTAAAGGTACACTTTACAACACCCTAAATAAGGCACAAATAAGTCCATTTAGTTTAAAAGGGCCCTAAAGTTAATGTGAATGTGTAAAACACATTACAACACTAAATTAAGGCAAGATTAGGCTCATTTTATTATTAATCTTTCCCAAATTAAGGAAAAAGGGATACTTTTTCTGTTAATACATTGATTATGAGAAAATATGGTTCTACCGCATGAGAACATTTTCCCTATTCTATAGCTAGACCTTGACTGGGTTCATGCAGAACAAGAAGACAATATCTCTTAGTTGAACACTTTAGCTTGGAAACATAAGATGAATGTTGTTGAGTACATGAGAGTGAATTTTGTTATGGAAGAGGAAGTAGCACAAAAACAAGTAGCTATTTTTGAAAGAGTGATTGAAATATTTCTAAGAGTAATAATTGAGAGGAACCGAGGAACCCCCACCCTCAACCAAATCAAAATCATAACCATAACCCACCACAAGGAAAAAATGTGCCAACCAAAAATCAACTCATGAAGAAGTTTGAAGAGAAGGAGAAGACACCAAAAAGAAATAAGATACTCCCTCTAAAAGAGAGTTGGTGACTGTGAAATTTTCTTTGGTAAAAGATTCCAGTTTGCATCATGGTTGTCATTGCACCACCTTGGGGGACTCACTTTGGACCCTTGGTCTTGCCACAGTACATGGTATTGCCTCCAAGATCAAGAAGACATCTTTTGAAGTTTGGCGGAGAGAACACACAAGACACAAATACTCACATTCAAGCCTTCAAAGTTGCATGTGGGGTCTTGGGGATTATCGATGAAGACATTTTTGTCAGATTGTTTGTTGAATCTTTGACTAAAATAGCGACATGTTGGTTCCAACATTTGGAAGATAGATGTATCAATAATTGGAATGATTTGGGGTATAAGTTTTTAGAAAGGTTCAAACTAGTAGTTAGCATGGGTTCTCTTTTATGCCACATTTTTAGGATAAAAAGGGGGAGAGTGAAATTATAAGATATTTCATAGATAGATTTGGAAATCTCTAAAGAAGATTCCTCACAATGATCAACCAAATCAACATAATCTGTTGTCTATCTTTATTGCTATGTTGGACCCTAAAGTTTAGTTCCATATGAAGTGCAACAAAGTCCATAATTTGGAAGTCACAAAACAAGAGGCTGCTAAAATAGAAGATGATATGCTATAGTCTGAATAGCATGGTTCAAAATGATTTGGAGAAAATCCAAATAACCAATCTGCAAATGGTTGTTATGATTGAATAGAAAGGGTAAGTATTCTATCTTGCACAACTAAATGTTCGAATCTTACAGTTCTAGGTCAAGAATATTTGCAAGGTGATAATGTAGGAGAAGTTATATCTCATTAGTATGAAATATATAGCTTTAATTATGAGGAAAATAGAAGTGATTTTGATAGCTCAAGTGACAAAGAGGATTGCACCTCCCACACATCACTAGAAAAAAATCTAGTTTCATCCCCTACTAGACAATCATAGGGTAATTTGGCCCACATTTCTTTTATAACCATGAAATTTGAGGCATTCACCTTTGGAGACATTAAAGAATCAACATAAATAATTTTAGCAATAGTAAAAGCTCATGAGCAAGTGGAAAAAGTTGAAAAATTGAGCCCCATAAATTGGTTAAGCAACTCTAATGCATTATTTTTGCTAGGAGATTTTGGTGAAGTTCTTAAAATCAGAGATAATCCTTTGTATGAATCTATGATTCTGATGACCTAAATCCACTCACTTCTACTCCTTGTAATGATATGGTGTTTAGAGATGTTGACTTCAAAAATAGGAAATGGGAAGAAAAATATGAGAAGGGAATTGAATAATGGAGTGAGTGAAATAGATGAATAGTAGGAGGCAGAGAGTTTTTCTATTGTGATTTTTCTACAGGTCATACTTCAATTCAAGGTTTGGAAATATCTAATGATGACTGTTTAGCCACCTTTCCTCCCTTGCAACCAATAGGAGAAATTGACATGAGCTAGAGTTTATGATAACAAGGAATGATGCATCTATTGAGAAAACTTCTATAAAACTTGTCTAAAATGTTATGGTAGGCGATGAACTCATATTTGCTCTGGGTGACAGGGAAGCTCATGTTTCTTAGCCACTTATGATTCAAATTGATCTTGGTACATACTCAAGTTAGATACATTCTTTTTATATACCAGCTATTGAAGAAATCATCCAAATCATTGAACCGCTTGAGATAATAAATTGGGACATGGGCAGTAATATGCAATCTTACATTCAAGATGTGATTAAAATACACAATGGAAAGTGGTTGTTTGTTGGTGAAACTACACACATGAATATCTCTTATTGTGAACACCACAAATCTTCAAAACAACTTAAACTTCAAAACACATTAGCATGGTTAGTTCAAATTATGCAAATACCATAGTGCTCCTATGAAATAATCCATCATGTCTCATAATGTAAATAAAACAACTAATTGAGAACATAAAAAAGCACAATGGATAACTATCCCATAGTGGATTGGTGCTACTTTGATGTGAAAAGTATCCCTTTCCCAACCCTTGACAAGCTTGATGATGGAAATTCCTTGAAAATGCTAAGTGATATGATAAACAAGATGCAAATGCTTGAGATTGGATGAGTTGTGGAGAGAGATACTAAAATTGTGGACCTAATTAATACAATAGAGGAGCTCTCTATTTATAGCCAAGAAGGATAAAAGAATTCCAAACATGGAGAATGTGGGACTAAAAACCAACCAATGACAAGACTCCACTTGTCAACATGTGAGAGGTTGAGGAATGAGCACATTTTGGTCAATGTGCCAAAGAGGGGGAGATTTGAAATTTGAATTTGAGAGTTAAATGCTAAGTTTGACTTGTGTGAGAGACATGTAAGAGCTCTTAAATGCTTTGTTGGATGTACATGTCAATTTTGGGGGAGATTCAAATTTGGAAGAATATTCTCTTTTTATGCCATGTTGAGAGAAAATGGAGAATTTAATAAATCACTAAATTGATTTATTTGTGCAAGTGGGAAAAGCTAGAGGATGTGATGGGTGATTAGGATTAGCATTAATCATGGATTTTATTGATTAAGATGATGTTAGGTGATTTTGAATTTTGACTTAGATGCTTGGATTTATTTAAATCAAAAGGGAGGAAATTGATGCACTATCCATTTAATTAAATACATTTGATTTAATTAAATGAGGAGACTTTAGGAGACCAATCAAATAAACTAAATTTATTTAATTGATGGGAGAATATGATTTAATTAAATATGCATGATGTCAATTTCACATGTCTACACTTACCAAGTGAGTCTTCTTTGGGGCTATATGTTGCTCCTTAATCTGCAAGTGCTACATGGGTGTGCCCTTCTCTTTCATACTGGATCATACTTTTCACAGTTTGTCAATGGTTTTGCATGAATAACCTTGAGAATCTTTGAAGGTAGGGTTTCCACTACCCTTTATATATTTTGAAATTTTGGTGTGTTGTTAGCTTAGGTTTCTTCTTGCTTTTCTTATATTTGGCTTGGCATTGATCCTCTCTTCCAGTGTTTCTAACTATGTGCCTAATGGATTTAAAAGCACTAGTCTACTGTTAAGATGTTGGGTCCCTTGCTTCATCCTTTGCAGTCCTCATCCCACTCAAATCCAATTATTACCATGGTTTTGGTCATCCCCTCAAAACCACGTATATCCATGAAATTTTTACCTAAGCTAAAGTTATTGCTCCTCCCCATGGTTTTCAAAACTATGTTAGATACCACTGTGGTTGTCACAAAATATTAGTTTCCTAATGATTTGAAGTTAAGCATAAATTTTTCCATTTTATCAAGATTTGAAAACAACATCGGTGCCTAAAATGATTTCCACAACCTTGGTGAGTGTCAACTGGAAGGTGGAAAAGTTAAGTGGTACATGAAGCAAACACTATTTTAGAACTTTTATAAGGTTTTGAAACCTTTATCGATCCCCAACAAGTTTTCAAAAACCTATATTATCTCTAATGGCAAAGGGTTTTCTTGTTTTAGCTTTGAAGTTCCTTTCTAGAGAACCTCCAAGTGTTTCAGTTTACACCTTAAATAAAGAATATGAAGCAATAAATGAAAAGGTTCTTAGATCTATGTCAAATTTTGATGGGTTTCTCAAAACCTCATTGGGACCTGGCATTAGTTCATTTACATCACTTTTAAAGCCATCATCTTTTGTTCAAAGTTAGAACTATTAAGTGAAGGACAATAGTACCAAAAGTGAAAACCATACATGAGCATTAAATATAACCAACAATTACCAAATTCTACCACATTACAAAAATGGAAAATGATGAAGTAAAAGAAGAAAATACCAAGTTCATCACTTTGCGCATGACACATAAAACACATAAACCAATATATATATATTATGTCAAAAAGGAGGGTTTTTAGTATAATATTTTAAGCACAAAGAGCAAACAATCAAGATAAAAATTCCCTCCACTACTTCTTGAAGTCTCTCTATTTGTGCAAGGAAAACATTTTTTCGTTGAATTCAACATAGTGGGAAAAAGTCAACATCACATTTCTCTCCAGTCCAACATGTAGGAGAGAGACAACTTGTTTGTATTGCTCATTTGAGAGAGCTCCAACAATACAGATTGTATCCCCCATCAAGCCTTCATACAGGTACTCATTGAGGCATCCCAAGGTGACTTCCATGATGGCTATAGGTAAACTAGCCTTACCAGTTTGTTGACAACTCTCACATCCCATCCTAGCTTCCTGGAAGTCCTAATAATATTATACATAAAATGCTCCAGAAGTGTAGAGTTATGTACATGGACCTGAGTGAAGAAGTTCTCTCCAATGATCTTCCTTATGACTCCTTCCTCCACATCACTCCTTGTAAGGAACACTTCCTTAAGCTGGTCCATTACTAATCTCTTCACAAAGCTACATTCTACACTCTCGATTACTAGAAAATTTCCTTTAGAAGTCATGTCATTGAAAGTGCTTGTCATTTTGCAAGTGAAATAGAGATACAAAGAATGAAGGAAATTACTTTGAACTTATAGAATAAAGGAGGTGGTTTTCATATCTACAAGATAAGATATGGGAATATTTTTTTAGTAGCAAGGATGCTTTCAAATGCCTTGAATTAAATGAACACAATGGATGATTTGATTAGATTGTTTGATTTTAGGATGGCTATGCTTCATTGTTAATGAAAATATTTTAATTAAATTTGTTCACACACATATGATCACCAGTGGAGATGTAATTAAATGCAAGAGTTGGAAGTTAGAGGATTTTAACACATACAAGAAGGCACAAGGCTTGGATACAAGGAGCAGTGATGCATTAACTTGTCAAAATCAAATTGATAAGTGATGTAGTTGTGATGGTTCTAGAAATAGTCATAAATTCTCATAAGAATCGACCATGTAAGAATTTGGATAATGATTAATGAAAATCTAGTTTAGAAAGGTGATGGTTACAATAACTAAAAAGATCCAATAATAAGAATCTATAAATATGTATTTATAGAACTTTTGCAGGGTCAAAGCTTGAGTTTTCTTATTACACTACAATGTAGAGGAAAATAAATAAGGATCATTTTGGACTCATCCAATCTAAAGTTATTCATTGTCTATGAACAATTGGATTTTGAATGCAATGTTTATGTTTATGTATGAGTCTTTGAACTTGAATAAACATCTGGAGTTTCTTTCTTTTGTGAATCAAATGCTTCTTTGTGTAAGAACATACCCAAATAATAAAATAACAATAGTAAATAGGGAAAAACAGAGCATAAAATAATTGTGAAATGGCTATTGATCTAACTTGCTTACATACAATCCAACAACTTACCTCTTGATAGTAGTGTTGTTCACAATGGACAACCTCATATTTATACCTTGTGCCTCTAAGGTGTAGAAACTTCTAATATTCTAGAGAACTCTAAAATTATAATGTTCTTTTCCTTGGATAACTTCTAGTTGCTTCTAGTTTCTAGAAGATTGTAGCTCTTCTAGAAGATTCTAGTTCTTCTAGAAACATCTTGTAACATTTCTTGGTCCAATATTATTCCTTAACATCCCCCCTTAAGATTGGATAGAATATTACAAACAAGATACAAAGAAGAGGGAAAGATACAAAGGAGAGGGGAACATTATACTATCACCCCCCCTTAATGTTCACCTCTAACATACCAAGCATTTTTTGCAATTTCAAGAATTTGGATTTAGTCATACTCTTAGTAAATACACCAATTGTTTGTTCTTCACTTGGACAATATTGTAGATTGACAATATTTTCTTGCAAAAGATCTTGTATGTAGTGAACATCAAGCTCAATGTGTTTGGTTTTTGCATGAAAAACTAGATTTTTGGCAACCTATATGGCACTTTGATTGTCATAGTACAAAGTAGTAGCAGAAAATTGGGAAAAACCAAGCTCAAATAGAAGATTTTGAATCCAAATTGCTTCCTTTCCTGATTCTTTTCTTGCTCTATATTCTGGTTCACATGAATACAATGATATAGTCGTTTGTTTTTTTCTACTCCATGTAATGGGGCTTGATCCAAGCTGAAAAACATAACTTCTAGTAGATTTTTTTTCATTTATATCACCTCCCCAATTTGAATCTATCAATCCAACCAAAGAAATTGAGGACTTCTAGCCATAATGGATGCCAGTGTGTAGTGTTCCATGAACATACCACAGTATTATTTTTGTATCCAACCAATGAATTTCTTTAGGTTCCTACATAAATCT
The DNA here is from genome assembly GCA_007258455.2 of Sequoia sempervirens. Lineage (NCBI taxonomy): Eukaryota > Viridiplantae > Streptophyta > Pinopsida > Cupressales > Cupressaceae > Sequoia > Sequoia sempervirens. The sequence goes on from VDFB02047230.1 coordinate 340,181,142, forward strand.
CGATACTTGATTAAAATGAGTTAGATAAACCAAGCTACCCAAAAGTTGTTTGTATAAAGTAGCATCTATGCTCTTGGAGGTACATTATTTAGTAAGCTTGATTCCAAACTAAAAAGGAGTAGAAGCTAGC
>VDFB02047230.1:340181371-340217007 GCA_007258455.2 Sequoia sempervirens
TTAAATACTCTGGAAAGAACCCTTAGGTGGAATACTTAATCTTTTTAGAAAATTCACTGCAAAAATGGATTAGGTTTCCCAACCCTATCGATAACCAACAAAGTTTTGGAAACCTAATAAATTTTTTGAAAGGGGACCATTTTCACTTAATCTTCCTCCTTTTGTTAGTGAATACCCAAGTTATGAAAACCACTTTGGGACTCGATAGCTATTCCAAAACTTAACAAGGGTGAACACAAGTACAACTTAGGAAAAACTGATTGGACCGTCGAACAAGGGAGAAGTTGTGAAAACTATGTTGGAACCTGGCACAACTTTGAAAACTAAGACATGAATCTGACAAATTGATATGTTTAACTTACCCAAAGGAAGTGGATGCATTTTTTTTTAATAGGGGCTACCAAAAAGGTGGTACAATATCAACACCATGCTAATAGATACATTTCTAGGTTGACATGCAAATAAATTATCGTCATGAACCAAACCACTTCTTCATTAGTGGATAGCTTATACATTGAATTGAGTATGCTATTTCTCTACATCAATTTTAATTGGGAACTGATTGTGCTCAACATTTTTGGCATTGTTTCTACAGATGGTGTCAATATTTAGATTTTAGATTTTGAGATAGATTTTTTTCCTTAGGTTAAACTTCATGTTTTTGCAACATAGGATTAGCCAATTAAAAAAAAATTACTAAGATTAAATGTAGAAAATTAGGCTCACTCATTTATATTATAAATTTGAATGGAATTCAGAAGAGACTAATTGGGTTAATTCTTTCCACAAGATAGTGACATTCCAACAACAATTCCCCATGGTGAAGCATTTATAACCACTGATGAAGCTACAACAAAATAAATCATAATTGAAACATTAGAGGCCTAAGGGTAGGGAAGTGAACCTATCACACTAAAAGGGAAGTTCCCAAAATTATTCCAAGAGGAATCCATTAGCTATAGGTCAAGTGCACACTCATTCATAAGCTTATTTTCAAATCCTACTACCAAACTATCTAATCCTCTAAATCCCTATATTTGGAGAATCGTTATTAAAGTCCTCTCTAATAACTAAACTTGTTAGAAGAAAAGGTATATATTATATTTTATTTTAGCATATAATGACTAAATTAACAACTCAAAATAATCCTACCAAGCTCTACACCTATCAATTCTCTATTTTTAATCATGAATGGGAAGCTCCAATGAAAAACATTCCACTCTATTTTTCAAATTTCTATGGTTTAGTAACTAAAGATCTAGAAAAATTCTTGTTTGAGTTTGACATTATCTACATAATCTATGATTATACCACTGATTCCCATTCACTAAATTTATTCCTAGCAACTATTAAGGAATTTTCCTTATAATGGTTCATGGGAATAGATTAAGACATTATAGCTAAGTAGAAGACCATGAAGAAAAATATTTTTCTCAAGTGTTAGGTCTAATGTAAGAGAATGGATATGAGGTAATTATATACTTTTTGTAACAAAAGGATAATGAACAATTTGATGATTATGTGAAAATACTTCTATTTTGTTCGTAGAAATCTAAGAAAAAATAGTTATCTCTTGAATCAATCTAACTCATATTTTTTAGAGGATTCAATGAAGAATTTGTATATGCTTTGGAATTGATTTGTAGGGGTGACATATCTCAAATTCCATTTGATGAAATATATACTATCTTAAAAAATACTTGAATTCAACCATGAAGAAGACCCACATCCATGAAGACTACTATAGTAGTTTTACAACTAGAACTCAATGACCTACTCAAGGATATGAAATAAGACATCATCAACCACATGTACATACAACTAGAATGTTGCATGCATGAAGAAAAAATAAGTAGAGATAATATTGACTAAGTATGTACCGCATTGTTAGAGAAATAACATTAATTGTAGGTACAAAATAATAGATAACACTTTAAAACAAAAGTAAGGAATCTAAGAACCCAAAACAATGGAAAATGAGGATGGGAAATTTCTCTATATTACACAAAGGAGCCAATGAAAACAAAGACAAAGCATGTCTCAAGACCTCTTTTTCCTTCAATGCTCCATATTCTAATTTGTTTACAAATTATATCAATTGGACAATACCCCATTAAACTACATTTGACCACAAGCCTAGAAATACCCAATACCAACCCAAAATTGGACAACCTAACAAGGAAGATTACAAAAATAGCCTTATCGACCAAAACTCTACAATTATTAGTGACAAGTACCACCTAATCCATGACAATATTAATGGATGATAAAGTATCCATGGTTTAGTCCAAACACTAGTTTCTAACTAGCACAACATCTACAACAAAATCCAACTCTAATTCCTAATAATACTACTCCTAATCTACTTAGAGCCACAAAAATACTTTCTTAACCTACACCTAATCTAAATAATAAATTAGCTTAGTGAACATACAATAATAATTTTTTTAATATCCAACCTATGCAGTTGAGGTGGGTGATATGCAACTTTGCTTAAGAAAGCTACTTTCCACCCCCACCACTCCAATAATTGTAGGTATCCCTATGGAAAATCCTACAACTAGAAGAATCTATAGTAATTCAATAAGTTGTCTAATCATATTCCAAGCACATATAGGACATAAACCACAAGATATAACCTAATATTTCTAGAGAGATTGACTATACAATATCCAAAGCCAAAATCTAAGTTCAATTTCATGGGGCAACAAAAATATTTATGTCAAGAATCCATTATTTTAAGAAATCAAGGATGTCCCCATCTATACTAAGACTATTAAAGAGTTGTGTTTCAAGAAACCAAGATGGAAGCAAAAGGACCCACTAACTATCCAAGTTATTAGACATCTTGTCAATATCATGATTGAGAATGTTGTACCTCCCAAGTATACTAACTTAAGTAGTCCAATAGTAGACATCCATATCAATAGTACTCTCATTTAAAACACTATGATTGAATTGTGAATGGCCATAAATTTTATTACTATTATCAACTAGATGTGCACCTTTGTTAAGCTATCAACTCGATAATCCACTAAAATGTGGGAAGATCTCATGATAGCTTGATATCAACCTCTAGATAGGGTTGGTTCCCTTGATAATTCACCTATACTGACCTAAAGTATTATTGTTTCTACTGAGGAAAATGAGAGAAAAGAAAAAAAATACTAATTTCTAATGTGGAAGGTGGGGGCAAGCTACATGATTCACATAAATTGACAAATTACAATGCTATCATGAACTAGAAAAACTTAAACCAAATTAAAAGGGGTTGTTTAATGATTTGTTCATTTAATGAGTGATTGATTAAAATTATTTTGAGACCTAGGCCTATTGATGGATTACAAATCCAAGCTAATAGGAAAGAAATGTAATAAAAGATAAAATAATGGATAGTTGATCAAAGTATAAATATGCATCAATTTTTTAGCATTACAAACCATTTATACTTAGTTATCCATAACCAAACTGCATAAACCCATATGTAAATACTGAATGATCATTACAATACTTGTAATTATTTTAAAATATTGCCACATTTTTAAATAAGGCTTACATTCACATCAACTAATGTTTTGTAAGGAGACTGAAGTATTCAAAATTGTCCTTGTCCATAAGTACTCATGATGTTGGAGATAATGTTTGCAACATTATTTGCCATGGTATCTTCAAGTACCTTAGCAACATTCACTGCCTTGCTACAATCAATATTTAATGATTGGAACCTTGGACTATATTGATACTTCTTCTACACTGAGAATAATCACTTACCAACCCTTAGAAAATAGTCAAAAACATCAAAATATACCCTATTGGGTGAATCACTAACCCATGGTACTATAGTAGTGCTAGGTTTGTAGCTAAGGACAAATCCCATCCAAAATGGGTAGCTCAAATTGAAAAATGAGTTAGGCATTAATTTTTGGTCTCTAAGAAACCCTCTACATTAATGGAATGTAGCTAAGAGAAAACATTAAGCACTTATTTCTTGGCACCCAAATGAGCATTTTGAAAAAATGTGTTTTGTCATGTCTTTGGTGAGTGGTAGGAGTTAGGTGGAACTTGGAAACATGAATCGTGGAGGTACCTCATAGGTCCTAGGCTCTAGATGAAACTTGGGAGTGAGATCACCTAGAAGTTAGCACAAATCAGCAGATGTTAATCATGAAAGAGAAATTAGAACCAAGACTTGCCAAGCAACTAATGAGTGTCGGGCTTGGAGAGGAAATGAGGATCTAGATCAAAATAAGGAATGAGAGTGGGGCCTCAAAGGGGAAAATGAACTTGGAACCATAGCTAATGTCGGGGTTCAAAATTCAACTAGCAATAAGAAAAGATTGGGTGGAAGGAAGAGGTTGAGACGGGATTGGAAATTGGAACCAAAACCAAAAGTTTGTAGGGATAAAGATATTTCAAGGGTAAGGGGCATGAGAAAAATTAGAAGTAGATGTTATAGGTTTTGGTTCCAAGTTTGTTTTGAGACCTAAGGCTCAAAACATTCAAAGAGGAAAAGTTGGCAAGGATCAGCCTTGGGAGTAACCTAGAACCTAAGAGCAAAAGGTTCCAAGTTTCAACTTCATTTTGAGACTCAAAGCCTTACAAGAAAAGGGGATGAGAAGATTGTAGGAAGTGAGGATCAAGAGGGAACAAGGAACTAGGACCTAAAGGTTACAAGTTCAACGTTACTCTAGAGGTTTGAGTTTGGTAGGTAGAGAGGTAGGTTTCAGTCTGAGTGGGGATGCACATGGATAAGAAGAAAGAGGACTTGGAACATGAGGTTTCATGTTCAAAAGGAGGGCCAAGGCCCAATGTCAATGTTGGACAACAAGAGCATAGGGAGAACAGGAATTGGAACCAAAAAAATTTAGTTTTGCATCAAGGCTCGAGGTTTGACACCAAAAAAAAGGGAACATCCCAAAACCATGAACAAAAACACGGACTCCTCCAAAATTTGAACAATTCCTAACAATCCTATCCATTGATCAAGTTCACATTGATGATCCCATCCACTTATTAGGAATCGAATTAAAAAGGTTTTGAACAAGCGATGTAACATATCTAAATGATGGATTAGGCCTTAGATGAGTGAATGCAATAAAATAATTAAATTATATAACTAAAATTATACAACCAAAACATCAACTCAAATATCAAAATAAAATTAAAATAAATAAACAAAAATTAATTAACTCTTTATTATATAATTAATTAGGAAGAGAGGCTACTATTAAAGAATTAAACTATAAGTATAAATTGAAACAACAAGCAAGATTTTACCATTAAACCCATCCCATAAATCAAAATATGCATATTTTTACTCTACACTATTTTAAATATAAATTTTCATAACAATTTTTAACCAAGCCTACATTAAATTTATTTAGTGTGGACTACTTATTAAACAATATGGTTTTATACATGTAATCCACAACAAATTAGTATAAAGTAGGTAGGAAGTATTTTTCTTAAAAATATTTTCAATACATTTGGCCAATGCCATAGTGAGTCATATATTCAAGAAAATTCATTTTATTAATTTTCTCCAAAATAGCATAGCACTTAAATACAGAGTAAATATAATTTTTTGGAGAAGTCCCACACTTAAACAAACACATTTCTACTTCTGGAATAGATTTATTGTTAGAACTGGAAATCAGAAGAGATGGTGATGCTTCTTGCCATGGACTTCCTCAGCTTCTTTCTTCTCTTCCTCCTCCTCATGGTGTTCATGGAAAGCAAAACCACCACCGCCCACAGCAGCGGCTGCAGCGACCTCCTCCTCTATCTTGTGCCTGTGGGCATGCTCTGGATCTTTCTTTAATTCATGCTTCTCATACTATCACATCACATCACACAACTGATATATTACTCACAAAATATATAATTTCAAACCCTAAAAACAATAGTTTTACATATATTCAGTGTATATGTATAAAACAAAGTATACCAATGCAAATCCTCCAGCAGCCACGGCGTCGAATTCACCATCATGCTCCAGATGCTTGCGGTGTTTTTCCTCCTTTCTAACCTTTTCATACTCATCTTTTCCACCATACTCAACCGTCGTTTGCTCTACATAAACGCTGGTGTCTGCATCAGCGCTCACCTCCTCTTTCTTGTGGTGAAACAGATGATGACGTTGCTCCTCAGACATCCTTCAAATGAAAAGTAGGGATATATAGAAGCTGCAGTTCAGAGGTAAGAGTTTTAGGAAAATGTTCCAAACGAGGGATATGGATATAGGGAGATATGCAATGTATATATATAGCCCTGGGGGCAGTGGGTGTGATGGAGGTCACCACGTTTATATGTTTATTGATGTTGAATTAGATGAGGGCAATACGCGGGGAAGTTTAATTCCACAATCCTTTACCTTACCATAGTGCGGATAGGAGTTTTGTTGGAATATAACACTCGAACAGTTTAACAGAACTGTATGTATCATCAGCATGTCAATAAAGAGCAGCAGATGTGTCTACTTTTCTCTAGTTTGCTGTCATTAGATGTCCAGTTAGCTGTCAATAAAATTAGCATAATTATAAGAGGTTGGTGAAGTTCTTAGTAACTATAAATATGTAATACATATTTATAAATAAAATATCAGTGAATGAGTACATATTTATGAATAAAATATCAGTGAATGAGTTTATTTGCAGTTCCATTCTCTGTATTTATGTTGCTGTTATATTTATGAACACTGTTAAACTCATGACACCATCAGCAGATGAAGCTCTCAAATGTTTCTTGTGTGTTTAATAATATAGAAAGGTAGGGAGGTAGGGAGGTAACATAGAGCATATTTCAGGGGTGCATATGAGACCCCCTTGGTGACCAAAATACATATTTATTTTGAATTAGATGTAACATTAAGAGGCTATTAGAATCTAGTTAGGTAATTGAGGATTTTGATAACAGTATTTTTTTAATTAATTTATTATTCGAGTTTTGTCGAGTTATAGTTTGACAAAGATAACATTTTGTTATGTCTGGAAAGTTGCTCAATAGTTTAGATAGGCAATATAGTCAAGTTTCTTTCTAAATGATAAATAGTTATAGGTCCATGCAAGGTCGGCTTTCATCCCTTTTCACAACAAGATCCATAATGTCATATGTTTAAACTTGAAGCATCTACCTCCAAAGTGATTTAGAGCAACCAACGCCTCACTTGTAAAGAAGACTTCATTCGACTTGAACATAAATTTACTCATCATACATTTGGTGGAATTCACTTCACTAAAGATGGCACCTTTTTAGCTCTAATACCTTCCCTCAAAAATAAAAAATTCCAAGCCAAAACTATTACACTCTTAATTTTGTGAATACATTAACTCTTATTCCTATCAATTTAAAAAAAAATCATAAAACACATAGGTCCTTAAACTCTTTGCATGTGTGGCTTGTAGCCCTTAAAAAGACTACAAGTGGGCTTATATATTTGAAATGTCTTTTAAAAATAATATAAATAGTGTGTTAAGATTTTTGGATTAAAACTGTGTGAGAAATTTTTCACATTTTAATCCAGAAATATTAACACACTATTATTATGGACTGTGGAAACTTGATGGTTTTAATAATATAAATATTTTTTTCTTTTTCTTTTTTGATACAACAAGGGTGTCCCCACGACCTAGCCCAATGACCCAACAACCCGTATCTTGGGTACCTGGGGTGAGTTGGGGTGAGACTAGTCCCCTCCGAGTGAGATCCCCTGCTCACAAGAAGTCTCACCACTTAAACCTAGGAGAGGAGTTGAACCCGAGACCAATGGGGAGCAAACCCACTACCCAAGCCAACAAGTGTATTGATGTTAAATGATAAGTTAATTGAAAATGCCTAATGTAATCTTAAGTTTGATAAGTCAAAGTCATTTTTTAGTTGATAACTTAAAGAGTACTACACTACAAACTTTCAATTATAGGACCTTTTTGAAGGATTAATTATATTACACCTAACCACTAACCCTTAGAAAACTTTATAAAATTGATACGCATGTCTTCTTGTGACTACAACATTTTAAAACAAATCAACTCTTCTTTATGAATCTCTATTCTAAGTTTGCTCTTTATTATTTGTAATTGAAATATTGCATTATTAAACTTCATGACTAATCAATATTTTTTAAATTTGAGACCCTTTGTCAACTCATTTCAAAAGAGGAAAATTTGAACAAGAAATATGTAGCTTTGAACTAATGTTAAGGAACGCTCCATTATCACTTTGATGGAGCAATAACTATCTTCAAAATTTATTTTTATAGATTTGTAACTAGCAACATTTATATATTTAAAGTAACTTCCAAAGGGTGTGCCCTAGTATCACTTCAAAAGAAGTGATTACTATCTAAGAAATATATTTATAAGTGTTTGGTTAAAAATATTTAAAGTAACTTTTTGAAAATTGAGCATCTTATTATAGCTATAGTTATGAGAGAATATGCAGATGAAACAATTCAAGAATAAGAAGAGTGGATGAATTAACAAGGTTTATTGCTATAGTTTATGCCCAATTCCACTATATAGATAGGAGTAGTTGGGGCTCTTGATTTTGTGGTCAAGCTCCCTATAGGTGAAGGGAATTTCCCCTCGATCAACACTTAGATTGATGGATGAGTTATGAAACACTGCATGGAATAAATCGTTGATAATGATAGTGTATTTCATGAAACTACCCTAGTGTCCCACCCACCTACAATAATTATAGTACATAACAAAAGAACTTATCTAGTTAGTATGTTGTATTTTTTGACATTAGTTGAAATAAATCAATCAAAAGTTGATTAAATTTGCACAACCATACACACTAGGTTTAGTTATATCTTTAGTCAAAATTGGTAGATCACGAGTTCAAGTTTTTTTATTGAGCTAGAGAAAAAAACATATATTATCTACATAAAGTGATAGAAAAACCCCACTATTGAAAGGAGGTAGCCCTACCTACCTCTACATTGACATAGGGCTTGGTGGACCCTATAATCTATACCAAGGGGAAGGGCAGGGGGTAGAACACTACCTCCATGTAAGGTGGGGGTAGAATTGTACCTTCTCCTTCACCTATGTGTATGTAACCATTTTCAACAAGGAGGAACAATTGCTTTATTTCATTAAATACAAATATTTTCATAATTCATAATAATACAATTGACATCTTTTTTACAAAAGCCTAATGGAAATAGCACCCTACTTTTGCATTTTTTATGAGAAATACATTCATATTTAAAGAACAAGTGTATCATTACATGAGCCTCATTATTCTTATGTGAAAGACATTTTTCTAATAAATAGATAGATCATGACATAAACCTCCCTTAAATAACACATTTCAACTACAAAAAATTCAATTGTGAGTTATACACATAACCTACTTTCTACACTAAAACTTACTAGTCATCTTCAGTATTCTTATGAGGAAGACACCTTTCTCTAAGAACTAGATAGATCATTACATAAGCCTCTCTTAAATAACACACTAATAACAGATTTTGACTTGAAAAAAAAATTAATTATAAATTGAACCTAGATCGTACTTTCCACATAAGAAATCATCTCTCACCCATACATTTTCAAGTATGATATATATTCATCCTATTTTAAAAATCCAAAAAAATTGCTTCTATGTGCTCATTAAGAGTAGCCATTACATTTAGTGGCTGGCCAGTGAAAAAGATCTTTCCCTAACCATCGGCTGAGATGGGGGCCGCTACTTGCACAAAATGGGTAGATCAAACATCCAGATCTATTTGATCCCACAAGCCTACCCTCCTTTTTCAATTAACGACAATTTCAAACAATCAGACAAGGTGTGTGGGCCTTCATTGAAAAAAGCAAACATAATTTAACAAAAAGAAATTTCATGTTGATATTTATTTGTGTTGGCTAGAGCATGTGTTGCCATGTTTCCACATGAGGTTGGCATACGCTTCTGACCTAAAATATAATTGTTTGAATATTTAATGCAAAATCCCTCAATTATCAAAGCAAATTAGGGTTGAGTGAGTATGATAACCTTTTGTTTTGTTGCATAGTTATGATGTTTACTATGTTTTAATGGAGGCCTCTCTCATCATATCATTATGTTGGGTGAGCCATTTTCTCTTACACCCACAAATGGAAAACTAGCTTTTTATCAAAAGTTAGAGCTTGTATTGATTAATCCATTTGGGTGGAGTTTCATGGTACTGAAATGAAAATTTTGTATATCCAAGAGCATATTCTTTGTTTTTGGAGCACATCCAATAGCATATTAATGTACCCTCTTCCTTGGGAGAAGCTAATCTTCCGATAAAACAGACATGTCTTAGACATGATAACATAAGACCCCATCCTTCATGCGACAATATAATTGTGAGATAAGACAGACAGACAGACACTGGCAGATGTTTAGGCATGTGTCGTTTGGAGTGCCATCACCTATCTCGTCATTGGAAAGAACGTGGCAGCGCTAGTAGGTTTTAAAAATCCTAATTTGGAATGGACAAAAAGTCCAAAACATCATAATTTTTGACACACATTTTGGAAGTTGTTGGGGAGCCCAAAAGGGAGTTGTGGGTGTTCGGAGGTTGAAGCAGAGTGTCCAATCTCCCTACCAAAATGCATTTGATAGGCACAGGTAGCTAGCTAGCAGGTATGTATACCTGCCAAAAACATATGCCATTTTGCCATTCTGCCTAGGGACTATGAAGAATTGAATGGGTATCCATTGCAAAAATGGGTTTTCATTGACGGGTTTCCAAGGGTTTTCATTTGAAATGTAGAGTTGTTTATGTGCTTTTCTGTTGAGGGTTTTTTAATTTTTCTATTTTAATGTTCTCACAACACAACTTTTTCAGGATGTTGAATGAAATAACTAATAGCCTATTGTGGAAGTAAGAATGGCATATATTTTATGCAATTGAAATAGTAGTGGAATAACATGTAGAGAAACCACATAAGGCCCATAACGTTGCCATTTTCGACATTCTCATTTTGAAGGTTTCTAGCCCATAACGTTGTCATTTTTGGGATTCTCATTTTGAAGGTTGTTGGCGAGCTCATAAGGGAGTTACAATGGTTTGAAGGCCAAAGCAGAGTGGTCATTCTCCCTACCAAAATGCATGTGAGAGGTGTGGGCAGCTAGCTAGCAAGTATGTATATCTGCCTGAAATATATGCCATTTTTTCATTTTTCCTAAGGACTGTGAAGAATTGAATGGGTATTCGTTGTGAAAATGGGTTTTCATTAATAGGTTTCCAAGGGTTTTCATTTGGCTTCGGTGTGTAGAGGGTTTTACAATATTGTATGGGTTGGAGGTTTCATAAATCATGTACTCACCTCACACTATGTTTTCCAACCTGCAATCATACTATGTGTGTCTATTTGGATCATATGAAGAAACTAAAATGGAATTTTTACTCTATCTAAGACTTGTTATAAATTTTGAAGGTTACTTTCATTAAATTCATACTGTCTAAATAACAAAAGCTTTTCAAGAAATTCACACTATTTTTTAAAACTCCATGTTGCAAAACACAAGGTGTTATGAAACTTGCAACCCACATTATGTTTTAAAACCCTTTGCAAGTAATAATCCAATTGGTTAGTCACCCCTCATCTCAATTTGGTCAATTTTGTGAATGTCTTCAGAACCTTTTATGAATTGGATACTAAGAATGTAATGAAATTGGAAAACACTAGGTATTATGAAACCTACAACCCACATAGTGTTGTAAAACCCTCTAGACGTAACAACCCAATTGGTTGGTCACCCCTCAGCTCAATCTAGTTAGTTTTATGTAAGCCCCACCTGCAACTCCTCCTTGTGCTCTCCACCACTTATCTTTGAATGTACATAATGAAATAAATGGAAAACCACATTGTGTTTTCCAACCTACATTTATATTATGTATTTATTTTTAAATTATATGAAGAAATTGAAATGCAATTTTTAGTTTAAGCAAGAGTTGCTATAAATTGTGAAGGTGAACTTCACTACATTCTTACTATCTACAAAACTAAAGGTTTTCATTACAATCATGTTGTCTTAATATAATTGCATGTTTGAAAACACTGGGTGTTATGAAACCTGCAACCCACATACTATTGTAAGACCCTCTCCATGTAAAAACTGAATTGGATAGAGTTTTGAATGTCTTGAATACTTTTATGTTGCTTTGCAGTTATTTTTTTCTCATCTTTGAGAGTATCTTTATGATTAGAGAATGTAGATGTTTATTTGAACAAGTTCTTCACAAAACTTGTCTACCTTTTAAGATAAGATTTTCATGTCTCCACCCAACTGAATCGCTTTTTTTGTACTTACATTTGAAATTGATTTTTCCTTATCATCTATTTTCACTTGTATTTGTTCCATGGAATTCTTATGTTTGAAAAGAATCTTTGAATTCATGTGGTCAACTGCACTTATAGCATCATCTCTCACTTTCTTTTCCTACACAAATTCATGTGCAATACAAAAACTCTTGAATTTATCCACTTCTACATTGACATTTTCCCATTCCACATACTGCACGTGCACACCTTCCTCAACTTCTCATTAGCAAGAACAATATCTTCACTCAATACATTATCTATCTCGTTCACATTGGTCTACTTCTTTTCAATTATTTTTACAACTGTTTCCTTTTCAATGTCATACATTCTAACCTATTTGAGCAAAGGGGTGAATAAACAAATGGGCTGTTATGTGTAGTGTTGAATGCACAAGACAATTGAGAGGGGTGGGTGAATCAGTTGTACCTTAAAGCTTCAAAACCCTCATACACATTATAATTAACCCTTAATCTGTTATAATGATTTAGCATGAAAGGAAAATAATTGAAACTAAAACAAATCAACACCATGCACAAGAGAACACCAGATTTACATGGAAAACCCAAGATGGGAAAAACCACAATGACAATTAGCTCACAATATGAAGTAATATCTATAAGGAAGCTAAGGTAGTATAACAACTTCCAACACTAATCTTGAGAGGAGGATAATGTAAAACATTTACAAATCTTTAATAGTTACAAAAATTAAACATAAATAAACATAAATATCATGCATACCACAACACAGTGATTTACATGAGGAAAATCCTTTCAGGAGAAAACCCCCACACTCCAAAAGCCGCCCAATATATAATTGAGAAATCACAAAGATTGCAATATACTTGCAAAGCAAGCTTCTCACAGGAGTATCACCAACCAGAGATCCAAAGGCAACACGACTGCTATCAAACTCTCAAAATGCATCACAATACACAGTTGTAATAGAATGCCCTCATAAAATAGGGTTTCCTTCTAGGGAAAGTCAATCTAATAAAATATCAGCCACTAGATCTAATACCTAATGATGAACAGTCCAGATTTATAATAATAAAATATAAATAAAATTTTCCTTTTGGGGGCATTGCCACTAAGCCCCTGTTGGGGGGATGATCCCCCTGGACCCCTCACAGAGGGGACCCCCCACACCCCCCTGTCATCATCGTATGAATGGTATCTTATGTATCAACAATAACTTATGTAATTGAAAGGTTGTGACAATTTTTCCTAACAAATCTCCCACTTGTCAAACACCTTGTCTCTTAATTACTGGGGGTCGAAAGGCCCATTGAATCTGAACACTGTTCATCTAAATTTCTTTGTACTCACTGTACATCAATGTGCTTGGTCTTGACATGAAATGTTGGGTTCTTGGCTAGACATATCACACTCTGACTATCACAATAAATTGTCATTGCACCTTGTTTTATTCCAATATCTAAACACAATCTCATAAGGCAAATGGATTCTTTACAAGCATGAGTAGCTTACATATACTCAACTTCAAGTGGAAAAAGAAACCACAGCCTATCACATACTCATCCAACTAATTGCACCACCAAATAAAGTAAACACATAAGCACTGGTGGAACATTTTCTATCAACATAACCTATCCAGTATAAATCCACATAACCATGAATATCAAGAGAAATCTCATCTTCAATCATATTACTATGATAACACAAGGAATACTCTAAGGTACCGTGCAAATATTTGAAGACTCTTTTAACTACATTCCAATGAACTCTACCAAGATTAGACATATATCTGGAAAGAACTCCCATTGCTTGGGCAATGTCTAATCTTGTACAAACCATAGCATACATAAAGCTTTCAGCTGCACTCTAGTAAGGCACTCTTCTCATGTTGGACAATTTGAAATAGATAACTTTGTTCCAACTAAAACAAGAACACATAATGGTCTATAATCCTGCATATCAAGCCTCTATAAAATTGAATTGACATACTTACTTTTTCCAAGACATAGCTTTCTATTCACTCTATCTCTTTTAATTTCTATCCCAAGAATGTGTCTAGCTACACCAAGGTCTTTTATTTCAAATTTAGCAGCTCAGGTTGAGATTTTAGTTATGAAATCATACCTTTCCCTCTACCAATAAATAACATATCATCAACATATAATACAATAAACAAGAAATGATCACCATTAGATTTATAATAAACATAATGATCTAATTTAGAATAATCAAATCCAAAACTTAACACATATGTACAATCAAATTTTTAGTACCCCATCCTAAGACTCTATTTTAAACCATACAAATATTTCTTCAATTTACAAACCAATTTACTTTTACCTTTCACCACGTAGTGCTCTAGATGTGTCATGTAAATATCCTCCTCCAAGTCACCATGAAGGAAAGTAGTTTTAACATTCATTTTCTCAACCTTTAAATCATAAGAAGCACCAATATAAAGCAAAAATATAATGGATGTCATTTTTGCAACAAACAAAAATATCTCACCATAATCAACACCCTCAACTTGAGGGTAGCCTTTTGCAACCAACCTTGCTTTGTAATTATCAATACCTCCATCTGAACCAATATTTTTCTTAAACACCCATTTGCAACCAACAAGTTTTCATCCTTTAGAAAATGATACAAAATCCCATGTATCATTCTTTTCAAACTTGTCATTTCTTCATCCATAGCAATCTTCTAGGATTTTGCATCATTCATACCTAATGCCTCTTCTATCGATCTGGGTTTATCCATGCCAATATTCAAAGCAAAAATACATCTCCAATCATTAGGTGAATACCTTTCAAGTGGTTTTATATGCCTTGTAGACCTATAGACAAGTTGAGTTGGAGGTTCTTCCTCCTCTTTTAAAGATTCAGAGCCATATGAGCTCTCCTCAACTTCTTGTATATCCATGGGCCTTGATTCAACTTTCTCAAGTGTAGAAGGAAATTGAATCACATCTTCTTCTTTTTTACTTTGTTCTAGTTGCAATGTAACAGAAGAAGGCTTAGTTTCTCTAAAAATAACACTTCTACTATGTATTACCTTTTGCATAACAAGATCCCAAAGCTTCTATCCTTTCACACCATAATTGTATCTGATGAAGATACATTTCATAGCTGTGTTCTCCAAATTTGTTTGCTTCTCCTTTGTAACATGTGCATATACTTCACAAACAAAACCCTAAGATATCTTAATGAAGGCTTGTGGCTCGACCATGCCTCTATAGGTGTCTTATCAATAAGCATCAATGCAGGAGACATGTTAATCAAGTAACAAGTAGTGGCAATAGCTTCAGCCCAAAACCTTTGTTCTAGACCAACACCACTCAACATACTCCTAGCCTTCTCCATCAGTGTCATGTTCATTCTTTTTGCAACTCCATTCTGTTGTGGAGAATATGGATTTTTCTTTTGTCTATGAATACCACAATCTTTATAGAATCTGTCAAAATCATTAGAGAAAAATTCATCACCATTATCAGTCCTCAAACATTTTATTTTATTTCCAATCTACAACTCAACCATTGCTTTAAATTATTTAAATCGATTGAAAACTTCAAATTTACTCTTTAGCAAGTATGCCAATGTCCTTCTACTATAATCATCAATAAATGAAACATAATATGTGGATTTACCAATTGAAGGAACATCTATAGGACCAAACACATCAAAATGAATAAGATCCAATACACCACAAGATTTATGATAACTTGAGTAAAACTAAACAAGGTTTTATTTTCCATAAATGCAATGCTCATAGAAATCAAATTCAAGATTACAATTAGATAACCCCTCAAAAATCTTTTTATTTTTCAAGGTCTTTAGACCCTTTTCTCCAATGTGGTTAAGTCTTTGGTGTCATACCATAGTTTTCTCTTCAAGTAACTTTGATTCAGAAGAAAGAGCACCCTTGGGTACCCAAAATCCATGACCATCTGTTGAAGGTGAAACCCTCACTTCTTCCACAAACTTTCTTTTCACAAAAATACTGTTGCACACAATAGTACATGCATCAAGCTTATATAATGTTCCATATCTAACACCTCTGACCACCTTGCATCCTGTATCAAAAAATACTACCTGTACACCTACATTTATTAGTTTTCTCATAGATAACAATTTTTTTGATAAACTAGGGATATACAACACACCATTTATCCTTTTTATTCTACCATCAGGAAACTTGATGTTAACTTTACCATGTCCAACAATGTTCAAATGAGAATCATCACCCAAGTACACCTTACCTCCATCAAATTATTCATATTCAGAAAACCAATCTCTATTAAAGGTCATATGGAAAGATGCACCTGAGTCAATTAATCATACATAATTACCAACACGAGTTGCCAAAGATGCAATAAATGCATCACCATCTTCCTTCTCAAACTCAAAATTAGAATCAAATTTCTTTTTTTTCTTATTCTTTTCTTCTTTGCAATCCTTATGAACATGTCCAGGCTTACCACAGTTCCAACAAATAACTTTGGACTTTCTAGGAGACTTAGATCTCCCTTTGGACTTGGATTTGTCACGCTTCTCATTCTTCTTTCCTTTTTCCTTAGGTCTTCTATAAAAAATTCAAGGCCTCCTTAGCACTGATGGATACCTTCCTCCTCATATCTTCAAAAATAAAAGAACCCACCACATCTTCAATCTTCATTATAACAAAAGTACTCCCAATAGTCATAACAAGAGAATCCCATGAATCAGGCATAAAACAAAGTAGGATCTAACATTTTTCTTCCTCATCCATTTTGACACCAACTGATTCCAATTGAGCCACCAACATACTGAATGCTTCCAGGTGGTCTATAATTCATCCACCCTCTTCCATTCTCAAGGAATACAATTTCCAAGAAAATATTGTTCACTAAAGATTTGGCTTGATACATCTCACCAATCTTCTTCCATAGTTTCTATGCAGAAATCTCTTAATAGAAATTGATTAAAACAGAGTCTACCAAGCACAATCTGATTAGACCCTTGGTTTTACAGTTCATAACATCATATTGAGCAGCTTGAGTAGGACCTACAAGCATTGAAACATTCTCATCAACAAAATCCCACAAATCTCAATTTATCAACAAATCCTCCATCTTCAACTTCCACATTTAAAAATTATTTCCATAAAATTTATCCACCTCTATTCTCCCCGATGAATTTTCTATTTGAAAATTCCTACAAAAAGATCACAAAGTGTCTTCTACACTAGCTTCCACTCAAATCTAGATTATTTAAAAAACCTAACAACCCACAACTAAAACCAAAGGTGATTAGGATCTTATACCACTTGTAAGGAAGCTAAGGTAGCGAAACAACTTCCTACAATAATCTTTAGAGGAGGATAATGTAAAACTTTTATAGATCTTTAACATTTACAGAAACTTAAACAAAAATAAACATAAATATCATGCATACCACAACACAATGATTTACGTGGGGAAAACCCTTTCGGGAGAAAAACCCCACACTCCAAAATCCGCTCAATATATTATTCAAAAATTACAAAGATTGCAATATATTTGTAAAGTAAGCTTCTCACAAGAGTATCACCAACCAGATATCCTGAGGCAACATGACCACTATTAGACTCTTAGAGTACATCATGCAATACATAGTTGTAATATAATGCCCTCATAATATAGGGTTGCCTTCTAGGGAAAGTCAAGCTAATAAAATATTGGTCGTCAGATCTAAGACCTAATGATGAATGGTCTAGATTTACAATAATAAAATATAAATAAAGAATTTCTTTCATGGGTGTTGCCCTCGAGCCCGCACCAAGGGATGATCCCCCTGGACCCCTTATAGGGGGGACCCCCTACATCCCCCCGTCATTGTCATATGAACAAAACCTTTGTATCAATAGTAACTTATGTAATTGCAAGGTTGAGACACATTTTCCTAACAATGTCAACACTGAATACAAAGGGCTCACTGCCAAAATAGAAAAGGAGATAAAGAAGAATGTTATATAGAGAAATTTATCTCAATGCAATAGAGAAATCCACCACAACATCACCAACAGCTTTGCAACTTGACTAAAGAATTGTAGACACCTTCGCACTGCATCTAGCAATCTAACACATGAAAGCTTGCACTGCACTTCTCAAATTCACATTCTAACACTCTATAATTCACATAATTCTAATCATACTTGTCTATCTTTGCATCCCTCAATAACTCAACTCATATTTATATCATCTTCAACCTTGAAACTATTCTCCAAGGTTAGCTATGCACATCAACTGTACAAATCCAAATTAGGTTGGCACCAAAACACTTATGTGGTAGATAGAAGTGAAGGCAGACCACACCACTCCTTATCTAGGACCCAAAACTATAACACCACGCTACAACACGCTTATATAAATAATAAATATCCACTACAATTAGTGTAAAAACCAAGGTCAGTTGTTACTCGTGTAAACACCATTAAACTTTTAAGTGCACACTTCATTTGATTCAATAAAAACTCACGAAAAGAAAATGTCACCTAAACACAATCTAGAATATTCCACACACTTTGAAAACCAACAAACTCCTTTGCAACAACTTTCATTTGAGGAATGTACACACCCAGTACACTCAAACATTTTTTTCATACACTGCAACTTAAGAAACTAACTTTTGAAGCACCAAACCTCAAACAACCTTGACTGAAAAAAGATACCAACACTATCAACACCCCTTCAGATCTACAAGACTTGAAACCAAACTGTAAAGAAAAACAGAGCAAAAATATTTCTCTTAGACACTTCTGCAATACACCGTCTAGACACTGGTGAACATAACTTTTGTATAGTGATCTAGCACACCAAATTTTTAATACAATACCTTTGAACACCTCTTATCAACATATATTTGAAATGCATAGGAAAATCTTCAACCTAGAAGAAATGAGGTGAGGAAGGTAAGAGATTGAGGTAATTGTTAGTTATCTTTATCTTTCTTTCTCTTATCATGCCATCATCTTCACTTGGTCAACACAACCCACATGAATCTTAGCACAAAAAAAGACAAATAAAAACAAGAAAATTTATTTATTTTCATTAATTCCATACACAAACACAATATCAAACAACAGATTTTCTTCAAGATATTATATACATATATTCTCGCATTATAATTTGAGGATATTTTTTGTAATTCTTTTATGAATATTTTTATTAATTTTATTGGTTGTAATTGTTGTTTTGAAAACCCCTCATGTAGGACAAGCATAAGTAGACCTAAACGTATCATTTTTTGAATTTTTTTTTAAATGAAAATAATTGTATGTAGATTGTTGACGTATAAGTTTTTTTTCCAAAAATGTAAAAAATAAAAAGTTATTAAAAAATAAGAAAATTTTTTATTTCAAGTTTATGCACCAGTTTAATCAAAAAATATTTGAAAAATTAAAAAAAATCTAATTGTAAAAAAATTACATATTTTAAATCTACGAAGTCTCATCTATAACGGGTTTTAATTTCACAAAATAATTTTGAAAAAAGCATGTTAGCCATATTGACATAGTTTTTCCTCTCGACATTGACATGACCTTGTACTTGTAGGTCCAAGGCTAATGGTTGGGTTACCATGCCTTTTCTAAGCCTAAATCCAAATGAAAAACATGGATTGTGATTTTCAAACCTTTTGGAATGAGTGTCCACTTTAAAATGGGTAGACCTATATTCTAAAAAATGAATGGGTGCCTATTTTAAAGTTGAAAAATGACACTTCTCCTAAAAGTGGACCTAACTTCTTGCACTTACCCTTGACATTATCTACATAATCTATGATTATACCACTAATTCCCATTTACTAAATTTATTCCTATCAAATCTTAAGGAATTTTCCTTATGATGGTTCATGGGAATAGATTAAGACATTATAGTTGAGTGGAAGACCATGAAGAAAAATATTTTTCTCAAGTGTTATGTCTAAGGTAAGAGAATGGATATGAGGGAATTATATATTTTTATATCTAACAAAAGGACAATGAACAATTTGATGATTATGTGAAAATGCTTCGATTTTATTTGTAGAAACCTAAGAAAAACTAATTATCCCTTGAATCAATCTAACTCATATTTTTTAGAGGACTCAAAGAAGAATGTGTATATTCTTTTTACTTTATTGGTAGGGGTGATATATCTTAACTTCTATTTAATGAGATATATACTATCTTAAAAAATACTTGAATTCAACCTTGAAGAAGACCCACATCCATGAAGACTACTATAGAAGTTTTACAACTAGAACTCAACATCCTACTCAAGGATATGAAACAAGACATCAGCAACCACATGTCCATCCAACTAGAATGTTGCATGCATGAAAAAAATATGTAGAGATAACATTGACTGATTATTTACCACATTGTTAGCAAAAGAACAATAATTGTAGGTGCAAAATAATAGATAGCACTGCAAAAGAAAAGTAAGGAATATAAGAACCCAAAACAATGGAGAATGAGGATGGGAAATTTTTTTATATGGCACAATGGATCCAATGAAAACCAAGACAAAGTATGTATCAAGAACCTTTTTCCTTCAATGCTCCATATTCTAATTTATTTACAAATTCTATCAATTGGACAATACCCCATTAAACTACATTTGACCACAAGCCTAGAACAACCAAGTACCAACCCAAAATTGGACAAACCTAACAAGGAAGATTACAAAAATAGTCTTATCTATGACAATTCTACAATTATTAGTGGAAAGTACCACCTAATCATGACAACATTAATGGAGGATAAACTAGCCATGGTTTAGTTCAAACACTAGTTTCCAATAGGCACAACATCTACAACAAAATCCAACTCTAATTCCTAATGATAGTACTCCTAATCTACTTAAAGCCACAAAAATACTTTCTTATCCTACACTTAATCCAAATAATAAATTATCTTATCGAATATACAATAATGAATTTTTTAATGCCCAACCTATGTAGTTGAGGTGGGTGATATGCAACTTTGCTTAAGAAAGCTACTTTCCACCCCCACCACTCCAATAATTATAGACATCCCTATGGATAATCCTACAACTAGAAGAACCTACAACAATTCAATAAGTTGTTTAATCATAATCCAAGCACATCTAGGACATAAACCACAAGATATAACCTTATATTTCTAGAGAGATTGACTATACAAAATCCAAAGGAAAAACCTAAGTTCAATTTCATGGTGCAACAAAAATATTTGTGTCAAGAATCCATTATCTTAAGAAATCAAGGATGTCCCCATCTATACTAAGACTATTAAAGAGTTCAAGGGTGTCAAGTTCAACCAAGATGGAATCAAAAGGACCCACTAACTATCCAAGTTATTAGACATCTTGTTGATATCATAATTGAGAATGTTGTACCTCCCAAGTAAACTAACTTAGGTATTCCAATAGTAGACATCCATATTAATAGTACTCTCATTTAAAATGCTATTATTGACTTGTGAGTGGCCATAAATATTATTACTATTATCAACTGGATGTGCACCTTTGTTGAGCTATCAACTCAATAATCCACTAAAACATGGGAAGATCTCACAAAGTGCAGCTCTGATAGCTTGAGATCAACCTCTAGAGAAGGTTGGTTCTCTTGATAATTCACCTATACTAACCCAAACTATTGTTGTTTCTATTGAAGAAAAGGAGAGAAAAGACATAAAATGATCCTAATTTCTAATCTGTAAGGTGGGGGCAAGCTACGTGATTCACAAAAATTGATAAATGATATTCCATATATACAATGATATCATGAACTAGAAAAATTTAAACCAAATTAAAAAGGGGTTGTTTAATGGTTTTTCATTTAATGAGTGATTGAGTAAAATTATTTCCAAACCCATGCTTATTGATGGACTACAAAGCCAAGCTAATAGGAAAGAAATGCAATAAAAGATAAAATAATGGATAGTTGATCAAAGTATAAATGTGTATCATTTTTTTAGCATTATGAACCAAACATACTTAGTTATCCATAACCAAACTGCATAAACCCGTATGTAAATGTTGAATGATCATTACAATACTTGTAACTATTTTAAAATATTGCCACATTTTTAAACAAGGCTTACATTCACATCAACTAATGTGTTGGAAGGAGACTCTGACATATTCAAAAATTTCCTTAGATAAGTACTCATGATGTTGGAGATAATATTTACAACATTCTTTGTCATGGTATCTTCAAGTACTTTAGCAACCTTCACTACCTTGCTACAATTGATATTTAATGATAGGAACCTTGGACTATATTGACACTTCTTCTACATTGTGAATAATCACTTACCAACCCTTAGAAATAGTTAAAAACATCAAAATATACCCTACTAGGTGAATCACTAAACCATGGTACTATAGTTGTGCTAGGCTTGTAGCTAAGGACAAATCCCATCCAAAATGAATGGCTCAAATTGAAAGATGAGAGGCATTAATTTTTTCTCTAATAAACCCTCTACATTGATGGAAGGTAGCTAGGAGCAATCATTGAGCACTTATTTCTTAGCACCCAAACTCATTTTGAAGAATGTGGTTTGTCATGTCATTGGCGAGTGGTAGGAGTTAGACCTAGAAATTGGAAACATGAATCATGGAGGTACCTCATAGGTCCTAGGCTCTGGATGAAACCTGGGAGTGAGTTCACCTAGAATTTAGCACAAAACAACAGGTGTCAAGCCTGAGAGAAAAACTAGAACCAAGAACTGCCAAGCAACCAATGGGTGTCAAGCTTGGAGAGGAAATGAGGATCGAGATAAAAAGAAGGAACAAAATTGGGGCCTCAAAGGGGACAATGAACTTGGAACCATAGCTAATTCTAGGGTCCAAAGTTCAACTAGAAATAATAAAATATTGGGTGGAAGGAAGAGGTTGAGATAGGATTGGAAATTGGAACCAAAACCAAAAGGTTGTAAGGAGAAATATATGTCGAGGGTCAGGGGCATGAAAAAACTTAGAACTAGATACATTATAGGTTTTGTGTTCCAAGTTTGTTTTGGGACCTGAGGCTTGAAACATTCAAAGAGGATAAGTTGGAAAGGGTTGAGCCTCGGGAGTAACCTAAAACCTAAGACCGAAATTTTCCAAGTTCCAAGTTCATTTTGGGACTCGAAGTCTAACAAGAAAAGGGGATGAGAACATTGCAAGAAGTGAGGATCATGAGGGAACAAGGAACTAGGACCTAAAGGTTACAAGTTCCAAGTTCCTCTAGAGGTTCGAGTTTGGTAGGTAACGGTAGGTTTGAGTCTAAGTGGGGATGCATGGATAAGAAGGGAAAGAGAACTTGGAACATGAGGCTCCATGTTCAAAAGAAGGACCAAGGCCCAATGTCAACATAGACGACAATCTAGCACAGGGAGAACAAGAATTGGAACCAAAAATTTCTAGGTTTGCATCAAGGCCCAAGGTTTGACAAGCACCAAAGAAAAAGGAACATCCCAAAACCATGAACTAAAACACAAACTCCTCCAAAAAATTAACAAGTCCTAACAATCCTATCCATTGATCAAGTTCACATTGTTGATCCCGTCCAATTACTAGGAATTTAATTAGAAAGGTTTTGAACAAGAAATGTAATATATCTAAATGATGGATTAAGCCTTAGATAAGTGAATGCAATAAAATAATTAAATTATATATACTAAAATTATGCAAACAAAACATCAACTCAAATAATGAATAAAATTAAAATAAATAAATAAAAATTAACTATTTTTTATATAATTAATTAGGAGGAGAGGATACTATTAAAGAGCTAAACTATATAACTATAACCTAAACCAACAACTAAGACTTTACCATTAGACCAAACCCATAAATCAAAATATACATATTTTTACTCTATACTATTTTAAATATACATTTTAATAACTATTTTGTCTATTTTGTACCAATCCTACATTAAATTTATTTAGTGTGGACTAAGTTTATTAAACAATATGGTTTTATACATATAATCCACACCAAATTAGTACTAGCAATTGCGCCTAGGTGTGCAATGGGTACACCGAAGAAGTGTGGTAGGTCAATTAAGAAATTTTTTTGGTCTATTTTTTACATACATTTGTGTAGTATACATGAGGTCAATTGGTAGGAAATTTAGAAAATGAAGTTGTTTTTACAACAAAGGTCTCATTGGAGAAGTGATAGCTTCAAATCAATTATGCATTTGTTTATAGGGATCCGAACACAATTGAAACACAACCTCTAAATTAAAGGAAGATAATAAGGCTCCATTACCAATAAGCTCATGTTATGTTTGCAATAGGGAGAGAAGGAGAGAGAGAGGGAGATATGGGATAGAAAGAGGGAGAGATAGAGGGGGGGCAGAGAGAGAGAGGCAAGGAGATAGAGATAGAGAGGAAGTTAGAGATGGAGATGGAGATGGAGGAGATTGATATGAAGAGAAGGAAAGGGAGAGTTAAAGAGAGAGGAAAATTGGATATATAGAGATGGAAGAGATAAATATATAGAGAGGGAGAGAGAGAGGGGGGAGAATAAGAGAGATAGAAATATAAAGATAGAGGTAGGAATTGATATATAGAGAGGGGTAGAGAGGGAAAGATATAGGGGTAGAGAGAGATGGATAGATAATGGGATAGAGATAGAGGGATATATGTAAGAATTTAAATATGGAGAGATAGAGATAGAGATAGATCTAGAGATAAGGAGGGAGAAACAAGGAGTGTGTGTGTGTAAGAGAGATATGGAGAGAGATAGGGAGGGAGATAGATATGTATAAATAGATAGAGAGGGAGGGAGATGGAGGGAGAGAAATAGAGATAGGATAGAGAAGTAGAGAAATATAGAAAGAGGAAGTGATAGGGAGAGGGAGAGAAAGAGAGAGATAAGGATATAAAGGAGAAATAGAGAGATAAATATAACTTGGGAAAGATAGAGAGGGTGAGAGAGAGATAGAGATAGAGACAAAGATAGAGAGAGATAAATATATAAATGGATGGATGGAAGGAGAGGGAGAGATAGAGATAGGAAGAGGGAGAAAATGAAAGAGGGGGAGATGGAAAGAGAAATATAAATTTTTGGGAAGTGATATAGAGAGAGAGGTAGAGACAGTGATATATATATATATAGAGAGAGAGAGAGATAAGAGAGATGGAGGGAGAGATGGATTAAATGAGAGAGAGAGAGAGAGATTAGACATAATGAGATATAAATATAGAGGGAGAGATAGATATATGGGAAGATAGAAATAAAGGGGGAAAGAGTGAGAGACAAAGGAGGTGATAGAGATAATTAATAGAGAGAGAGAGATAGGGAGAGGGGAGAGAGATAGGGAGGGAGAAATAATGAGTGTGTGTGTGTGAGTGAGTGAAAGAGATATAGAGATAGAGATAGGGAAGAAGAAACAAGGAGTGTGTGTGTCTGAGTGAGAGAGATATTGAGATAGATATAGAGAGGGAGAGATGAATATAAATAGATAGAGAGGGAGAGAGAGAGAGGGAGAGAAATAGAGAGGATATAGAAGTTTAGAGATATAGAAAGAGAGAATGATAGGGAGAGATGGAGAGATATGGGTACAAAGACATGGAGAGGTAGAGATATATATAGAGGGAAAGATAGAGGGGAAATAGAGAAAGAGGTATAAGAAGAGGTAAGGAGATAGAGATAGGGAGAGAGATGGAGAGGAAGATAGAGATGGAGATGGAAATGGAAATTGAAAGAGAGAGAGGGGGAGAGAAATAGAGATAGAAAGAGGGTGAGACAAAGAGAGAGGGGGAGATGGAGGGATAGAATGATAGAGATAGAAAGTTATATAGAGAAAGGTGGAGAGAGGGAGATATATAGAGAGAGGTAACTTGAGAGGTACATATGGGGAGATATATATAGAAATATATGTGAAGAGAAAGAGAGAGAGATCTCTTTATACCTCTATCTCCCTCTCTATCTTTATATTTTTATTATCTCTCAATATTTCTCTTCCTCTCTCCCTTATTTCTCTCTATATTTATTTTCCCTTCTCTCTTGGACTCCATCTATCTTTCTCTCATTTCTTCTCTCTGTGTATTTCCCTCTACCTATATTTCTTCCCTTACTATTTTTTGCTATCCCTATTTTTCTCTCCCTCTCTCTGTCCCTTTCCCTCTTTATCTCTTGATCTCTCTACATCTATATATATCTTTGTCTCCTATTTCTCTTTATCTCTCTATCTCTCTATCTCTCCCTTTATGTGACTATATCTATCTATGTCTCCCCTCTTCTCTCTTTTCCTCTCTCTTTCCTTATCTCTCTTCCTATCTCTACCTCTTTGTCTCTACATATTTATTCCTTTATATCTATACTTATATTTTTGTATCTCTCTCTTTTTATCTCTTATATCTCTTTAACTCCCTCTCTTTCTTTATTTCTTTCTTTTTATTTTCTCTCTTTATCTCTCTATAGATATTTTCCTCTTAAGTGTGCAATGGGTACACCAAAGAGGTTTTAATGGTGAATTATCATATCCTTAATCAAATGGCATGATACCTTGAGCATAACTGCCTAGGGACGCGTTATCCTTGGATTGTTGGCATGAAACAACTAATCAAAAGTTACCATCTCTCTCTCACTCTATAAATTTTAATTTATATTTCAAGATTGAATTTCATTTTATTATATAAACTATAACAAAAACTCAAAATAGAATTATTTTACAATAATTGAATTTTTAATAAGATAAATAATTATAAATTAAATTAATTATAATAATTTTTAATTATTATTTGTAATTTCATAAAAAGAAAATATATTATCTAAATTAAATTTTAAAAATTAAAACTGTACTTCAAATAAAATATTAAAAATAAAAAATCAATTTATAAATTATTGATTAATTGTTATATATATATATATATATATATATATATATATATATATATATATATAATTTTATTTTCTTTCTTCGTTTCCACGCGTTGAAATTCAATTCACTTTAAAGTTGGCCCGTATTTGGTGCCAACTTCTCTCTTTCCAAATACGGTGAAATCTCGTTAATGCATACACGCCATCAATCAACCACAGCCACGTCAACGCCCACAAAATGGAAAACCGTTCCTCACGAACTTCTCAAAGAGAATAAAAAATAACAAGACAACTGATTCTTTGCATAAGTTTAAAAAGTTTAAAAGAAAAAAAGCAATTCTTAATCTACCTATCTTTTCTTACTTTAATGTTTAATGTTAAGATTGGATAAGAATGTAATTTTTTTTAATATTTAAAAAAATTTAGAATTGAGATATGGTCTTGAATCCTTTTCTACAATTTTCAAAGTTGATTTTTAAAATCAATTCATTTACTTCTTATTTCATATAGAGAACCTTCGATATAATAAAATAGATAGATAGTATTTTTCCTAAAAATATTTTCAATACATGATGCCATTGCTAAAGTGATATACATATATATATTCAAGAAAACTCATTCTATTAATTGTCTCCAAAATAGCATGACACTTAAATACAGAGTATATATAATTTTGGGAGAAGTCCCACACTTTAACAAACAAATTTCTACTTCTGGAATAAATTTATTGTTAGAGCTGGAAATCAGAAGAGATGGTGATGCTTCTTGCCACCGGCTTCCTCAGCTTCTTTCTTCTCTTCTTTCTTCTCATGGTGCTCATGGAAAGCAAACCCACCACCGCCCACAGCAGCGGCTGCAGCGACCTCCTCCTCTATCTTGTGCCTGCGGGCATGCTCTGGATCTTTCTTTGCTTCATGCTTCTCATACTATCACATCACATCACACAACCAACATTACTCACAAAATATATAACTTCACACCCTAAAATCAATAGTTTTACATATAAAACAAAGTATACCAGTGCAAATCCTCCAGCAGCCACAGCGCCGAGTTCACCATCATGCTCCAGATGCTTGTGATGTTTTTCCTCCTTTCTGGCCTTGTCTTCACCACCATACTCTACATAACCGCTGTTGTCTGCATCAGCGCTCACCTCCTCTTTCTTGTGGTGAAAAAGATGATGGCGATGTTCCTCAGACATCCTTCAAATGAAAAGTAGGGATATATACACAGAAGCTGCAGTTCAGAGGTAAGAGTTTTAGGGAAATGTTCCAAACGAGGGATATGGATATAGGGAGATATGCAATGTATATATATAGCCCTGGGGGCAGTGGGTGTGATGGAGGTCACCGCGTTTTGGACTGTGGCTTCGTATCCAGGGCATGACTGTGGGATAGACTTGCATTGATTGTTTATATGTTTATTGATGTTGAATTAGATGAGGACAATACTTGGGGAAGGTTAGTTCCAATTGTGGTTGGGACTTTACCTTACCATAGTGCGTATAGGAGTATAGCTTTTATATTTATGAAACTGTTAAAAGTCATCGACGCCATCATTATCAGATGAAGCTCTCGAACGTTTCCTGTGTTTAATAATATAGAAAGGTAGGGAGGTAACAGGTGTGCATATGAGACCCCCTTTGGTGACCAAAATACAAATTTTTCCTTTCTTTAAGAGGCTAACCGACTTTTAATTATAGTCTTATAATATACATTTGTTTTGAATTAGATCTAACCTTCAAGAAGTTCGGTAATTGAGGATTTTGATAACAGTATTTTTTAATTTTTTTTTATGAGTTTTGTCAAGTTATAGTTTGACAAAGATAACATTGTGTTATGTTTGGGAAGCCATTCAATAGTTTAGATAGACAATATAGTCAAGTTTCTTTCTAAATGATAAATAGTTAGAGGTCCATGCAAGGTTGGCTTTCATCCCTTTTCACAACAAGATCATAATGTCATATGTTTAAACTTGAAACATCTACCTTCAAATTGATTTAGAGCAACCAACGCCTCACTTGTAAAGGAGACTTCCTTCGGCTTGAACATAAATTTGCTCATCATACACTTGATGGAATTCACTTGTCACTAAAAATGGCACCTTTTTAGCTCTCATACCTTCCCTCAAAAATAAAAAATTTCAAGCCAAAACTATTACACTCTTAATTTTGTGAATACATTAACTCTTATTCCTATCAATTCAAAAAAAAATCATGAAACATTTTTGGTTCTTAAACTCTCTACATATGTGGTTTGTAGCCCTTAAAAAGATTAAAAGTGGTCAATAGGGCTTAAATATTTGAAATGTTTTTAAAAATTAATATAAATATTTTTTATATATGTGTGTTCATGTTTTTTGAAACAGAATCAGGGGAAAGGACCCCTGAACCCAACCAGAAAGCAGAACAAGGCCTATAGGCCAGCAGAACCAACACAGCAAAACAATAGGGGTGAAAAACCAACCAGCACCCCACAGCAGGACCGACACCTAACAACCAAAACAGCAAAAACTACAAACCAGCAAAAAAGAGCAGCCCAAAGACACAATCGAGTCTAATTGATCACGTGGCACGCAGGCCCAGTAAGAACATAGATCAAAAAGCCAAAAAACATAGACCCAAAAGAGCCAATTATTCTTTTGGATAGCAGATTAGGTACCATTCATGCCCCAGCTATATAAGTGTGTTAATGTTAAATGATAAGTTAATTGAAAATGTCTAATGTAATCTTAAGTTTGATAGACAATGTCAAAGTACTTTTTTAGCTGATAACTTAAAGAGTATGCACTACACACTTTCAATTATAGAACATTTTTTAAAGATTAATATTACCCCTAACCACTAATGTTTAGAAAACTTTATAAAATTGATAAGCATGTGTTTTTGGGACTATAACATTTTAAAACAAATCTACTCTTCTCTATGAATCCCTCTTCCAAGTTTGCTCTTTATTATTCATAATTGACATATTACATTATTAAACTTCATGACTAATCAATTTTTTAGTAAACTTGAGACCTTTGTCAACTCATTTCAAAAGAGGTCAATTTGAACAGGAATTGTGTAACTTTGAACTAATGTTAAGGAATGCTCCATTATCACTTTGAATGAGCAATAACTATCTTCAAATTTTGCTTTTATAGATTTGTAACTATCAACATTTATATATTTAAAGTAACTTCCAAAGGGCATGCTCTAGTGTCACTTCAAAAGAACTGATTACTATCTTAGAAATATATTTTATGTGTTTGACTAAAAAAATATTTAAAGTAATTTCTTGGCAATTGAGCATTTATTATAGAAGCAATTATGAGAGAATATGCAAAAAAGGCAATTCAAGAATAAGAAAATTAGATGAATTAACAAGGTTTATTGCTATAGTTTATACCCATTCCACTATATAGATAGGGTTTGGAGCTCTCAATTTTGTTGGTCAAGCTCCCTATAGATGATGAGCATTTCCTCTTGATCAACACTTGATTGATGGATGAGTCATGAAACACTTCATGGAATAAATCATTTATGATAATGTATTCCATGAAACTAACCTAGTATCCCACCCACATACAATAATTATCGACATAACAAAAGAAATTATCTAGTTAGTATGTTATATTTTTTACATTAGTTGAAATAAATCAACCAAAAGTTGATTAATTTGCACAACCATACACACTAGGATTACTTATATCTTTAGTCAAATTTGGTAGATCATGAGGTCGAGTTGTTTTATTGAGCTAGAGAAAAAACATATCTTATTTACTTAAAGTGGTAGAAAAACCCCACTATCGAAAGGAGGTAGCCCTACCTACCTCTACATAGACATAGGGCTTAGTGGGCCCTATCATCTATACTAGGGGGAAGGGCAAGGCATGGGGGCGGGACACTACCACAATCTAAGGTAGGGGTAGGGTTGTACCTTCTCCTTCACCTATGTGTATGTAGCCATTTTCAACAAGGAGGGGCAAGTACTTTATTTCATCAAATGTGTAAATATTTCCATAATTCATAATAATACAATTGACATCTTTTTTAGACAAGCCTAATGGAAATAGCGTCCTCCTTTTGCATTGTTATGAGAAAGACATTCATATCTAAAGCACAAGTATATCATTACATGAACATCATTATTCTTATGTGAAAGACACCTTTCTCTAATAAATAGATAGATCATGACATAAACCTCCCTTAAATAACACACCAATAATATATTTCAATTTCAAAAAAGCTTAATTGTGAGTTGAACACATAACCTACTTTCCACACTAAAACTTACTAATCATCCTCATTATTCTTATGAGAAATACACCTTTTTCTAAGAAGTAGATAGATCATTACATAAACCTCCCTTAAAAAACTCACTAATAACAAATTTCAACCTTTCTCCTTGTTATCTTCATGATCCCCCCTTATGTCTTCATGGTCTCCCTTTGGGGGAGCCCCCCTATTCTCCCTTGCAATGGGTGTCCGGACAATTGAATCGCTTGGACCATTGTTTGTAGAAGGCGTAAAGTTCCCTCCTCTATCTCTTCCAATTTTCTTTCTCGTGACTTATTGATTAAGTCCAATTGTTCTGGCTAGCATCCCTAGCCCCTTGTTTTTTTTTGGTTCCTAGCTCAGGTCAAAAGCTTTGCTACTTTTGTTTAGTCCTTTTAATCTCACCTCTCATGAAATTTGTTCTTTTTGTCTTGATGACTGACTTGTAATAGATACGACCCTTCCCAACTTTATTTCAATCAAAATACATTAATAACAAATTTCAACTAATTATGAATTGAACCTAGATCCTACTTTCCATATAAGAAATCATCTCTCATCCATACATTTTCAAAGATTCATTCTATTTTAAAAATCCAAACAAATACTTCCTATGTGCTCGTTAAGAGTAGCCATTACATTCAATGGCCGGCCAGGGGAAAAGATCTTTCCCTAACCATCGGCTGAGATGGGGGCCACTGCTTGCACAAAATGGATACATCAAACATTCAGATCTATACAATCCCACAACCTGGCCCTCCTTTTTCAGTTAACCGCAGTTTCAGACGATCAGACAAGGAATGTGGGCCCTCGTTGAAAAAAGCAAACACAATTTAAGAAAAAGAAATTTCATGTTGATATTTATTTGTGTGTTGGGTGGAGCATGTGCTGCCATGTTTCCACATGAGGTCGGCGTACGCTTCTGACCTGAAATATAATTGTTTGAATATTTAATGCAAAATTCCTCAATTATCAAAGCAAATCAGGGTTGAGTGAGTATGATAACCTTTTGTTTTGTTGCGTAGTTATATGATAACCTTTTGTTTTGTTGCGTAGTTATGATATTTACTGTGTTTTAATGGAGGCCTCTCTCATCATATCATTCTGTTGGGTGAACCATTTTCTGTGTTTTAACAAAAGTTAGAGCTTGTATTGATTAATCCATTTGGGTGGAGTTTCATGGTACTGAAATGACAACTTGGTATATTCAAGAGCATATTCTTTGTTTATGGAGCACATCCAATAGCATATTAATGGACCCTCCTCGGTTTTATTATTGATTTGTATTTTAGGTTTATTTTTGGGAACTGTAGGTAAATAATGTCATGTGAGCATCGTCTCTTTCGACTATCCTCTTTTCTTTCCATGTATTAGTGTATAATGGAGAAATTTTGTCAATTTTCAACTTTTGAATGGAATAGTTTAATACTATTATATATATGGATTGATGGTATATTTTTTATAAATTTGGTTTGCTTTTTTTTGGGTATATTTTTACTCATCATTTTTTTTACATCTATTTTTATATATCTATCATATTTTATATTTATGCATATATTTATATTCATACATTCATTATCTATCTTAATATTGATACTTTTATAATCTACATCAATCCTTTGAAATGTGGGAGCAATCCCACACCACATGGAATTGACCCTTGAAATTTAAAAAAATTAAATTCCATTGACTCTAGCATGTTATGTACCCATTATGTACTAACTTGGTACACATTTCACACAATTAGTTGTTGTGCCTTAGTATTTAAAAGCATTCATCGTGCATAGTTTTACATCCAATAATGTTCAACCATCACCAATTATCGTTTTTATATCCCAAGCATTAAAGAGGAGAACAATCTTTTTATTTCCAATAATTTTACTTAGAAAAATTGGATTTGGGGGGCTTTTCATTTGTGATATCTTGACTCTTTTTCATCCTTTTTATCATTATTTGTTAAGGTAGATGTCTTGTATTTCCCTCTTTTATTGAATTTTTGTGTTTTTAGTGAGAGGTCCTGAAGTTTCTTCGAACCCCAAAACCCATTTTAGTCTCAGGGATCCTTAGAACCCCAGACCCTATCAATGTCCTAGGACCTTCACAGCATCTGAAATATTGTATTCCCTACATCTTCCTTTATTTAAGAACCCTAAAAGGAACTCATAAGTTCTAAGGTTCCAATTTTTAACTTCCTTTCGAAGTTTAAATCCCACCTTTTTTGTGCATGTGTGTCTACACATGTATAATTCTTCTATTAGTTATTTAACATTTTCCATCCATTCCTTCATCTTTTCCTCCAAAACTCTTGGTTTTTCTTTCCTTCCCAACATTCTTGAGTCTTGTGATTGATCAAGGTTAGTGACAAGGATTCATGGGTTTGATTGTGTTTGGAGTGTTTTCACCTAATTGCCCTAGTTTTCCAACTACTACCCTTGGCTTCTTTAACAACAAAATAGGTTGGTATTTATTTCTTTCCAGTTTAATATTTTGGTTGGATTTGTTTCCACTCTTCCAATCATTTATGTTTTTCATGTTTTCAGGTAATTTTGTTTTAAGAGTGGGTTATATGCCTTTATTTTAGGGTAACTTGTTTTCCTTTATCTAGCTAGGGTTGTTTTAGTGTGTTATGTGTGATGAATGTTCTATTCTAGGATTACAGTGTTCCTTATGCTATGGTATAGTCTTTCAGTCTAGGGTGCTAGTGGGTTAGGCTAGGAGATTCTTATTTTTCCTAGTTTTAGCTTGCTCAATTTCAAACTTATGATCAAATTGAGTTCACCTTCTCATCTTTCTCTACCCCTACAAAATACTTATCAATTCCATTTCAAACCTTGGGTCTTCATCAGAAGTCTAGATGTGAGAACTAGATTCCTATTTCCTATTTCATTCTACTCTTTGATCCTCGCAAGGCCTTTTCTTTTGGTCTCCTTGTGAACTTCAAGATCCTTTGAGGACTTGGGATTTTAGGTTCCAAGTCTATGTTTCCTTCTATGTCCCACCTTCTCTTCTACAAAAATTCTTGTATTGATTTCCTTTCGGTCTCTAGGCCTCATCAAGAACTTAGAACATTATGTTCCAAATCCCTATTTCCTTCCTAACTCCACTCCTTAATGTGTTTTGATTGTTCATTCTTACAAAATTTGGACCCTAGTTGGAACTTGGAACCTTTACTTTCAAGTCCAACCTCTTCTTTGCTCCCAACCTCAATAGTACTAAGTGAGCTTTGCACTCCATTTATGACTTGGGACCATTCATTTGTAGGTTTGAAGTAGTTTGTCCATCCCAAGACTTGATACTCATTAGTCCTTTTTAGGTTCCAAGTGACTATTATATTCTGAAACCCAAGCCCAACCTATATATATTCAAGGTTCCAATTTTCATTTTCAATCCGACACCCAAACATGCCAAGGTCATAAAATTACCAAATTTTCTTATGAAAATATCTACTTCCTCATATCAATAGGAATTTTCATAAGTAATTTTTTAGCTTAATTTGGTCTCCTTTAAATAAGTATCAATCCTAAGAACCAAAATAATGGACATATTGTGTTAAAATTTAAAACTTATTAGGTTTCTTTATGATCAATATGAATTATGACTAACAAAATAGAAAAGGTTGACAAACTTCTTTCCACAATGAAGTATGAGGTTCAAGGAGTCCCTAAGGGTTCTAAAAGCTTCTATAGTCCAAGTTATAAAAGACACAGATTTAGACCACATTGACCTAGATATAAAAGGGATTTTCGGAGAGTCTCAAACTCTTAGGTCAAGAGTGATATCAAACTCAGCCCTAGCTCATATAGTTGCATTTCCTACCATATATAGAGTCTAAAGCTAATTCTTTTCTACGCCCATAATTATGATCCTAATACAAGGACGTTAGAGACTCAAGCGAAAATATCATTTTGGATATATCCCCTATACTTATCACCCATTTCTTTTTCTTTTATTTAAGGCAACTCTAACAATAATTAGGAGGATAGTGCTCTAAAATCACATGGGAAGAATGAGGATGTTCACATTATACATTTCAAAAAGTATTGGCTAATTAAGGAGATAAAATCAATAACCAGGATTCATGTAACATACCAACCCTTCAATGAAGTAAAAATTTCTAAGATTTCACCTTTCGAGTAAATAAACTAAGTAACAAGCCATTGCAATAATATATATATATATATATATATATATATATATATATATTGAGAATATACGAACAAGATGCATTACATAATATGTAATATGGATTTCCATTTCATTATAAAAAATCATAAGTTACATCAATACAAGAA
>VDFB02047230.1:340217107-340285898 GCA_007258455.2 Sequoia sempervirens
ACAAATAAACCATGACCATGATCATGGATTATATATATATATAAAATGTTAAAATGATATAAACATTTACAAAATCTAATCAATATAAACACATATAATGAACAACTTTACCAATGGATCTATAATCATGCCCCCTTCAACGCGGGACCATGCTTCCTCGCGAATGTTTCTCAACCATTGTGATTAAAAGTCATCTCATCTTTAAGCCCTTGCAATTATTGCAAGGACAATAACATTTGCCATCACCCTTTCTTTTCAATCTAGCCCACAATCTATCAAATGTCTTCATTTTGTTCTGGACTAATATTATCTGACATGATTTTTCTTTACCAAGCTTGACTATTTAGATATTCAAAAAATATCAAACTCACACTACAATAATTTTTATTCATAGACAGGTAACAAAATCTAATAATTCTGATATTTTACACCAAAAAAATTTAGCATGCAACCACCCCTGCAAAAGAGAAGATAGTCTGAAGTTAATGACCCCAAAAAACACTTGAAAATTCTAATTGCAAAACTTATTAAATTTTGATTTTACTATGATTTCCAACCATTAAGACTCCTAAAATCAGAATATTGAACTTGATCGCAAACTTCCTACAACGATGGAGGTAGCGAGCTAGTAAGAGCAAGTGACCCATCTCTAAGGAGCAACAAGCTCCTAATCATCATTGCTAATGTCATCACAGATTTATCCTTTTAGTTAAAGATGTAATGTGTCACTTCTTATGACGAGCTTATCCCTAGGGCCCTCAACATTGAGAGAGCCCTAATCGCACAAGAAAGCACACACTAGTAGAATTTGGAAAATAAATGACTAGGTGACTAAAAATTTTAGTCACAACAACTAAAAATGACTAAATTCTGCTCATTTTTTGCAACTCGACTATAAATGAGTAAATAAATTACTAGTTTGGTTGTTGATTAAAAATTATTTAGTCACACAAATAAAAATGACTAAATAGTTAGTCATTTATTTAGTCACAATCAATTTGAATAAATCATTTAAGGAATCAAGAATATAGCCAGCCAAAATACTCTAAAACTTTAATAAACATACCCTAAAACTTTTGTAAAAATCTTATTTTCAGGCGTACCACACCAGAATGGAGTTTTTATTTTAATAAACATACTCTAAAACCTTCGTCAAAACATTATTTTCAAACATAGACTGCCAAAATGGAGAAGTGTTTCCGTAAAGAATGACAGAGAATAGTGAGGAGATGTGTGTGAAAGGAGGAATATGATTCATTGTTGCTTATCTCATTCCTGCTTTGCTCAACAAATCTTACATTGTTCCCGCTACTATTTGTAATCTAGGTATTTACTTGACACATATTTGCATAATCTCAAATTCCTTCATAGGCTTTTGAAGTATCAATGTATCCTATATAGGGTTTAGAATGATTTCTTTTAATTAAAAAAATAAATAAATGATGTATTTCCCTGTAATTAGATAATGTGGAGATCTCTTAAATCACTTCCCAAAGACACTATCCCTCTTTGGCATCAGATTCATTAATGAAGGCCAGGGAGTTTTGGTATGTAACATCTTTTAATATCTTCAAGGACTGGCTTTTAAATACCAGATCTCACTTTTCTTTAACTCTTCTTTCATGGTAACCTTGAGTTCCATAATCCAACTTCAATCTCTTCTAAGAATGGTGTCTTAAGTTAGATTGCATAGTATAAATATAAAGCAATTCCTTCATACCTGCCATTGTTCCAAACCACCACTCACTGCCTTGCTTAAAATGTTGCCTCCATAAGCACAATAACATGTTTTAAAATCATGGTTGCTAGTGATTGACCATTAAGGTCACCACTTTCATCAAGATACAATGAGATTTTTGTCTTCAAACTCAAGGCATTATGCAAGATAAAATTGTGAATTGTTTGTTGTGTACAATTTTATTTTTTTGCACATTTACTGCTTTGCTAACTTGCTTTAAGACTGGGTATTGCGCCCTTAGCTACAATCTCAAACAAATCACTCACTATCACTTGAAGATTCCTTTTATGAGCATCCTTCTATAAAATCAGACTATTCCCTATAGACTGCCTACTTACTATAGGGGACTCATTGTTTCATGGTATTGTAGATCTTAAGAACCTTCAACCTTATTGACACTATCTCACACCACAAGGTATTATTCACTATTCTCCCATCTTTGATGAGTCTCAAAACATTGCTCAAACATGCAATCCACTACCCTCCATTATACATTAATGGCTAAGAAGAAACATTGAACCTATGATTTCAGCCACTCATATTTCCATTTGGACAAATATTCCCTAATTGCATTTTCCTTGTCTAACACTACCAAAAGCATTTGAAAAACACTTAAGGTCAGTAAGGGGGTAAGGAAAATCACTATTAAAATATCCACTTTACTATGCAAGGTTTGAGATTTATTATCTTGTCACTACTCAACCTCTTTTTGACTATTACATCTCAAGTGATCACGCATTCTTCTTACCTCTGTGATTGCATTTACAAATGTCACTAAGCTAAGCATAGTGCTTGTTATTGGCTACAATCTTTAGATTGCAAGATTTTGTTATTAGTTACAATGTTCAATCATTCCGTATTGCAACTCACTAATCCTAGAGTTATTGTTTATGTTTCTCATGTTAGGCCTAGGGTTTGTACCCTAATCATGCTCTTACCAATGCTTCTATTGGTATTAAAACAAAACCTTCAATATTGGGTTAGAAAATTAGTTGTCTTGACAGGGTTGTGGTATGATCTTGGACTGTATCCTAGAGTGTGTCGAAAGCTAGTGTTTGATCATTAAGGTATGTAAACTTGATCAGGGAAATGTATCCTATATAGCATGGATCTTGCTTTAATACTTCCTATAATGGTTATTAGTAGATCACATTATTATAGTTTGTTGTAACCCAAGATTACATTCAAGTATGTAACAAACTTGGTTTGTAGTTTAAGCTATACACTTTTAAGTAACATTCATAAGGTTTAGAAAATCTTGATCACTCTCTAGAATAGCCCATTAAACATGGGTTGTGCTTGAATGCACTACATAATTGATATAACACAACCACTCAAGATACATCAACCAAAGTTATAGGCTCCTTTATTGCAGCAAGAGGTAATCACTCTTCGATCATGCTATAATTACATCCTAACCTGTTAAACTTGAGACAACCTGAATGCACCCAATGATGATTGACACCTACATTATACAACTTGAATTAACTACATTATATGAGTGCCTCCATTTCTATCACAAGATAGCCACATTAAACTTGGGTCACACATGAATGCATCCTATATTTGTTATAGAACAATTGTGCCACATGACCAATAGAGTTATGGATCACATAACTACAGTCACCAGAATCTGTTCCTTGGTTGTGATCTTATGGTGATTCCACACAACCAAATCTGGACATGAAATTCTCAAAACCCTAAACCTCTAAAAATGAAATATGTTGAGATGTTGCTTTAAAATATGATTTTCAAATCTGGAACTACAAATCTGACTTCACAACTGAATTCTGCAAAAAGATAATGACTACCCTCAACCTGGTGATATCTTCTTGAATTTTTTCTAATTTTTCCCAAGAAAATCGTCCTTAGTTCTCCACAAACTGTCTCAAGTAGAGCAAAAAACTATCGCAATAAATCAGTGAACTCACTTTTCTTTATGTCGGCCACAATTTGATTTTTTTCTTATTTTTCGTGTTTGTCAAAATTTCAATGAAACTGATAGTCGACATTTCGACGAAACCCAGGTTTGTTGAAATTTCGATGAACGTCGAGGATAAACTTTTAAAAAATTGAAAATTACACATCAAATTTTACAAGCACCCGACGATACATCAAATTATACATATTTCTTTGGACATTTTCATCAGATTTTGCAGTCAAATGAGTTAGTGCAAAATAAACAAGATATGCCTAAAGTCCCTATTACTCTAAGGAAGAAAAAATAGGCTGATAAGAAGTTTGCACGGGGTGTTCTCAAGTGCGCTTATCATCTGAGAAGCTGAATTATCTTGGAACAATTGGTCAAGGGTATTAAGGAGAAGAAAATTGATAGGCCTGAGAGGGAAGCTACAAGAAAGAATAATTATTATCAGGCTTATATGGGACATCATCATTCTCCCATTGAAGTCTCAGATGATTCTTCTAATAGTGGACCTGGAACTGATTCAGGCTACCACTAGTATCTCATGGCCATGACTGATTTGATTGATTATGAGGATGAGGTGGTAATGGCTACTCCACTTTCAATAAGAACACCAAGTGAGCACACTTACTTTGTTGCTGACAAGGCAACGTAGCACCCTATTTCCTTTTTGACCTGGTGCTTAGTTTTTGGTCCTTTGTGCTGACTTGTTTCCTTTGGCTGGTGGGTTTTTGTTTATTTGTGCCTTCAGTGTTGATGGTGACACTTCCTGGTTTGGTGTGAACTTACATGTTTTTGGTGTTGTGATAGTGATTCCTTTTGGAAGGCTGGTGGGTCTTCTCTAACTAAAAGTTTTTGGGGTTTTGCTTTTTGTTTTCCCCTGTCCTACAAATGATTACTTGTAACTGTTTGGGGAATATTTTCACATTCTAGTGAAATTCATTTTGAAATGAAAGTGAAATGAAATGTGTAATTCATCTCGATGCTTTTTTCTCCCTTGTCTTATAAAAGGAATTTCAAGGCTGATTATAGAGGAGAGAGAGGTCAGTGGGTAGTTTTTCTTGGAAGGGGCCGCACACAGAGATAAAAGAGAATACTGAACTTTGTGGTAATATGTTTTAGGGATGAAGTTGAAGTCGATATATACATAGTTCTCTGATAATGATGGTGATAACATATACAATGAAATGGTATAAAGTCTCTACAATTTGCTCCCCTATGTACAGATTATAAAAACTATGAATGATATAATCAATGGTTATCTTATTTGTCTCTGTTGGTTTCCAATATATGTATTACTTTATTCTTTCTTATTAGTTTAATGAATGGATGTAAATGCTTGAATATAGTAGTAGGTTTGAAATAAGTCATGTATTAGGATGCTAGTAAGTAAATGGTGGAGATATTAAGTGGGAATACTATAATGCAATGTTTCCAAGGCTTTGGGTGTTATCATGTTTAAAAATTGTTATCTAATTATGTGGGTATTAGATTTGAATCCATTCCAAGAATATGACACGGGTTTGAGTAAAGTAATTGTGCTACAATTGTGGTGACCAATTTAGCAGCTGATCACAAATTTTAAATCAACTTACTTATAAATCTTATTGTGGGTGTGTACGAAATTTAAGGAATTACATTTTCTCTTGTTTGAGTTAGGAACTTCCATGAAGGTCAGCCAAACCTTTAGGGTATTGTGTCTATTAAAAATTTAAGGAGAATCATTTGTTTATTCTGTGTTTAATACCTAGACACACCCGTATTTATAAACACATCGTTGGGGATTACCCTCCCAGGTTTCACACAGGCCAAAGTGCAGGGGAGAAAAGGTTACATATCAAATCTCCCATGCATTGGACAATCCTTACTTTTACTAATAATTGAGTTCTGGCAAGTTCATATAGGTAAATTGTAAGATTAAGTTTGGATCTTAAAAAAAAAACCAATAGAAATGGCGACTCCGATGGGGACTTACTTGAGAAAACCCTTATAGGAGATCATTTTGCCTTGATAAAGTCATGAGGGTTCTAAACTAAAGTTCTCACTAAAAGTGGGTGGTGACTTGGAAGAACTCTATGCCAGTGAAAATTGTTTGAGAAAAATGAAGCTTAAAGTGAAATCAATTGGTGAAAGAAACTTCATATTGTTGAAGTTTGATCCTCTACAAAGGAGGTGGCAACTCTATGCAAAAAACCTGACAAAGCATAATTTAGAATATCTACATATATATCCAGGCATTTTCCCCTATTTTGGTTTGCAAGAAGAAATAAATTTGTATGAAAGCCATTTTTAGAGATGTGGAAGAAATACTTTGTTCCCTATTAAGTGAATTAAGCACTAGGGAAGGGAATAGTGGAAATTATTTTGCATCTTCTAAGTTGAAATTTTGTAGTATCTAAATTGGGTGGAAGAAGTATGCTTATCTCTGAAATTTTCCTCTTAGAAAGCTTTAAAGCATGAGTACATTTAAGCTGTGCATTTTTTATAATCATGATGAGGCAATTTATCATCAACTATGAAGTTGATATTTGAAGATTGAATAAAGATACAAGACAAATGTATCTTTCCCCTGTATTTCCTTGTGGAACATCAAGTAAAAGCATGTCGGGTATGCAACTCCTATCATGCCCTCAAAAGAAGTTCTCTATTGAGAGATATAAGCCATTAAGTTTTGGTGGTATTCAAGGTTTTCCTAACAAGATTCTTGATGATATTAAGAAACATTTACCAAAATTTACAGGGAAAAATTCTGAGTTAGCTTCTAAACACCTAAATACATTCATAGATTTGATGGGTGATTTTGAAATAAACCATGAGGATGTTATCATGAAGCTTTTTGCTTAGTCTTTAAAAGAAAATGCTAGAGACTGGTTCTCATATTTATCAATGTGTTTTATAGCTTCATGGAATGATTTCATGATAGTGTTTGTGGAGTAATTTGGTGAGAGGATTAGTCCAAGTGTGATGAGAAAGAGGTTTATGGAAATCCAAAGGGATGAAGAAGAGTTGGTTCCTTCCTTTAACCTCAGATTTATGAAAGCAGTAAAAGATATTCTCAAATACTTGATACCTAATGATGCAAAGTGTTTGATTGTGTATCTTGGTACTTTTGACAATAAGATGAGTTATTTGATAAGAGATAAGGAACCTAAAACATTATAGCAGGAATATCACATTGCTATGGATATTGAAAACACTATGAAATACTCAATGATGAAGGGATATATGGTTGCAAGTGTTTGTTGTTTAGATGCACATCATGAAGATGACATAAATAATGATGAAAAGGATGATCAATGTAATGACATGTTTTTGATGTTTTATTTTTTCCATTCTCACAACATATTGATCATGAAAAAATTCATAATAGACTTCAACAATGTTTAAGTAATGATGATCAGGAGTTGTTAATTCAACGGTTGTCCAACATGAAGAACATAAGGAGGAATCACCATATGAGTTGTTAGCAAGGTTTTTGGATTCCTTGTTGGAAATTTCTAAAAGGATACAACCTAAATATTCCATATGAATTGACATATTTTGTGACATTTATGAGCTAGGGCTTAGTGCCTTGCCCAAGGAATTAAAAGGGTGTTGGCAAGAAGTTGAGTCCATTTTTTGGCCAAAAAGTGGAAGTGTTTTCCCTGATTTTCAGAATTTGACACATTTGACCTTAA
This sequence comes from Sequoia sempervirens, assembly GCA_007258455.2. Taxonomy (NCBI): domain Eukaryota; kingdom Viridiplantae; phylum Streptophyta; class Pinopsida; order Cupressales; family Cupressaceae; genus Sequoia; species Sequoia sempervirens. Next base: position 340,224,447 of record VDFB02047230.1, read on the forward strand.
AATTTGAAGCACTTAGAGATGGAATCTTCAAAAAAGTCACTGATCATAAAATGTAGTACTCAGAGTCTAGTTTCCAAATATGTAATTTATTTCAATACCCAGATTGTACAAATTGAGTTTCAATAGGCATTTCTAAAAACCACAATTTAAAAGTCACTTTTTTTTTTACCATACCATGCACATGGACAACATCCATATTTTGACCTAAATTATAGTATTTTTCTAAATACTTTTGGGAAAATATTTGTGACTCATTGAAGCTTGTTTTCGATATTTTTTTGTAATTTTTTATTGAATTTTTTTTTTTGGTTAAATTTTTATTAGGCATATTTGTCATTTTGAAAAATCGTCGTGTACGACATGCATAAGATGACCTAAACTTATCATTTTTGATTTTTTTAATTGAAAAGAATTTTCTAAAGTTTTTCCTTCATGTACAATCCATTTATCAAAATGTTATGTTGATCAAAAGTTATTAAAATAGTAAAAAACCCGATATTTAAAGTTTATGGACCAGTTTCATCAGAAATTAATTGAAAAATAGAAAAAATAATCCAATTGCAAAAAAAATTACATATTTGGAATTTGCACTGTCTCATCTAAAATGGGTTTTAATTTCGTCAAAAAATTATGCAAAAAAGGTCGTTAGCCATATGTTCAAACTCAGTATTTTTCTCTGACATTATTAGGACCTTCAACTTGTAGGTCAAACTAGATTGAAGGCCTAGGTTCGGATTCCCAATGCTTTTCCCGAACCAAAACACAAACCAAAAACCCGACCACAAAGCAAATCCAATTTCATTTTTTTAGAAACAGGATCTCGATTTAATACAAAACAGGATCACATTTTCTAAATTGGGATCTTGTTCCCCAATATTAAATGTGGTGACCGTTGACAGAAAAATAGGATCTCGCTTTATAAATGGGATCCCGTTCCTTTGTTTGTTTAAAAATAAATAAATACCATTACAAAACAAGATCCCGATTATTACAAAATGGGATCCCAATTTTTATAAATCGGGATCCTGTTTCATACTAATCGGGATCCCATTCCGTGTCCATCAATTCAGGACCCTTTAACAAACGGGATCCCGATTTTTAAAAGTGGGATCCCGTTTGGCATTTAGGCTCAAGATGCCGAAGCTAAATGGGATCCCATTTTTGCAATGCTGATTTTGTTTTTTTGGCTAAGGCAAAAAATTCCACGTTTCGTGGACTCAACTTTGTGCACTTACCTAAAACCTCAAGATTTTGATCAGATAATTGATTGGATAAGAATTGTTGAGGAGGATAAATATGACTATGAACAAAAAATGATGTCTCAAAGTGACACTTAGGTGTTCACTTTATTGACAAAGATCAAGGGTTCACCCAAGAAGTGGGTAGGGATGTTTCTGAGAATAAATGTTTGCATGACAGTATGGATGATGATATTGTCATACTTGCAAATACTGCTAATGTACCTTTGAAGGTTGATAACCAGGGTAGTGAAGATGAGAATTGTGGTTACTCTCATGAGAAATATGAACCTTTTTGTGAGGAAAACTTGAAGGCATCCTTCTTGGCTGAGGAATTCAACTATTTCAAGATTGGAACATCTTGATAATATGATTGGTGATGAATTTGAAGACAATAATGTCTATACTCAGAGTCTGGAGCTTGAATTTAGTGATGGGATTGGTAATGCTAGTCAACAGGGTCTTGTTTCTGAATGCTTATATGAAGCAGAGATTGGATGTACATATTTTATGGCAGAGATGGACATGATTGTTCTTAGCCAAAGTACCGCTGAGGAAGGAAATGAAAAAATCTACTTGGTTGAACATAAGCAATGTTCAAGTTGTAATCAGTTCTACACATATGAGTCAACAAGTTCACTTAATGGTGCATTTGAATACCCTACTACTAATCATATCAAATCTAAACTAGTTGATCCATCCTTTGAAACATTTTGTTTCAAGTTGAACAATAATGGGAAGGGAGAATTAAATTATGAACCTAAAACAAAGATATATTTTGATGCTTGGGATGGTATGGATAATGCTCTTTATGGAAATGACCCTGATTTAAATGAAAACAAAAGTACCAAGGAGTCTTGTGAATCAATTTCTCAAGGAAATGGAGCATTTGGCAACATGACTAGTTTATGTTGCTCTGATGAATGTGAACACCAACTTGAATAGAAGCTTGTGTATGAATTTTTCTTGTTCATCACATAGAATGAATATGATATTTTCCCTTATAATGATAGTGATCAAGTAGATTATGAATGTTTCACTTTCCCTGTCCAGTTAGATGGGCATTTGGTGGAGTATAGTTGCAAGCTAAGTCAAATAGAATTTACTCCATTAATCATGTGTTTCAGTTAATGATTGATCACAATTTACAACTGGACATGAATATGAGTAACAACAATAAGTTCATAATGGCTAGGTCCAGTGACAAAGGCATGGTTAGGGGATGGGAAATTCATGAGAATATTTTTAGCTTTAGCATGATACAGATAGTGGAAAATAAGGTTTTTGACAGAGGCAAGTATCAACCCAAAGTTTAGTGGTCTGGGGCCACCAAGTAAAGTTGAAACCTGGTTAGATTGTAGGGCACATATTGAAAACTTGCACCTTAGAGGAAGGCTTCATACATGAATAGAGATTGAATATCTTGGTTTAGGTTTTTGTAACTTATGTAAAAATTATACATATGTTGGTTGTTTTGGTCTGGTCTTCTTGCCTAGTCCAGGTAGGTCCTGGTTTTATTTATTGTGCTTGGTCTTCTTCACCTGAGATTCTTGGATCTCACCATGCCTACGAGAGGCATGTGTCCCCAACAAGAGCCACTAATGGAACCCCTCAAAAAAAAATTGTTCCATATTTACACTTGCAATACTTGGCTTTGACCCTCCTTTTAGGCTTAGGGTTATGGTCCTCATCATTGTTTTAGGGTTTGTGTTGCCAAAACCCTTCAAAATTGACCTATGAGTCTAAAAACCCTTGGGCGTTCTATTTTTGCATTGACTTGTAGCTCCCGGTCTCCGGATGTCTAAGTCACCACTTATACCATTAGAATCGTTATTTTCACTAGCCCCTTGGGCTTAGGTTTGTCGATCACCAAATGCCCTTTTTAGTGCTTAAATTTTCCTATAGTTGGGCTTGAATTTTAGATTTAATGCCTTAAGTCTTAAGTTTTCGTGCCTAAGAGTCAAATTCTTGTCGGCCTAGTAATGGCCCCCTTTTAAAGTTAACATAATTTGCGGCATGTGCAAATTTTAGTTTTGAGATGACCGTTTGATCATTGTAGGAGAATCTTGACCATTCCCTACGCGCCCGCTCTGTTTTATTATTTATTAAAATATTCAAATGGGTTGGCAGGTGGCTGCCATGTGTCATGTCAAATGGTGGGACTAGTGCAGCTTACACACATATATATAACACCATTAATATATATATATATATTTATATAAATATTAAAATTCATATATGCATTATCATTAATATAATGATTTATATAAATATATGGGTGTATATTATATTAAATACATACATACATATACATATCGACCAATCACAAATATATTTTATTTCTACACAGGGTAGATGTAGGCATTTCGGTCTACACATTCCCATATGTGCAACTGCATATGACTGTATGTGTATTTCATCGACTGTATACATACATGTATATTCAATACACACATATATATGCATACCTATATACTTATTCACAACCTTCAAGTATCTCAAAACTATCAAAGATATTTAACTTCAAATGTCAAGACGAACAAAAGGAATCATAAGAAATTAATTCAAACTTCCTATCAATCGAAAAGAACAACTGTAACATGGTTTAACACATGTCAACATTAATTCATTCCAGAAGCTATGCCAATGGTTTACTTACCGAATCCTAGACTAACTCGACTTAACTCAACTAAACTAGAATGTGAGTGAGTGATAGCTCAAATAGGCATATAAGGGGTTACCAAACCAAGCTCCTCTCCTGAGTGATACTCCCCCCCTCTTACCCGAGGGCTCGATTCTTTCCTACATACAACTTAGTGCATCACAAAGGTAGTTAGCTGATCACATGAAATTCATTACATCATATATCTTTTGCATCATCAAACATTAAAGAAATCATATTGCAACACATATTTATTCATCACATTTTCCATCAGAATATACAAAACATATTCATGCATTAAAACATTTGGTAATCCTACAATGGAGTGTAACATATCAAAGTCATTATTTAACATCATATTTACTCATAAAGGTAAAAGTAATATGGTAACTAAGAAATGAGGTGTAACAATATGGCATAGTTTTGGTCTTCCCAAAATGCGAGCATGTTGTGGAGGGTTTGCAGGCCATGAAGGAAGTTTTCAATAGTAGAAAATAAACAATGAAATGAAATTTACTTTATTTTCTTAAATAAGAAATAGCGTGAGTGCATTATAACATGCTCGCATTATTACTCATTGAAGCAATAACACGAGTGCATTATAATGTGCTCACATTATGGCTTTTTTAAAATTTAAAAGTGGGGTGGCCACTTTTTGGCCCCCCATCTTTGTGCACCCACCCATATAGAATATAAATACCTCAAAGAAAATGAAACTTGAAATCATAATAGGACCATTTTAGCAAACTTCTTTACTGTTAATAGTTAGCAACAAAGGAAAACCAATTCATCAACACTTCCCACAAGTTCCCCAGTTGCTGCAATAGGCTTAAAAGATCACTCCAAACACCAAATAGTACTTCTGAACTAGCCAAACCTATAGATTTATCCTCAAACAACAAGTAAAATTTATTTCCAAGTAATATAATCAACTCAAAGCACTTGTAGCAGCACATAAGGGCATTGATATACACAAGGGAAACTTAGGAAATAATTCATATTTAATTCTTTAAGCTCCAAACTACCTACCAACTGATTGCAATCTACTCTACTAGTTGGGATGCCAAGGTAAGGATGATTTGCAGCCATCAAATAAATTCAGCGAGCTCTAAACTCCAAAACACCACCCAACACTTGTACGACCTAGGGGTGATTCACTTTAGGAAAAGTAACCGCAATAAATTATCACTCTATAGTACTTGCAATAGGGTCATCCATCTATGAGAAATCATTGGTAAAATACCTAAAACAGTATAATCTTTCCTCTGGTCTATGCATTCAAAAGAGGGGCACGACTAGCTTTGGGAAGGGGTATAACCTAAGAAACTCTTACAAGCATAACCAAACACTCCAAAAAAATATCTACAAAAACTTCACAAAATAAACTTCATTCGTACTTTCAAATCTTCTCTGCTTAAACTATGACTCTAAATGAATCACATAGTATTAACTAGGTAGGATCTTTCACCACCATGATTAATCTTCTCCAAGAGGGTTTTCATCCTCTAGAAGGTTGGGATGAACCAAGTCCAATCCCATAGAACCACAAGGGTAGCACAAGAGGTAATTGAATAATCTACATATCCCAAATGAGCTCAAAAAACCTCATTTTATACTTTACCCCAAACTTTCCAAAAGATAATTTAAAATTTTACTTATAATTAAAAAACTCATTTTTACTCCAAAAGACCCTTTTATCAAAATAATGATAATATTTGATACACAAGGTCCTAATATTGTGCATCCATGATTTAAAATTTTCATCCTCTTTCCAACGAGCTACTATACTAAGGTGATTTTTAAATTATTTTAATAAAATTAACAACCTTAGTAAAAATAATTAAATTAAAGCCAATATTACACTCCAGTTGTGAAAATTTCCAGAAAGCATCAAAATAAAAACCTGACCATATTGGAAAGATATCAATGATGAGTAATGAAAATCGAAGTTGACTAGGTGACTTATTATAAATAGACGCTCTCTCCAAGAATCTTGGAGAACATAGTTGAAGTCAAAAATCACTTTGGAAAGTGTCATAAGAGTCCTCTAGACATCCTTAGCTTATTCCCAATATTAAACATCCCCTCAAACAAGGTTGATGGTCACCAAAAAAATTGAAGCTAATTACAATGCTGAAGTGACTAAAAATGGGGACATTATAGTCTTAAGAAGATAATTATAAATTAATCATTATGATTAATATTTATTGTTTCACTATTGAGTATCTTTGAAAATCATCATTAATATTAATAAATTAAAATTCCCTTGGATTTGCTTCTTGCATATAAACTCATTGAAAATAATCTATTTTTTGTTTGAGATCAAATGACAACTTTGCATGCAAGCAAGCTAATAATTAATAAAATGGAAATATGTTTATTTTTAATGGAAATTTTGTGTTGCAATGTGGTTGGAGTGAGGAAAAAGACATAATAAACTTGTGAATAGTATTGTCATAATATTCAATTATGTTGCATGTGTACAATGTATAAACAAAGGTTATGGCAAGAATCAAGGTCACATACTTAGATAGTTAGAGATTGCATGCATTTGATATTTTAAAACACCCTAGAGAGATACAACCCATAATAATATTAACTTTGTAAGGCTATATATGCATATCTATAACAAACTATATTTTGTCTTATGAGTTGAAAATGTCTCTCTAAACTATGTACAAAGATTGTATCTATACAATGACCATCATCTAGGCTTACAAATAGAAAGTTGATGGATGCCATTCATGTATAGAGTGCTTTACATGTGGATAAATGGGTGATAAATGTTGAATTTGTATGGTGCCAATTGGATTGCTATTTTGTGTTGCTTTGTGTGCCTCCAAGTGTCTAAAACATAGTATTGAATGCATGTATTCTAGAGCAATGTTTTAGGATCAAACTATATCATTGTCAAAGCTTTGAGTTTTGATCCTTAGAATTGTGTGATGATTAGGGAATACATGCTTATTTGTCTTGCATAGAGTTCCATAAAGTTGTGACAATCTATGCTCGCATACATATACACAAAGGCATTTCCCCAGAATATTACTCATGCTCAAAACATCTTGATCTTGTGTTGAACATGTATGAAACACATTGCAACATGAAAAAACCTTATGTTGAACTACTGTGTCGAACACAAATTACACAAAAATGTTCATAAATAAAATAAAAAGAAACTCTTAAATTAATACTTTATATTATCAAACTCATGAAATTCTTTAAAATTAGTAGCAACACTTAAAAATACTCTTAAATGATCTATAAACATAAATATTTTTAATCTCATTCACTAAACAAATTATATATTAACTTTTAAAATACATAAATATATAATTACAACTATTTAATAACATCATTAAAAATTATTAATGATAGATTTAATTCTTCATTAAAATTATTACTATTTGATCCATTCAAACCGAACCTACATTAAATTGAATTGGTATAAACTTTGAAGTAGAGTTCCCTCCCATGAAGGGTATCCATTAATAGCATGAGGTTTCCACAGTCCATGATCAATTAGTGCTAAAAATTCTGGATTGTAACTGTGTGAATCTTTTTTACATCAACGTTTCACATCATATTCCATGATCCATCATTAGGATGCTGAACAAAGAGAGCAAGAGAGTCCACTCTCTTACTTCTTATTAGCACTAATATGGTTTTATACATATAATTCACATTAATTTAATATAATATAAATTAGGTAACAGTATATTTCTTAAATAATTGCTTTTAACTTTATTTCTGATAGGGCGACGAAAGCCTCCCTCCCTGCACATGGTTTTGCACGTTAAAAATGCTAGTCTACCCCACATCACGATGAGCATTTCAATACATGCGGCCATTGCCAAAAAGATAGCCATATAATAAACTGCTTCTGTCAAAGCAATCTCATTTTATTAATTACATCTCCAAACCAGCACAATACTTCAATACATAATATATATATGGTCCCACACAACAAACAGATATATATCTCTGCAATAGATTTATTGTTAGCAGTGTAAATCAGAAGAGATGGTGATGCTTCTTCCCACCGGCTTCCTCTTCTTCTTTCTTGTCTTCCTTCTTCTCATGGTGTTCATGGAATACAAACCCTCCACCGCCCACAGCAGCGGCTGCAGCGACCTCCTCCTCTATCTTGTGCCTGTGAGCATGCTCTGGATCTTTCTTTGCTTCATGCTTCTCATACTATCACATCACAAAACCAGTATGTTAGTCACAAAATATATGAATTCACCCTTCAATTGTTAATTTCAAAACCTAAAACCAACAGTTTTATATATATTCAGTGTATATATATACAACAGTGCAAATCCTCCTATCAGCCACGCCGCCGAATTCACCAACATATCTACAAATATACCGATTCAAGTGTAATTTACATATACTCATTGAATATATCAACACATACCATTGCATATGCTCCAGCAGCGGCGGTGCCAAGCTCACCAACATGCTCCATACGCTTATGGTGCTTTTCCTCCTTTTTGGCCTTTTCATACTCATCTTCACGCCCATAATCAACCGTCGTTTGCTCTACATAAACGCTGGTGTCTGCATCAGTGCTCACCTCCTCTTTCTTGTGGTGAAACAGATGATGGCGCTGCTCCTCAGACATCTTGAAATGAAAAATATGGATATATACACAGAAGCTGCAGTTCAGAGCACTGAAGCGACAACTTTGCGAAATTGTTGGAAACGAGTGATATGGATATGGGGAGATACGCAATGTATATATAACCCTAGGGGCAGCGCAAGTGGTGGAGATAACCGCGTTTTGGACGGTGGTTTAGCTGGATGGGGCCTCATATCACTGTGGAAAAGACGTGCACTAATAATTTATGTATATATTTGATGTTACATGATATGCGAACCATACGCGGGGAAGGTAGGTTAGAATTGTAGTTGAGCCTTTTTTAATTTATATATTTTTTTAATGCATTATTAACTGACAATACTTTGTAATAAACGTGTAGTTGTGCCTTCTTTAATTTATATATTTTTTTAATGCATTATTAACTGACAATACTTTATAATAAACTGCCATTACATGTCTTATCATTTATAGACTGACTTCACCTTTACTATTCTGACATTATCTTTTCTAGATTTGTTTAGATAAACAATGACAAATGTCCTCCAATTTTTAATTGTTGGGTGAGTTTAAAAAGCTTAATTTGACTATTGGAGAGCTCTCTATAATGCTACGTGTTAATGGGATAGACATACCTTTATTTGGTGGAATAGTGTTGTCAGTGGTGGGGCGGCCTTTAAAGCTTTTTCTACATAGCCAATAATTTGGTATGGAGAGTTGTCGGCCGAAGAGATGAGGAGTCATTTTCTGTTTTCTGTTACACTCACAGATGTAAAGTTAATCGAATTGGGTGGAGTTTTTCTTTACCGAAGGGACAACTTAATTATGGAGTGGTATATCCAATAGCATATTCTTGACTTTTAAGTAACTCCAATAAAATATTATTTCTCCTTACATGGACCCTTTTGCCTCTATTATTACCAGCCAATAGACTTTCCCCTTGGGCTATCAAGGCTAAGGATTCGTCGAGACACTCTAAACTTGTCAGATATTGGGCAAAGTGGGGGGAATGGCTAGGGTGCGTTAATTTGAACGAATAGGTTTCTTGTAAATTTTATGATATAGATAATATTATAAGTGTTGCATAGGGATTGGTTATTTTAATATCTTAGAAATAATAATATTATTAAATGTGAAGGAATTATCTTCATTAACAAGTTATTAATAATTTTGATTTAAACGTATGAAAATTCATTTTTTATTTTTTATTTGACAAATATTTGTATAACTCTAAAGTAAATATGCAAAATATTTAACAAAACAAATATCTAAAATTAATTTTCTAAAATGTAATTGGCTCAAAACTTTTGAGAAATAAGGCAATTTTACATGAGAAAATGACATGCTTTCCTTGGCAATGGCTATTAAGCCCCCAAAATGCACCCGTCTTGGATCCACATGCATATGCATAACTACTGTTTTTTTACTCAATCATTAAGTTTTAAACCGTTGTGTTTTTTTTTTTAACTATAGTGACATTTGAGTTTTATTATTTTCTATAGGAAGATTGTATTAAATTTTTTAAAAGAATTATAGTTAATGAATGTACAATTTATATTTTTTATAAATTATTTTTTCTCCATTAATTTATAATTTATATAAAATATATTAATATATAATTTTTATTTGAAAAAATAAATTGAATCTATATTTATTAGATTAAAAATATAAAAATTTGTTTAATTTATTAATTTTACAAAAATATAACTTAATATTTATTTTTTATAATTTCTAATTTTACACATATGTTCATATTTAATATTATATTTTACATTAAAAAATTATTATGTATTTCACAATTATTTACATATGCTACAATTAATTTTATATTTTAAATTAAATTCTATTTTCTATACACCATAAATTAATCCAATATCATAAATCTTCAAATATTTATAAATCCATACTATGTCATGATATAATAATTATAATTTTACACAAAGAAATAAATATAGTTAAAATAAACTTCAAAATTAAAATAGAATAAACTAAATACAAAGTTCAAATATATCGAACTTTAAATATTAATGAAAATAATAATTAAAAATAAATAAAAATAAATAATAATAAATATTTAAATAAAAAAATTGTAATTATTAGAATTGAAATATTAGTTAAATATGCACCTTAAAAATATAATTAATATATTACAAAGAATATTAGCATTATTATTCTATACAAATTTTAATTATATTATATTATATTTGTTTTACATTAAAAATATGGTTAGAAAGTTACCATTGAAATTTTTCTTTAAAACATCTTTGTAATATTTCCCAAAATCCTCTTTGATCATATTTGAACCATCTAAAAAATATTCCTTTGATCAACACAAAGGCTGTGAATGGTTTATTGACATCTAATAGGGTTGCAACAACCTCGTTGAGAGCCAACATGGGTTTAAGAAAAAACAACTAATGTTGAAATTATTTATAAAGAATATTTTCAACAAGAGGTTTTGAATGGTGTTTTGGAGTGCCAACAAGGTTGTGACAACCTTATTGGAGGAAAACGAGGTTGTGGAAACCTCTTTGGAAGCTGACACGGGTTATGAAACCTCCCAATTTTCCAGCACTCTTTAACTTAGATAAAATTTGAAAGTTCTACCAAGTAGCTACAAAAAACAAACGTAAGCACAAAAAACTAAACTAAATTGAAAACGAAACTATAATTTTTTTGGTTGATGCAATATTTCTCATGAACCCAAATGATCCTATACCAAAGATGTCGAGTAATTGAAATGTTCCATGAGTGAAGAACTCATAAAAAATTTGGTGAGTCTAGAATAGGATTTCCATACTTCTTGATTACTAAAGCATTTACCTAATTTGTTGCATTAGCTACTTTGTTCTTCCACTTGAACAAATATTTCTTGTACTCTTTTCTCCTTGTTCTTTTAATCACTCAAGAATCTATCACCCTATCCAATTATTCTAAATTGTTTTTAGGAAACCATTAGCAGAGGAAATGGGGAAGTACGATCTAGAGATTTGTACCCTAGTATCCATGAAGTAGTCAATTTATACCCAAGAGGGTATAGTGGTAGAAACAAATAAGTGTGATAAGGAGCTTAACCGCTTTGGGAAGATCTTCAAGGTTGAACAATGGTTGTTAGAAGATTTCCTACTTCTCTGGAAAAGATAACCTGATGTTGGATTTACATAAGAAGAGTGCATGGCTAACATGAATGGAGAACTCAAAATAGCCCTTGAAAATCTAGGAAGGACTGAAAGTGAGAACAAATATCTAAAGGAAAATATCAAAGAAGTAGATGAATGTATTAAAAAGTTGAGAGAACAAATCAAGAATTTTAGGGAAAGACATAAGGAGGTTAATGTGCAATTGAAAGCAAGAAAATGAGACAATTAATAGTCTGAAGGTACAAGTTGAAGAAGGAAAAAGAGTTGAAGAATATCTGAATGCAAAGATGAAAATCAAATCTAAGGAATGTTCAAAAATTGAAGAAGTTGTGAATCTAAGATCAAACCTAGAAAAATCAAAGAGTCATGAAGATAAATTCAAGACGAGTTCTACAAAGCTTGATGAAATTATTGCAAATAAAATTTAATTCTAAGGACTAAGGTGGATTAGGGTTTGAGATAGGAGAAAGTTCAAAGACAAATCAAACAAGTGTTGAAAAGAAGAAAAATGAACAAAAGAAGACCGAGGACAAGAAGAGAAATGGAAAATAGGTCTAGACTCAAAGGAGAGACTTCAAGAGAACACCTATTAGACAACCAAACACACAAAGGTACCCATATTTTAATGGTTTTTGTTATTATTGCAATAAATTTGGACATAAGGCTATGGAATGTAGAAGCAAAATGAATCAAAATGTTCAATCTTTCCCTAGTCAATGAGTTACATGCAAGAGATTTGGTCATAAGGCTAGTGAGTGCAGAAATCAAATGATGAGTGGCTATAACAATGTTATGATGTTTCAGGGTATGTGCAGGATCATCATGGAAAAAATAGGCCCTTAAGTGGCAAAAAATTCAGAAAAATCAGAGTTAGGAAACTTGACATAAAAAAAAAAAATTGAATAAGTTATCTATATTATTTCAAAAATATGTAAGAATAGGATTTGTAGCAAATTGAATTTAGTTTCTAAACTACTAGGTTTATTTTATTTTTTTTAAATCTATTTGGTGAAAATTTGAAATTTCAATGTAGTAGTACTTAAATTTTAGGGAAAAATAAGAAGTAGGTATATGTCTGACCCCTCTAACCACAATAAAATGATAATATTTTTTTATAAGATTTTATATTTAAGTAGAGGACTCATGTCTCAATGTGATGCATTTTTTGTATTTTTTTCCAAGTAAATAATTAATTATGAATTTTTATTACAACTTTTAAAAATTGAAAAACTTGTATGTCTAACCACCTTAACTTGGTCAAAACTTCATGAAATTTATTTCTTTTTTTTAAAATCCTATAGTATGCGAAGCATAGAATGTGATGCATATTTTGGATTCAAAAAATGTGATACCATTTGAAAGCTATATATGTTTTTCAATCAGCCTATCAATTAGGACTTTAGTTGTAATGCAAATAGAAAATAAATAATAATAATTTATTAAATTCAAAATAAATCATAATTTATATTGGTGGAAACCTGAGAATCTCCTTTAAAAACCCTTTTCTTTTTATCAATTTTGGAAAAAAAATTCGTCAGCCACATACCCTACAAAAGCCCATCATATCGCCACTTTTTGGCCTATCATGATCCTACACATACCCTTCAATCCTTTAATGGCTACTATTATGCATGCAATTGATTTTGGCATAAAGCTAATTAATGCAGATCTAAAATGAATGGAAGTAAGCATGTTCAAAAGAATTTCATATGTTACAATTGTGATAGACCAGGACATATCTCTAAGTTTTGTAGAAGCAAGAGTGTGAAGAAGAAAAATCTAATAAAGAAGAATGATCTAGTGAAAAAGGTTGATCCAGTAGATATGAAGAAAGAGATGGAAAATATTTGGGAAAAGAAGGAAGACAGTGAGACTAAGCCTGAGTCTATACCATCATTTGGTGCAAGATGTTTCCTCTAGAAACTAAGAAGAAAGCTTTGGCTTAGGGGGAGCATTAACAAAAGATTCATTATCCCCTGCCAGAGAAATGGTGTTGATGCTTCAACACATGGATATTAGGTATGGGTCAATATGCTTGACCTATTAGAGAAATAATTGGTGGAAAATATTGAGTTATGGAATTTTGTGGAGCATTTGAAGTTGATTGTGCACATAGTTTAAAGGGTTTTTACCAACTTTATTAACTGAAGCATTCAATGTGAATTAGGTTATGATGAAAGATTTATAAGTGATTTCAAATACAATCTAAGTAATTTTCAAACAAGCATTTGAGAAGAGCAGAGTAGTGATCAAAGAAATTGAGGTTTAGTACAAACGAAACCCTAGCTAGAATCAATTCAAAGGTATTTATAGTTTCCATTTTCCCTAGGTTCAAAATGTGCTTTCTATTTGCTACAAAAATTTACACACCACTAGTTGTAGAGGTTATAGATCACCTGCACCCTAAATTCAAAAGGCATCCTGACAAATCTCTGGTGGATGATCCAGATGGTACATTTTCACACATCCCATATGGTGTTTTACACACAAAAGATGTTAGGGCATACATTCATGTTAAGATGGAAGAATAAAATCATACAAAGATGAGTGATGTATGGTACAAAGAACTCACCAAAGATGATTTCAAGTTGAAATCAGAATTTGAGGTTTTGGCAAAGAAGAAAATTGATGTGTGGAAAAAATTTCCCATCTTTTACTACGTAGATGAGTGGGTGAGATACACCTTGAGCAGAATTCATGATGGATTCCTCTGGTTGGATATACTACATTTGATCAATAAAGAGGTTGCTAGGGTTGTCACTATATTGTGCTCAACTGAACCAAATCTAGTGCTCAAGTTAGTGAAAATGAAATAGTAATGGAGCGAACAGGTGCAAAGTATGACAAAAGGGAATTTAAAATAAAGGACACCAAAAACCCAGAAATGAAGTATTCATCAATGATGATAGGATACAAAATATACTTCACCAATAGAGAAAATTAAGTTTCAGCGACCGCCATCAATACAACATATGAGATGGTTGAGAAGGGTGAAGACTATGATTTATGTGAACGTCTGAGATTGCAACTTCTAAAAAATATGCAGAAGACAAAGGACTCCAAGTATGCCTTTAAGTTTGGCACTTTGATTATTTGTTTACTATTCTACTTTTTGAATGAGGTTTCCAATACAAGGAACATTGTGTGGATAAAGGATAGACCTATATCCCATCAAATCAGAGATCATTTGAAGAGGTTGAGAGACTCAAATACATAAAACAGTGCTCTATGGGAATTCTTAAAATATATATATATATATATATATATATATATATATATATATATATATATATATATATATATATATATATATATATATATATATATATATATATATATATATATATATATATGCATGAAAGAGAAAGGATACCAAAAACCATTGTAGAAAAGTATAAGAATGACATCACATTCTTGGTAACAAAATATTGTTGCATCAAACAGGTTGTTGAGCCTAGGTTTGTGTGGATCCTAGAGATGGAATATGAAATCATAGAGGATAAAATCACTGGCTCAGTGGAATTTATGTTGGGAAAACCAAAAGACACCTCTGACGAGAGATATAGAACATATGAGGATAAATCCATGGAGGTGCACATGGATCAAAGGAAAAAATAGATAAAGAAGATCATTGAGAAGATGATTGGAGGGCGGGTGCAAAAAGTGACCAATTTTTTTTTTTTTAAATTGAAAAGCCATAATGCGAGGGAATTATAATGCGCTCATGTTATGGCTTGGTTTGACTGAGCCTAAGGCTTAGTCACACTAAGCCTATAACGTGCTCATGTTATAACACATGCATGTTATGAGTTGTTAGAAGAAAAAAAGAAAATCCAAATCATTTTTAGACTGTCATATTTCCTTCATTTGTGGCCTGCAAACCCTTCCAAGGCATACTCACATTGTGGAGACCCAAAATTCAACAATTTCTTCACCAGCATGCTGCCATGTCGACGGGGAGCTCTAAGGAGTAATCTTTTATTGGTTTTTCTATGAATTTGTTGTTAAATAGGTAGTTTAATATATTTTTTTGATGTTAATTTCTTTAATTTTTAGGAGTTGAAAATCCACCTGATTCTCCTCCTCAAAATCCTTCGAGCCTCCTCATGAACAAGCACAACAACAAAATCGTAATGAACAACCACATCAACAAACTCATCCAGCAATTCCTCAACATTTTCTTGGAACTCAACAAAATTTAATGGGGAAATTGAAAAAATAAATAAAAATGAGTTAATTGTGAGGTGGAATGCTCCTATAAGTTCAACCTCAAAAAGAACCACACTTGTTGATGCAGGGGCATCACTCTCCATTCGAATTTTGGTTTGAGTTTTGTTTTGTTTGTATAGTTTTGGGATTTTGTTGATGGTTGTGGCAACTTCCTGTTGCTCTGTTAGACCATTGTCCTATCACAAAATTGAAGATTTGGGAACTTCCTGTTGCATATGGGTTCGGAGCATAATGTGAGTCAAATTTAGTTATGTTGTGTAGTTGGTGGGGGTTGATAGGTGTTGAGTCATCTTTTGGTGTCGATATGAATGATTTCCATCATTAGATTGAATGTTTTGGAGGTGTGTTTTGGTTATATTATTGAACAGTTATGTTTGGAAACCATTTTTCTCCTAGGAAGGTCGAGTTGATTCTATGCTGCGTGGTAGCTGAATGAGGAAAGAGAGGAAGTCATTTTTGGAAGGTGAACCAATGTAATAGAGGAAGGTTGTTACATGAAGGAGGAAAACATAGAAGTAAGGGAGGCCATTATGAAGTGCAGAGAATGGGGGAAAAGAAATGTGGCCAAAAGAAGATGAAAGAGTAGCGAAGGTGGATAAGGTACTTAAGCGAGCGGAATGAAAGAATACAAGGGAACAATTCATTGCAAGAAGGAATTCTAATAGACAGCCATATGTAATAAGAAGGAGGCCGAATCAATTTGCAGGGGAAGTCAATGTACTAGAGGAATGGGCTAAAGGCCAATATAGAATGCAGCCATAAGAAGGGGAAAATACCATAAAGGGGGACTCTAATAAAGAACCATGGAAACAGATAGAGATGAAGTTTGGTTCATTGAAGAAGGAAATGCGAATAGATGTAAATGAGGAGTGTAGAGAGACTGAGAAGGTAAGGATAAACAAAGTCATGGAAGGAAGATAAAGAACAAGCCAAGTGTAAAGAATGAGGATGGAGATAGGGACAAGGGTGACTGAACTGATATAGAGGTCGAGAATGAAGGAAGGTCGAAAGTTCAGGGGAGCATCCGAGAGGATTAAGAGAGTAGAGTACAAAGCATAATAGACTATAAGACCGATCCAATAGGGTCGAGAATGATTTGTAATTGAATAATATTGTGCATTAATAAAATATTATCCTTCCATGTACATATGAGTGTGGTAATTTCGTCAGTTAAGTTTCATCTTTGTGAATTTATTAGTTAAGGCCGATTGGTTTGTCAAGATCCTGTAAGTTCCTATAGCAGTTTAGAAATCGGGAGTGTTATGTTGGTTGAGGAAGATCTGTCACATTGGTTGCATATTTGTTCTGGGGGTTTGAATCTATGTTGAGTGTAAGAGTTGTTTGGGTTTAATGTTTATAGTTTTTGTGGAAGCTTGAGGGTGTCTCCATCATTTGCATATTCACTTCAAGCTATGTTAACACATGTAGATGCAATTAACAAGAAATTAAGTGGTTGGGTGGATAATAGGCATGAGTACAAATATTTTTTATGTAGATAAACTATCCTACAAACAAGTAGAAATTGAAAAAATAATTATAAAATATGACTTGTGTTCACTATGTTGGCTTTCAGTTGTTTTGTGGTTTGTCCTTGATGTCAAAATTGATTATGCAGTGCTTAGTATACATGTTGATTTCACACATGGATGTTATGCACTTACATGATATATTGCCTATGGAATTTCATTGGGATCATATTGATTCAGGTTTTTGATAGATATTTGTTGAGGCTGACAATGTTCATTACTTGTGTTTTAGTTTGATTTCTCAAAGACTATTTGTCAATGATTGCCATATGTATGTTTAGCAGGGAACAACATTCAAAACAAGGAATGCATTTGCTTCAGGGTATACTCTGGTATATTTAGCTTGATCACTTTTAGATTAGTGCTTGAAATATTTTTAGTTTGATTAAATGAAGGCTCAGATTGTTTGTATACTCTAAGGTGATCTTATTCTTCCTTGTTACATTTTAATGTGATTGAATATTCACATTTTTCTTTGTGGCATTGCTATTACATATCATCATGGCATATGTTTTTGGCAATATAATTGTGTCAATGGTTTATAGTGTGAACTTGGCATATGGATCGATCTCATTGCATTTCATATTATTAAAGGAAGATGAATTTATTAAAAGTAATATGGCAGTGACATTAATAAGGTTCTGGGCTCATCCTAATAAGGCTTTAGTTTGTTCTGTTTGAACATATATGGCATTGGGCAGCTTGCATGGCATTTTGTATATGAGCACAATGCATGTGTACTTGATCACATTGCATTGGTTTTTGATATGGTTATAAGGATATTGGTTTAATGTTGACTTCCATTGGCATGAATATTTGGAAAGGCATTTACACCATACTTTCCTTGGTCGACATTTCTTGTAAAAAGTATTTGTTTGATTTATACTCATAAAGAGTATCAAATATACTAAGCATGTGATTTCAATGGAATATATATTTTTTAAAGTCTTGGCAATGATATTAAGGAATCAATATTTTTTTTGATTAATGTTTCAGGCATAATGCTTGTATTGGGTAGTGTTGACCTAGTTGTTGAGTTACATCACACAAAACATGTGTTATCGGCTTCATTCATTAGATGACCTGGCAGTGCAAGGTATTATGATTGTATTTGACTTTGAATGTTATTGTATGTTGCTTTGAAAGTCATCGATTGTTGAATTGGTGACTATGCACCAATAGTGTATGTTTGATTATGATATGGCAATATTGTGTGTTGGCATCCATGGCATAAGACTTTGTCATCAGACTCAAAAGCATTATGATGGTTTATTAATTATTATGTTTTGCTTTGTATCAGACTTCAAAACATAATTATGATTGAAAAGTCTTCAACAGACTTGAAAGAAAAGAAAATAGGGCAATATCTTTTTGATTGTGTGAAGGGTTTGGAACCCTAGCCGCCATGAGGATGTTTTTGTTCTCAGTTGTAAATTTGTGTTCTTCTTTGGCTGACACTAGAGGAGTGAACCAAGTTTGTTATAAGCATGGAAAATAGGTTATGAGCTTACAAGAGCTTGATAGTTAATAAGTGACAATGGCTCCTTCAGCTAGACAGTTATGGTTGTCTTCAACGATCTTTCTTTGGTATTTGTTTGATTTCTTTACTACATAATCAGGTATTACTTTTGTTGCTTGAAGAAAGTGAGAAAAGGAAGTTAATGTTTCTTAAGGTTCGAATCATAACTAAAAAGTTTGTTTTATTTTTGTTAAATGATCTGTATTTGAGATTAAGAAGAGTTTACTGGGGTAATGAAGTGATTTCGTTATTGTTGTAGTCTTTGATTAAGAGTTTGTTTGAAAATCAGGAAAGGAAAAGAAGACCTATGGGCTGTAACTAAAATGTTTATCTTTAAAGGGTTTGATTAAAATATTGTTTCTATAAGTTTGTTCTTTTGAAACCCTAACTCGAGATAGTTCTTACAGTTACAAAAATTGTATGCAGAAATTTTGTATCTATTTAAGAAGGGATTTTGGTATTTCTTATGGACTGGGAAGAGAAGAAAAAGAGATTTCATGAGTACTACTTAAGTGATACAAAAATTTGTTCTATATTGAAAATCTATTTATTATTTGAGAAGATGTTGAGACACAACATTCTTCAATGTGCTTAATGAGGATATTCATAGTCTTCTATTGTAATTCTAGGGTTGAAAAAATTGTACTTCTAGGGTTCTAATAAATGGTATAATTTGTTGTTTTGTAAAGTGGTTGGTGCTCCTAGAGTTGGTGCTCTAAATTAGTGAGGGGCTGGTGCTCCTAGAGTTGGTGCTCTAAATCAGTGAGGGGTTGGTGCTCCTTGGAGTGGGTGCTCCTGAACTTTGTAGAGTTGGTGCTCTATTTGAATAAAGTGATATATTCTTCAAGTGGTTTTTATTCCCCAAGAGGGTTTTCCACTCAGAATAAAATTCTATGTTATGTGGTGATTTTATGTGTGTGATCTTTTTCTTATCAACTAGTCTAATTTTAATGTGTTGTCAAATGCATAATTATCAATCTTTCATATTTTTCAATGTTATGCCACATTTCATATCAATCTTTCATATCTGTCAATGCACATTTCATGCATAAAAGATTCTATTATTAATGTGAGCTCTGATACATGGGTATGTGTAGGATCATCATGGAAAAAATAGGCCCTTAAGTGGCAAAAAAATTAGAAAAATCAGAGTTAGGCAACTTGATGTAAAAATTTGAATAAGTTATCTATATTATTTCAAATATATGTAAGAATAGAATCTGTAGCAAATTGAATGTAGTTTCTAAACTACTAGGTTTATTTCAAAAAAAATCTATTTGGTGAAAACTTGAAATTTCAATGCAGTGGTACTTAAATTTTAGGGAAAAAATAAGTAGGTGTTTGTCTGACCACCTTAACCACAATAAAATGATAATATTTTTTATAAGATTTTAGATATAAGTGGGTATGTGCAGGATCATGATGGGCCAAAAAGTGGCGATATGATGGGTATGTGCAAGGTATGTGGTTGACGACATTTTTTTAACCCAAAATTGATGAAACGAAAAGGGTTTTTAAAGGAGATTCTCAAATTTCCACCAATATAAATTATGCTTTACTTTGAATTTAATAAATAATTATTATTGATTTTCTATTTGAATTACAACTAAAGTCTTGATTGATCAGCTAATTGAAAAACATTTATAGCTTTCAAACGGTATCACAGTTTTTGAATCTAAAACATGGATCACATTCTATGCTTTTCATACTATATTATATCACATCAGGACATGAGTCCTCTACTTATATCTAAAATATTATTAAAAAATATTATCATTTTATTATGGTTAGGGTGGTTAGACAGACACCTACTTCTTATTTTTTCCCTTAAATTTAGGTATCATTGCATTGAAATTTAAATTTTTCACCAAATAGATTTTATTATTTTTTAAATAAACCTAGTAGTTTAGAAACTACATTCAATTTGCTACATATTCTATTCTTACATATTTTTGAAATAATATAGATACCTGATTCAAATTTTTACGTCAAGTTGTCTAACTCTGATTTTTCTGAATTTTTTGCCACTTTTAAGGGCTTGTTTTTTCCATGATGATCCTACACATACCCATGCCCCGATGTTATGCATATTTTTTTGTAATTTTTTTTCAAGTAAATAATTAATTATGAATTTTTTATTAATTTTTTTTTAAAATATAAAAACTCATATGTCTGACCACCTTAACTTGGTCAAAACTTCATGAAATTCAATTTTTATTTTTTTCTTCCTATAGTATGTGAACCATAGAATGTGATGCATGTTTTGGATTCAAAAAAAGTGATACCATTTGAAAGCTATAGATGTTTTTCAATCAACCTATCAATCAAGACTTTAGTTGTAATTTGAATAGAAAATGAATAATAATTACTTATTAAATTAAAAGTAAAGCATAATTTATATCAGTGGAAATCTGAGAATCTACTTTAAAAACCCTTTTCATTTCATCAATTTTGGGTAAAAAAATAGTCGTCAGCCACATACCCATCATATTGCCACTTTTTGGCCCATCATGATCCTGCACATACCCACATGTGAAAGTGTTTAGTTCATCCTCTGTTAATGTTTCATGTTTAATTCATGGTTCATGCAAATACAATACTATTCATGCACAAGTCAAATTTATTCTTTGAACTATCATTTGGTGTTTTGATTTGTCCTCTTGGTTCAAAAGAAAACACAAATTCTTGTTTTTGAAAAAGTTTGTGACTTTCATAAATCACGGATTCACCCTCCCCCTCTCAGTGATTTCAGTCTTCCAACAAGTGGTGTCAGAGCATAGGGTCCTCATTTAGGTCTAATCAACCTTGGATTGATTATGGTTTTTGGGAGTTGGTCAAATATGTCACAGACTATGTGTTTTGAAAATCAGAATGGAAATATATCTGATCTCAATTGCTAGTGTAGTATAGAGCTAGATCCTTGCATAAGTCCAACCAATTTCTTGATAAGAGGAGTACTATGGGTAAGTGCAAAAGAAACAGAAGTCGGAAGAAAAACACTGGTGTCAAGTCTAGTGAAGTATTGTCTCAAGAAAAGTCTTTGCTAGTTGACTCTATAAGTGTTAATAGGTAAACTCTTGTAGAAGAGAATATGTCTAATATAGATCTTGATGGATTCATAGTAAATATGAATGGATCATATATAGAAGAGTGTGTTAGTGACTCTGAGGGAGTAATTCTTTTTGAGGTAGAACTTATTGCTGCTCTAGATGAGATTAAGAGGCTTAGAAAAGTGAATCAGAAATTAGAGAAGCAACTCCAAGAAGAAAGGGAGGTTAAGGTTAAAATTCTTACAGATCTTAAAAATGCAGAAAAACTGGTTATAGATTGTAAGCATCAACTTGAAGAAAGAAACAAGATGGAGGAGAATAACTTGCTAATAAAAAGACAAGAAGAATCAGATAAATTAATCAATAGTCTGAAGTTAGAAGTCCAAGAGTATAAAAGGATAACAGATGTAGAAAATTTTGATTTGGAAGTTTGTGTGTCAAAAATTGGAAGGAGAGGTAATTGCTCTAAATAAAGACCTTGAAAGTATCAAGATTCAGAGAAATCAAAAGTTTGCACAAAGCACCATTAAGCTAAATGAGATGCTGAATAAGAAAAAGCATCACAAAGACATTTTTGGTTTAGGATATGAAAAAGGACAAAGTTCAAGAGTTCAAGATGAGTCTCAACATGAAATAGTATTTGCAACAAAAGATGGACAGAGTTTCAAGGTTAGGCAGAGTCCTAAGAAGAAAATAGACTTGAACAATCATGCTCCAGAGATAGAAAGAAAGGCTGTTAACAGATTCATATGTTTCTCATCTACAAGGAAATTCCAATCAATAAGGTTTCCCAATTCCATGGTTACTGCTATTCTTGTCATGTTTATGGACATAGGGCTAGAGACTGTGAAAGTTATGCCAAAAATAATTATAGTTTGTCAAATTAGAATCGTGGCACTATATGTTATATTTGTCACAAATTTGGTCATGTAGCAATTAACTGTTGGTGGAATGATAAGAATGGTAATGAAAGTTCTTATAGAATTCCTAGAAGAAGTTATCATTCTTTTGGTTCAGATCATAATGTCATGTGTTATAGATGTAACTGTCTTGGATATAGAGCTCAATCTTGTAGAAATCATTTGTTGAGGTCATCTAGACATAACAAAAGGACAAATACCTTGACCAAGCAACAACAAGAAGATACCTTGGACAAGAAGATAGGTGTTAAGAAATTTTGGAGAAGAAAGGAAAACCAGGAGAAGGATGAATTAAGTCTTGTGCATATTGCACAAGTGATCTCTACTAGTGCATAAAGAGAAGCATTAAGTTAGGAGGAGTTTTTAGATGTTTCATCTTTTACCCCTATGAAGTCAAGAATGAGGTATGAAAACATGCTTCTGCTATTGGTGGTATAAGAAGTAAAGAAAAGATTTGTAAATGTCAATTTTTCATTATGTTTATTCTAATTAAATTGTTAATGAAGGCCTGCATATGATATTGGAGGTATATGTTGCTAAAAAATTCAAAAGAAGTAAATAGCCAACTTTTTAAATAAAAGGTCTCAAATATGGACAGTTTTGGATATAATAGAGATCATCATGATTATTGCACTGTGCATAACAAATTTGTTGTTATAGGTTGTTAAGGTTTATGTGTTGATTTGATGGAGCTTTTCATTTCCTATCATTCAGGCAACAAGAAGAACTAAGCTAATGAATATTCTTGTATCATGATCTTCTAAAGTTGTTATCACCATCTTTTATGTGTTTCCACTGACACATTCATTATAGGAATTCAAGTTTGAAAGTACAATGATAGTTCTTTGGCGAGTTTGATGCTTTGATGGCTCAATTCATAAGGTGCAGGTATGAGTTTGACAGGAATACAAAATTTTGTAATCTACAACAAGTGGCATGTATTGAGTGACATTGGTAGTAATGATCAAGAGTAGCATCACAATGCTATCAAAAAAAGTCGTTATTGTGGACAATAATGAAATCAAGATTAGTAATAAAAATGACTAGTTCATTGAATAGCAAGCAACCAACAAGATAAAGAGTAGTACTAGTATTGTACAAGGGAATGAATTTGTCATAGATAGGATAAAAGATAATGATGTGATCTTGTTTATGCTTATGATATCCATGCCAAGTAAGTGACAAAGGGGGAGCAAGTCTAATTGGTAAGAGTATCTTGATATTTGCTCACAATGTGCTTTAAGCTTGTTGTGACAAATGTTGAATAGTATCATGTTTTATGACAATATTGTGTTTGAAAGAGATTTCCTGTGAGAATATTGTTTGCTTTGTTATCTCAATTAGTGGGAGAATCTCATAATTCTTTTGATGCTATAGATTCTACCTTACAAGTGACATAATTTCTTGAGAAGTGCATAATTGATGCCTTGGTACATGGTTATTCATGCTAGTAACATTGTTTATACAGTTGGTATTTGGTGTAGACTAGTTATTTGATTGCTCATGAGATTAAAACAAGAAGATATATGACACAAAGTTATTTGGTTCTTTGTTTCTTCTTCTAGCTAGTTACTGTGATGGTTGGTTTCAATTGTTTATTTCATGGCATTTCACATTCTCCTTTTTTATTCTTTGTCATTGAGGAAAAAAGGGTGAGAGATGATGTGTTTTTCCATCAAGGACAAAGGGGGAGTTTGTTGCATTTCAATTGTTTTGTGGTTTTTCCTTGATTTCAAAATTGATTATGCAGTGCTTTAGTATACATGTTGATTTCACACATGGATTTTATGCACTTACATGATATATTGCCTATGGAAGTTCATTGGGATCATATTGATTCAGGTTTTTGATATATATTTGTTGAGGCTGAAAATGTTCATTACTTTTGTTTCAGTTTGATTTCTCAAAGACTATTTGTCAGTTATTGCCATAGTTATATTCAGTAGGGAACAACATTCAAAACAAGGCATGCATTTGCTTCAGGGTATACTCTGGTAGATTCAGCTTGATTACTTTTAGATTAGTGCTTGAAATATTTTTAGTTTGATTAAATGAAGGCTCAAATTGTTTGTATACTCTAAGGTGATCTTAGTCTTCCTTGTTACATTTTAATGTGATTGACTATTCACATTTTTCTTTGTGGCATTGCTATTACATATCATCATGGCATATGGCTTTGGCAATATAATTGTGTCAATGGTTTATATTGTGAACTTGGCATATGGATCGGTCTCATTGAATTTCATATTATTAAAGGAAGATGACTTTATTGAAATTCATATGGCAGTGACATTAATAAGGTTTTGGGCTCATCCCAATAAGGCTTTAGTTTGTTTTGTTTGAACATATATGGCATCGAGAAGCTTGCATGGTATTTTGTATTTGAGCGCAATGCATGTGTGTTTGATGAAATTGCATCAGTTTTTGATATGGTTACAAGGATATTGGTTTAATGTTGACTTCCATTGACATGAATATTTGGAAAGGCATTTACACCATACTTTCCTTGGTCGACATTTCTTGTAAAAAGTATTTGTTCAGATTTATACTCCTAAAGAGTATCGAGTATACTAAGCATGTGATTTCAATGGAATATAATTTTTTAAAAGTCTTGGCAATGATATTAAGGAATCAATATTGTTTTTGATTAATGTTTCAGGCATAATGCTTGTATTGGGTAGTGTTGACCTAGTTATTGAGTTACAACACACAAAACATGTGTTATCGACTTCATTCATTAGATGACTTGGTAGTACAAGGTACTATGATTGTATTTGACTATGAATGTTATCATATGTTGCTTTGAAAGTCATTGATTGTTGAATTGGTGACTTGGTACCAATAGCGTATGTTTGGTTATGACATGGAAATAATGTGTGTCCACATCCATGGCAAAAGACTTTGTCGTCAAACTCAAAAGCATTATGATGGTTTATTAATTATTGTTTATTTCTTTGTATCAGACTTCAAAACATTATTATGATTGAAAAGTCTTTGACAGACTTGAAAGAAAAGAAAATAGGGAAATATCTTTTTGATTGTGTGAAGGGTTTGGAACCCTATCCACCATGAGGATGTTTTTGTTCATAGCTGTAAATTTGTTTTCTTCTTTAGCCAACACTAGAGGAGTGAATCAAGTTCGTTGTAAGCATGGAAAACATGTTATATGCTTGGAAGAGCTCGATAGTTAATAAGGAAGTGACAATGGCTCCTTCAGCTAGATATTTATGGTTGTCTTCAATGATCTTTCTTTGGTATTTGTTTGATTTCTTTACTGCATAATCAGGTATTACTTTTGTTGCTTGAAGAAAATGAGAAAAGGCAGTTAATGTTTCTCAAGGCTCGAATCATAACTTAAAAGTTTGGTTTATCTCTGTTAAATGATCTGTATTTGAGATTAAGAAGAGTTTACTGGGGTAATGAAGTGATTTCATTATTGTTGTAATCTTTGATTAAGATTTTTTTTTAAAATCAGGAAAGGAAAAGAAGACCTACGGGCTATAACTGAAATGTTTATCTTTAAAGGGTTTGATTAAAAGATTATTCTAGGGTTGTTCTTGTGAGGTTACCCTAACTTGAGATAGTTCTTACAGTTACAAAAATTGTATGCATAAATTTTTTATCTATTTAAGAAGGGCTTTTGGTATTTCTTGTGGACTGGGAAGAGAAGAAAAAGAGATTTCATGAGTACTCCTTAAGTGATACAAAAAGTTGTTCTATATTGAAAATCTATTTATTATTTGAGAAGATGTTGAGACACAACATAATTCAATGTGCTTAATGAGGATATTCATAGTCTTCTATTGTAATTCTAGGGTTGCAAAAATTGCACTTCTAGGGTTCTAATAGAATGCTATAATTTGTTGTTTTGTAAAGGGGTTGGTGCTCCTAGAGTTGGTGCTCTAAATTAGTGAGGGGTTAGTGCTCCTAGAGTTGGTGCTCTAAATCAGTGAGGGGTTGTTGCTCCTTGGAGTGGGTGCTCCTAAAATTTGTAGAGTTGGTGCTCTATCTAAATAAAGTGATATATTCTTCGAGTGGTTTTTATTCCCCAAGAGGGTTTTCCACTCATGACAAAATTTTGTGTTATGTGGTGATTTTATGTGTGTGATCTTTTTCTTATCAGTCTAATTTTAATGTATTATGAAATACATAATTATCAGTCTTTCATATGTGTCAATGTTATGCCACATTTCATATCAATCTTTCATATATGTCAATGCACATTTCATGCATAAAGGATTCTATTATTAATGTGAGCTCTGATACATGTGAAAGTGTTTAGTTCATCCTTTGTTAATGTTTCATGTTTAATTCATGGTTCATGCAAATACAATACTGTTCATGCACAAGCCAAATTTATTCTTTGAACTTTCATTTGGTGTTTTGGTTTGTCCTCTTAGTTCAAAAGCAAACACACATTCTTGTTTTTGAAAAAGTTTGTGACTTTCATAAATCACTGATTCACCCCCCTCTCAGTGATTTCATTCTTCCAACACACTATTCACTAACCCATGTACAAATTAAACTCTTGACCTTACAAGGAAAAGTTTTCATATCCAATGGTGCAACCACCAAGGGATAAAGAAAAATATTTGGAAGAGGTGGTGGATGGCTTTTGACCATCCTCCATGTAACAATAACGAGGTCCCCCAATATTTCTTGAGGAAACTCTACTACGAGTTTTTCCTCAATAAAATTCTCAACTATTTTGATGTGTGGGACTTCTAAGGGAGAGGTGGTGAATCAGCACATGATAGACCAAGTGCATGTCTCGATCCTCAGTGGCCAATGAGATGAGCACTCACTAGACTAGACTATGAGCATGTTGCTATCCCTTCCATCATGAAGGAGAGTGTTGAGGTGGATACTCTATAGTCTGTTAGTTCTCTAACCTAGAGTATCATCGAGCGTGTGATTCCTGTAGTATAGTGTGATCTAGGGGAGACTTCAAGGGGTAGGGTTCCACCCCATATTTTTCAAGCTTTCCGGTCCACTTGTATATATGACCCCACAAAAAATTAGGAGGTTGGTTCATAGGCTACGTCTATAGTTGACCAGTTGGTGATGGCAGATTCCATGTTGAATGAGGCTTTCGGCCTTGATACTCAGGTAAATGTTAGCATGTTCATTGAATTTAATTTATTAAATTTCATTTTTGAAATGCAAGATTAACTAATTTAGTTTAATGATTGTAATAAAATTTTAGGGTCATAGTTTTCATATTATTTTCACCGGCCCTCCACCTCCCATTTACTCCACTGCATCTACTATTGAGGTATGCAACTAGTAAACAATTATAAATATTACATGTGAATAGTATTTTTATATGAATGGTATTCTAATACCTGATTTGGGATGTTAGATAGGTTAATATTGGTGATTTCACTGCAACACCTCCTAGTGGTGGTGGAGTTCAAACCTTCACTCAGGTAATAGAATAAAGAGTTTAACTTATGAATTGTACTTAATAGATTTGTGTAGTTTATATCCATATCATTGATTACATTACATTGCACATCTTTCAAACTCAAATCATTACTTCACATTGCATAACTAATAACTAGATCTTGATAGATGACAAAATTTCAATTACAATATATATTTTTCTAGAAAGTCAACATAAGTAGTGATGTAATTAGTTCACATAGCATAACTAATAACTAGGAGCAGCTTCCAATTGCATTTTCTTGTCATGGAATTCCATGTGACCACATTTTATTGAGGCATTTTTTCAAATAGTTCACTACCTTTTCTATGCTATGGATGCTTGGAAAAAATCTATCAAAAATAGTAAGCAATATCATAGACAAGGCAATGAGTTGTTTGAAAAAATGCCTCAAATAAATGTGGTCTCATGGTGATGCCCATCACCATGAGACCATATTTCTTTCAGGAATTTTTTCAAACGGGTCACCTCCTTTCCTATGCTACCACATTTTCCATACATTTCTACCAAAGAATTTTATCAAACAATTCACTTCCTTGCTGCTATGGTTAAAATCCTAAAATAGGTGCTTTCCAACAAACTATGGATGCTTGGAAAGATCAATCGAAGCATAATAGTAAGCAATAACATAGACAAGGCAATGAGTTTTTTGAAAAAATGTCTCAAAGAAATGTTGTCTTATGGTGATGGAATGGCATTCCATCACCATGAAACCACAACTCTTTGAGGTATTTTTTCAAACAACTCATCAACTTAAGAGTAGATAATTATATTTAATCAAATTGAATCATTTTAAGCTCTTGGATTTGATCCCCAAATCTAATCCCATCCTCCATCTTCATCCTTAGATCCTACTCTTCCAATACCCAAGTTCATTTCTAATCCATCATCCTAATTTCCATCCTCATCCAAAATCAATACCAATATCTCTTCCAATCAATCCTCCATCATGTCTAACTATCTAATTTATCCTCCATCCAACCTAATCTATTCTAATCCAACTTCATCCATTCCAACCAATCCCAACCATATCAATGATGATGAGGATATCCTTTTTGACCAACCCAAATATAATCCCAATGATGACAATGAGAGCATCGTGGATCACCTTAAATCCATTTTCAATAGACAAAATGCTCTAATTTTTCACCAATCCTCCATCTAAAGCTCACCTCAAGTCCCATCCATATCATCCCCATCCACCACTAATTTTATCCTCACCTACTACTTCCATAATTGTAAGGATATCATGCTTAGATGTCTCCTTGGCATTAGTGTTAAGCTTCCATCCTCCCTACCTTCATATAATCCCAATCCATCTCCTCTTGCTTATCCTTCCCCTTTATTTGACAACAGAAACCAAGCCTTTAGCCAAAATTCCCCTCCTTTTCAAGGTCCTCATCCTCAATTTTCCAATCCATGGAAGCTTCCACCTCTTATTCCACTTTTTCATATCTTGCATCCTTAAAATCCACATCACCCCACTATTACCAAGCAAATTCATCCCATGTCTCTAATAATAACTTCCTCTAAGGATTATTTGCAAAGTTGGTTGTTTCCCCATGCAAAAATAAAGTGGTGTAATATTCTCATATCATGCATCCACCTTCATCACCCCCACATCAAGATAAACACTAATACCCTAAATCTTAAATGAATCCCTTGTCAATCCATCTATCCAAGTTGAAGAGTCTATAAAACCTTCCTCCCTCATCACACAATCCATATCAAATGAACTATTTTCATCTCCTAATCCAAAGCATGGTAACATAGATTCCCCTCCATATAAAGATCAAGGAAACCCTTCTCCTCCTTCATATGATCCCCTTCCATCTCATGATCCCATTTCCAATCAAAAACAACATATCCCTTCCATCTCATCTAATGATATCTTTCTATCTCAAGAGCAAGATATCCCTTCATCCCCCTCTCACAATCCCCTCTCCCCCACTTCATCTAATGACATCCTTCTATGTCCAGATCAAAGTACCTCTTCCACTCCATTGTATGATCACTCTCGAAATGTGGTCTCAAAGTACACCTTCCATCCCATCTAATGATCCTCTTCCCCTCATGATCAAAACACCCCTCCCTCTTCATGTCATGATCTCCTTCCATCTCATAACCAAGACCACACTATATCGTCCACCCCATCCCAACATAATAGCATAGAGAAGGTAATGGATTGTTTGAAAAAAATGCCTAAAAGAAATGTAGTCTCATGGTGATGGAATTCCATGATAAACAAATTTGTCATGGCATTCTATCACCATGAGATCACATTTCTTTGAGGAATTTTTTTGAATAATTCAATGCCTTGTCTATGCTACTATATTTTTCATACATGTCTACCAAAGCATTTTATCAAAAAGTTCACTTCCTTGTTGCTATATATAAAAGCCTAAAATAGGTTCTTTCAAAAAAGCTATGGATAGGGAAAATAGTAAGCATAATAGTAAGAAATATATAGTTTAATAAGTACTCAAAATTTTGTTGATTATCTCATATATTATAAGCCATGACCTACATCTCTATTCTACTTTTCATGATTGAATAATTTATTGTTTTATTTTTAAATGATGGAAGTGGAAATGCCTCCAAATGTTGATAGGGTAATGGAGCAAGGTGTATCTTCTGTAATAGACAGCTCAATGCCTCTCACGAGGGTATGAGGAAAATTAGTAAATTTCAAATCACATTCGTTGTTATAGCTATTAGTTAGTGAAAAATCAAATTATTATTGATTCATAGTTTAATTTCTATTTGGATGGTTTCTATAGGACTTGGGCACGCTACAACATGAGCATGTGAATATTTCGCTTGAGGAGAGAGATCATCTAGTGGCGGTAAGTGATTATTTTGTTAAATATATCATTTTTTTAATGTAATTTCTATATATTAATGTCTTTACTTGTTATTGTAACAAATAAAGCTTGATGAGGAACTAAACCCTAGGAGGAGTAGCCCTCAAGTTTAGAGTAAATGAGTTTCATACACACTTCCATCCACTCGACCAAAAAAGGTCACTCGTTTGTTCATTCACCTAGAGGGCAATGACTTTTGATTGGGGTCCTTTGTTGTATGCCTATATGGCATTTTTGGACATATTTCATATTGCATATACTTGACATTGTATGCCTATATGGAATTCTTGTAAGCCTATATGACTATTTTGTATATTTTTTATACTTATATCGACATGTATTGATGTATACCTACATGGCTATTTGGTTAATACAAATATTTTTATTTATGGTGTCCATATTTGCATTATAAATCCATGCTTCAATAGTGTCACATCTTGAACTCTGATGTTGCTTGCTTTTGGTTTTGTGTGGATTTGACATATGATTGGATGTGTGTGGTAGAGTAAATAATGAATACTATGGCATTTTTGGTGTGATGAAATATGAAAATGTTTGCTTTAATTTTTGAAAATTTGAAAAGTATTGAATATGGTTTACTTTGAAATTGAAGCAAAATGGAATAGTAATATTTGAATTAATGCATTGTATTGCCTTGATTTGGATTTTATCTAGATACTAATCTATTAATGGGTGTCTGAGTGTACTTGAGCTGTAGGTGGTCGAAGACCAAGGGTCTAATTAAGGAGAGGAGGTTAGCTTCTTGGAATGGTAAAGCAAGAATGACCCTCTCGATCACACACAAGCACCTAGAATCATGTAGATGCATTTAGAATTAAATTAGCTTGACTATTTTATTATTTGCAAATTTTATAATGTTTAGTCAAATTAAATGAATAATGAAATAAAAGCATAATAAAAAGAGAGAATTAATTATAATTATAATTCAATTATAGATTTTGTTTTATAAGTAAATGATTATGCATGGTTAATTTGAATAATTATTTTATTTTCAATCAAATGTTATTTCTTTGGGATAAATATTTATCTTACAATTAAATGATATTTATTTATTGTTCATTAAGGGTAAATATTTTCCTTTGTAATTTAGAAATAGTATTTTTTAACTGTTTACGGAAGATAAGTATTTAGTTGCAACTATAATAGAAATTCTTTTTATTATCTATCAAGAAAATAACATGCATATATATATTTCAAGATTAGGTTTTGAAATAAAAAAGAAAACTTTAAAAGATGAAATGAATAAAAAGAACACACACAACCATTTGACATTCTTCTTGAATTGCTCTGCAATTATAATTGAAAATGGTTTCCCATAGATGTTTTAGATTTTAGTAGAATAGAAACAGTGGAAATAAGACGAAGAATATATAGGAGAAAAGAAAATAACAGGAAGTTTCTTCAAAAATCAAATTCAAAGGGAGAAAAGGATGGGATAAGAAGAAGAAGAAGAAAGGAGTCTCAACTGGAGGCAATTTTTCCAAGTTTTTAAATCTCTTCCAATGCATTTAGTTTTCAAAGTGTGTGAAAGATGGTTGTATTGTTGAAAGATTGAATTCACTTTTGAAAACCATTGTATAATATCTTTGTATTTGAAGTGCTTGCTATGCAAATTATACTGGTATAGCTGTGAAATTTGTGCAATCTTCCCAATCATTTATATATATATATATATATATATATAATTTTTGCAACCTCTATGTATTGAATATTTTATGCCCTAATTGGGGTTTTTCTATTTGATTCTTAGATTAAAAACTTGTTTCAGATTGTATAGATACTATGTATATCTATATATA
Organism: Sequoia sempervirens; assembly: GCA_007258455.2. Lineage (NCBI taxonomy): Eukaryota > Viridiplantae > Streptophyta > Pinopsida > Cupressales > Cupressaceae > Sequoia > Sequoia sempervirens. The sequence continues at coordinate 340,257,465 of VDFB02047230.1, forward strand.
TATATACACATATATTAAACTGTATATATATATATATATTTAAATGATTACACAATAAATATATCAGAATTTAGGTATATATGATAGATTGAAACCAAATTGCAGTCCATCCGTACTTACTTGATTGATTTTCAATTTAAAAATTTGAAGTCATAAGTTTAGGGGGGCTTTCCCTTGACGTGCCCTCCCCATATTGGGAAGGGATGCGTTGTGGGGGCAGCATGGCCTATGGAGGGGGTGTTTCCCTCCTAGGTAGTGCCTTCCCCCAATATGAGGGGGCATCGGCCTATATCCTTTGTACTTTACACATTTAAATCTCTCTCTAAACATATTTAAATCCATTGCGAGTCTTTGAAGGCTTCTAATATCTTATAAACTGGGCAGCGATATAGCTGCTTTAAACAAACACATACAATTATAAATACATATATAATATATACATATATATATGTATATATATATACATGTATATGTATTATGTATGAGTATAAAATTATATACAATTTGAAATATATTAAATTTTGAGCCAATAAATACACCTGTATGTGTCTGATAATTTTTTGATGTAAAATGATTAGCTAGCTAAAACCATATTCTAATCTTGATTTGATAATTTCTAAGTTTGTATGCTTATATACAGGGAAAAATTTAAGAAACCCCCCTCGACGAAGGTGTAAAATCCTGGCGAATCTTGTATACTTCCCGATAAAAATATTAATTTTAGTGGAAATTTTTTTTGTTTTTCATGAAAAAAAATAATGTCCATTGGCGAATCTTTACTAATTGCTACAAGTTTGTGGAAAATCCTAGCGAAATGCAAAATTTTTAAAACCACTAAATTTTTTCCATTGGCAATTAAAATCTATTTTCAAACCAATAAAATATTTCGATTGGTGAATTAAACCTGTTTTCAAACAAGAAAAAATAATTTTGCTGGCAATTAAATTTTTTTCAAACTAAAAAATAAAATCCATTGGCGAATTAAACCTATCTTCAAATGATTAAGAAAAAAACATTGGCGAACTAAACATTGTTTGGTAAGGGAAGGAGGCGCATAAGTTTTCATAAGAAGTGAAGCATTGATGAAGCTTTTTTTCCTACGTTGGACATACGTTCGGGAATCGACATTAATAGAGATGGCTAGAAAATTGAGATGTATTAAAGACATAAATATCATGTAGCTAGTTGGTAGTGGGTAGTTGTCTAGAATCCAGTGAACCAGAGAAACAATGGAGGCCAGTTTCACCTTGACATCACGGAGGAAGCTGGACCCTTTCATTGGAAAAGCGTCTGTGAAGTAGCTACGGGGTTTATTTCTCTTCAAGGATGTGCAGGTGGCACAAGCAGTTCAATTTATTTTGGGTAATGGCTTTGAAAAATTAAAGCACAGATATAGGACCAATATGGATATTTATTCATTGTTCATGGCTTGGGCTCTAGACTTAGGAGAGCTAGTGGATGTAGTGAGGAAAGTCATGAAAACTGTAGTTCATAAAGATTTTTTAGAGGATATGGAAGGCATTCTAGAACGGGTGATACCAGGAGTGGGGCTTTTTAAGGTTGAAGGCATGGATGGTGGAGGCCTGGAGCTTGCGGAGTTAAATCATCTCTTTATCAGGTGGCCAAAAGGTCACACCAAAGCTCTATGGCGAGAAGGTATAGAGTGTGGGTGGCAAGCACTCAAAATCTATGTCAAGCTAATGGAGGTGGAGGAGGTCATAGAGAATCTCAAAGACATCACCAGAGCATAGATGTGTGAAAAGAAGGGTTTGCATCCAAGGAAGAAGATGAAGCCGTTAATGGAGATAGAGCTGTTGGAGATGGGTAATTCATCGAAGGCGTTTGAGTAGTACAAGTTTTTTAAAAAATAGATTACTGTACTAAATCTTGTCTGTGATTTTGTTTTTTGGGGGTTATGCTTGGATTTGCATTGTAATTGTAAAACACCTTGGGGTACGAACAATGGTTGGAAGGGTAGATTTCAGGCAAGTATGATTAGGGGTAATTTAATATGTTGGAAATGGAAACTGTACTAGTTAATCAACTTTTTTGGTAGTTGATGGATGAAGATAAATCTGAAGTATATTTTTAGGGATAATTTGATATGCTAGAAATGGAAACTGTGCTGGTTAATTAGCTTTTTTGGTAGTTGATGGATGAAGATAAATCTAAAGTATATGTAACTTTTTCTTTATATTTAATAAAATAAACTATTATCACTGATCAAAAAACAAAAATGCAATGGTGAAGTGTCAGTCCAAATCAATCTAACCACAATCATTTGATGAATTATCAATCTAACTTCGCTAATCGAGGGCTGAGAGGTAATAATTTTCCAAACTCTGCACGTACCGATCTTAATTACCCATCAATCATCCAATCATGTACACTTGCTAAAATCTGCCTACGATCTTCACTTCACAAATGCACCATCCTTGCCACCTTTCCTATCTTAATTCACCAAAGTTGAGGTTTTGGTGCTTTTCCTAACCTTAGTTGCAAGTCTTTCTTGGTCATCTATGTAGTCAGTGGGTCAAAAGTTTTGAAAACTTCAAAACTTCAGACTTTGGTTCTAAGGTTCCAAGTTTCTGCAACCACACGACATTATGGACCACTACCACTCGATGAATTTTCGATGGACGACTATAGTTGCATTCCAAAAGTATATCTCTCAAGTAGTAGATTTGTGAATTGAAACCTCCAGAATTACACTAGAACCATTAGATGCGGACATGTGGGGAGATCAAGGCTCATCATCGTGGTAATGAACCCGATGGGTTGGATTTTGGTGATGAGTGATAGAAGAACTTAAGTGGCAGAAATATGCATGTGCAGAAAGTTTGTTTTAAAAGAGGGACCGCCTACGAAGAACGTAAGACCAAGGCTTAAAAACTTAAGAATGTTTTACACAAAGGATGTAAAGGAAAATCAATAGACTTGCAAATTGAAACCTCTAGAATAACACTAGAACCATTAGATGCAGACATGTGGTGAGATCAAGGCCCATTTCTCTCTTTTCAATGCCTCGACGTATTAAATTTCATTTAATTGAAATTATCAATGTTTTGAACATCCGAAGTGATTGATTGGACAACTCATAGCTTTAATGAAACAAGATTTGTAATGATTTCATATCGTTTGAGTGGCACTGGTAGTGTTGACTGGAGTCTGGTGATTTTGACAGCTTGTCAGATTGAGATACAATTTACATGTAGCCAAACATCAATCAAATTAAACATTTTACTTTTTAAATGTACATGTAAGGCTTAAGATACATGAATCAACTAAGTTGGTTTTTTGGTTTGCACGAATCAGGCTAGTAGCGGCACTAGTGGCCCATAAATTATTAAATAGGGTTAGTAATAGTGATAGTAAGAATGTGACATTGTAATTCAGTTGTAATAAAATAAATGGTTATAAATTTACAGGAAAGTGTTATTTTCTGAGTTCAGTTCTATGAATCTATTCAAATCAGTTTTTTTTTCCTTTGAGAAATTAAGTATTATCTATTTATGAAATAATTGCATGCAGATTTAAAAGTAAAACATAAAGCAATACAAATGAAAAAAGAAAGGTGCCATCAAATTGACAAAAAAACATTATAAACACTAAAAGTTGTCACTCTTGTTAGGGTTTACCAAAAATTAAAATTTTATTGATTTCTAATTTGTCGTTGACCTTCTCCCTTGGTTCCCTATATCATTATTCATTTTATTAAGTTCTTTGCAACATTAAGTTACCGACCCTTGGCCTTGATGTCAATCCTAGTGCATTAAAGTTTAAAACAACTTTAAAACACATGTTTATTATTTATATCATAATTCATAAATTAATCAACCATTCGATGAACATTTGATGTATGGTTGTAGTTGCATTCCAGAATGAAATGCACAGAGCGCTATTCTTGCAAACTTAAACCTTAGGAATCACCCTTTAACTTTTATATTTACAATGATCAACAATTTAGAATTTGTTGCCAATGCAGGACTAAATGGCTAGTGAAACAAGATTTGTAATTATTTCATATTGTTTGAACTTTGAGGGGAACTAGTGATTTTGACAATTGTCATCCTGTCAGAGTCCAGATGTCAACAAATTAAATATTTAAATAAATGTAAGGCTTAAGTTACATGAATCGATTAAAATTTAAGTATGTTTTTTAGTTTGTACAAATCGTGATTATGATTCGTGAACATGATTATACCTAACCTCACACATGACACGTGTGAGGTGTACATAGGAATGTGGTTGGTAGTGGCACTATTGGCAGCATTGTTGCCCATAAATAAGGATAGTGATCACAACTAAAAATTGAAATCATTTGTTGAAGGCTAAAGGCTTTACTATTGAGAATTTGAGTGCAATGTTTGAATTGTCATAAGGGTTTTCATTTTGTAGGGTTAATAAGGAATAGGATTCAAGAAGAAGATGATGTGGCATTGTTGGGGACACTCTAAATTCTCCTACCTATAGTTATGTAGTTACAGAGTAAAAGATAAATTTCCTTCAAGTTCAGAATGGGTGGAATTGGAAAGAAGTTGATTTGGTTCACCTGACTTCTCAAATAGGTTTTGAGCTAGGATGAGGAGCTCTCATGGAGATAAGTGCTCTCCTAGTGCATGGAAGCTGCAAGTAGAAGATGGGAGCAGTTTTACAACCCCTCATCTTCTGCATGACTCTAATTTTCAAAGGGGAGAAGTACATTTTGTATCTTCACAGCTCCCATTTCCCCGGTTTGATTAGCCCTCCTTTCCCCATGCATTTATTTTTAGACACCATGGCTGATCCCGGAAGTCCCAAGCATTTATTTTCAGAGCGCATAGTTGACCTAGCAAGTCCCATTTATTTTTAGACACACATGTATTACATTTACTTTTTCACCAGTGATCTAGCAGAAGCTTGGCACTTGCGCTTACATTTGTATTTGTACTATGTAATAATGTGACATTATAATTCAGTTATAATAAAATAAATGGTTGTGCTATTAATTTGACATTGTAATTTCTTTTATTAAGTCCTTTGCAATGTTAAGTGTTACTGTTCTATTAATGTGACATTGTAATTCCTTTTATTAAGTCCTTTGCAGTTAAAATGTTAAGTGTTACTATGCTTAGTGTTGTTAATGGTTGTGCTATTAATGTGATATTGTAATTCATTTTATAAAGGCCAATGTCAATCCGAGTGCATTAATAGTTAAACATAAAAAAATTAAAACACATGTTTATTATTTATATCATAAATTACTCAACCATTCGATGAACATTTGATGTATGGTTGTAGACTCAAAATAAGGAAGCAAAGCAAGCTTAGTCACTAGGCCTCCAAGTTTTATAGCCATGTGACATGTCACATTGCCATGGATTTCTAAATTTTCATAACTACCCAATTCCCCGACTTGGTTCACTTTGTTGAGTAACTTAAGTTCATGCATACGTAACCTTTGAGTTATGGTGTGTGGATTTAGTCGATGGGTTGGAGGTTTCAAAAACTTTGAACCTTCGAACTTTGGTTTTGAGGTTCCAAGTTTCAATGACCATGTGACATGATGGACTTATCTTACCTTTCAAAGGCACTGTCGTCTGACATCTCATTGAATCCTATGTACGGAATAACCTTGAGTTGTCTTTTTAGGAATTTCCAAAAGCATGCAGGTTTAAAGTCTATATTTTCAAGGAATGAAATTGAATGCCGCATTTAAAGCATGTCCTATAAAAAATAACAGCATAAGTGGGTGGCAAATTTTTACTCAAACATTTAGCCTGCATTCTCATTCTTTGCCAAGGCCAGTACTTCTCAAGTGCAAACATTATTTTTACTCATAATTTTAGGCTACATTCTCGTTCTTTTCCAAGGCCAGTACTTCTCAGAATCTCATGTGCAAACATTCATTCTCCATGAATTTGTGCTCATGTAGAGTGAACGTTAATGGGTCGACGTAAGGGATACGTCGCTAAGACCTTTTAAGTTAGACAAATTTTTGGCATGCTTGGAGAGGGACGACAAGTCTAAGCTGGATATAAAACTCTTAGAAAGTAAGCTAGCTCAAGCTAGAGGGTTTCTAGAAGTTGTGTTGAGTGTGGACTTGATAAGTGCATGTGCGAGAAGGTACATTTCGCATAAATGAGAAATTAAAGCCATGGACGGAACTGTAATTGTAGAAATTTCTCCTAAAGTTGTTTCCCACATGTTGGGGAAACCAGAAAGGGAACCTATAGAAGATATGTATGTCACAGTGGGAGGTGGATTTTTCAAAGCGAATAAGGATTGGTGTAAGAACTCCATGGCCAAAACCTGGTTGAAGTCTAAAAAGAAAGGTAAGTTGCAACTACCGAGTAAACTCAAAAGATTGCATTTTAAGGGAGAAATTGCAGATGCTATTTCTTTATTGCACTGCGTTGTTGGGAATGCACAAGTTGAGTTATTTGAGGATTGGATGTGCCGGTTTATCTTGATAGTTTGTGATGAGAACATTTTCATTTACTGGGTTGAAGTTATTTGCTTCCATTTGAATGGGCAATTAATTAATTTCCATAAGACTGCTACTTTTTGTATGTGTTCTTGCCTGACGTACATTGGTCCTTTTGACCTAGGTTGGAGCCGCAAGGAACCCCAACTTATGATATTCCTGTGTATAAATGCTTTTGTCATTTAACTAAACAATTTGGAATGGGTGAATTTTGTTGTTTTAATGATGCATTTTTAATGGAGGTCACGAGGAAGCTAGATGGAAATCCATAAATGCACCTTTCCCCTAAATCAATTTCTCTTGTATCAAAATTTGGGAGTTTTTATATCCAATTTGATAAATTTTCCTATCTGAGAATAGGGCATTTTGAGAAAGCCCCATTTAAATTACCTTGGTATCTTGAAGATTTACTAATATTTCTCAAAGTTTGTTGACAAATGGCCATGGTTAATATTAAGTATACTAACATGGGGAAACGAGGGTATGTCTTCCCATTGGAGACCCATTCTTTTGTGTGCAAATCAAACTAGATGGCTAGGGGAGCTAAAGGAATTCTCAAGGAATATAACCTCTAGAATCTATCTATGAGAGCTAATTTTGATAGTAAGGGTTTTGGAGCATAATCTCTATGGAGGGAGCTTATATCGACATCACCCATCTATCAAATATTTTTGGGAAGATTGTGTCGATGAGAAGGAAGTTTTTAGAAGAGATTATATGAGGCTAATGCTAAAACAGATACAAGCTTTCGATTTTTCATTTCACATTCCTGAAAATCTAGTTGAGGATTCAACAATCATAGATCCTACCACTAACTCATTTGTCTGCAAAATCTAACGAAAATGTCCTACGAAATATGTATAATTTGATGTATCGTTGGTTGCTTGTAAAATTTGATGTGTAATTTTTAATTTTTTGAAAGTTTGTCCCCGACGTTCATCGAAATTTCGACGAACCTAGGTTTTGTCAAAATGTCGACTATCAGTTTTGTCAAAATTTTGACAAACATGAAAAATAGAAAAAAAATCAAATTGTGGCCAACATAAAGAAAAGTGAGTCCGTGCTTGATTTATTGCAATAGTGTTTTGCTCTACTTGAGATAGTTTGTGGAGAACTAAGGACGATTTTCTTGGGAAAAATCAAAAAAAATTCAAGAAGATATCACCAGGTTGAGGGTAGTCATTGTCTTTTTGTAGAATTCAGTTGTGAAGTCAGATTTGTAGTTCCAGGTTTGAAAATCATATTTTAAAGCAACATCTCATTAGATTTCATTTTTAGAGGTTTAGGGTTTTGAGAATTTCATGTCCAGATTTTGTTGTGTGGAATCACCATAAGATCACAACCAAGGAATATATTCTTGTGATTGTAATTATGTGATCCATAACTCTATTGGTCATGTGGCATAGTTGTGCTATAACAAATACATGATGCATTCATGTGTGACCCAAGTTTAATGTGGCTATGTTGTGATAGAAATGGAGGCACTCATATAATATAGTTAATTCAAGTTGTATAATGTAGGTGTCAATCATCATTGGGTGCATTCAGGTTGTCTCAAGTTTAACAGGTTAGGATGTAATTATAGCATGATCGAAGAGTGATTACCTCTTGCTGCAATAAAGAGCCTATAACTCTGGTTGATATGCAGAGTGGTTGTGTTATATCAATTATGTAGTGCATTCAAGCACAACCCATGTTTAATGGGCTATTCTAGAGAGTGATCAAGATTTTCTAAACCTTATGAATGTTACTTGACATATATTTGCATAATCTCAAATTCCTTCAGAGGATTTTGAAGTATCAATGTATCCTATATAGGGTTTAGAATGATTTATTTTAATTAAAAAAATAAATAAATGATGTATTTCCCTGTAATTAGATAATGTGGAGATATCCTAAATCTGCCCTAACACACTATCCTCTTTGGCACTATATTCATTACTCTAGCTACTAGGGTTTTGCATGTGACATCTTTAATATCTTCATGACCGTGGCTTTTAAATAGATCCTAGTCTTTGCTTTAATCCTTTTCATGGAAACCCTTGAGTTCCATAATCCACCTTCAATCTCTTCTAAGAATGGTGTCTTAAGTTAGACTGCATAGTATGCACATAAAGCAAGTCCTTCATACTTGCCATTGTTCCAAACCACCACTCACTGCCTTGCTTAAAATATTGCCTCCATAAGCACAATAACATGTTTTAAAATCATGGTTGTCAGTGATTGACCATTAAGGTCACCACTTTCATCATGAAGATACAATGAGATTTTTGTCTTCAAAATCAAGGCATTATGCAAGATAACATTGTGAATTATTTGTTGTGTACGATTTGATTTTCTTGCATATTTACTGCTTTGCTAACTTCCTTTAAGATTGGGTATTGCACCCTCAGCTGCAATCTCAAACAGCTCACTCACTATCACTTGAAGATTCCTTTCATGAGCATCCTTCTATAAAATCAAACTATGCCCTATAGCTGCCTACTTACTACAGGGGACTCATTGTTTCATGGTATTGTAGTTCTTAAGATCCTTCAACCTTATTGACACTACTTCACAATCCACAAGGTATTATTCACTATTCTCCCATCTTTGATGAGTCTCAAAACACTACTCAAACATGCAATCCACTACCTCCATTATACATTAATGGCTAAGAAGAAACATTGAACCTATGATTACCACTGTTACTTCATTTGGACAATCATTCCCTAATTGCATTTGCCTTGTCCAACACTACCAAAAGAATTTGAAAAACCCTTAAGGTCAGCAAGGGGGTAAGGAAGCTCACTGTTAAAATCTCCACTTTACTATGCAAGGTTTGAGCTTTATTATCTTGTCACTGCTCAGCCTCTTTTTGACTGTCACATCTCAAGTGATTTTCATTCTTCTTACCATAAATTGCATTTACAAATGTCACTAGGCTACATAGTGTGCTTGTTATTGGCTACAATCTTTTTAGATTGCAAGATTTTGTTATTACCTACAATGTCTCAATATTTTTTGGTATTGCAACCTCATTAATCCACTATAGTTATTGTTTATGTTTCTACGGAGGCCTAGGGTTTGTACCCTAATCATGCTCTTACCAATGCTTCTGTTGTTTTTTATTAGGGCTCTCTCAATGTTGAGGGCCCTAGGGATAAGCTCGTCATAAGAAGTGACACATTGCATCTTTAACTAAAAGGATAAATCCGTATTGACATTAGCAATGATGATTCCGACTGTTGCTCCTTAGGAATGGGTCACTTGCTTGTACTAGCTTCGCTACCTCCATTGTTATTATGAAGTTTGCGATCAAATTCAATATTATGATTTTAGGAGTCTTACGGTTGGAAATCATAGTAAAATCAAAATTTAATAATTTTTGGAATTAGCATTTTAAAGTGTTTTTTGGGGTCATTAACTTCAGACTATCTTCTCTTTTGTAGGGGTGGTTGCATGCCAATTTTTTTTGGTGTAAAATATCAGAATTATTAGATTATGTTACTTGTCTATGAATAAAAATTATTAGAGTGTGAGTTTGTTATTTTTTGAAGATCTAAATAGTCAAGCTTGGTAAAGAAAAATCATGTCAGATAATATTAGTCCAAAACAAAATGAAGAGACACTTGATAGATTGTGGGCTAGATTGAAAAGAAAGGGTGATGGCAAATGTTATTGTCCTTGCAATAATTGCAAGGGCTTAAAGACGAGACAAATTTTAATCACAACAACTGAGAAACATTGTAAGCAACATGGTCACATTGAAGGGGGGCATGATTATCATCCATTGGTAATTTGTTCATTATATGTGTTTATATTGATTGAATTTGTAAATGCTTATATTGTTTTAACATTATATATATATAATCACTTGATTATGATCATGGTTTATTTGTGTCTATCATTATTATAAAGGTGGGGCGCCCTAGGGTAGATGATATGGATTATCACGGCCTGGAGAATGTGGTTTTGCAAGTGGACAAATATGGAGCTTTGAATATCGAAGGTGAAGTTAATGATCCTATGGAAGAAGATGATCATGTGCCAAAAAACACAGTTGAAGATGATGGTATGAATACATTGATCCATGACACATTTAGTGGTAGAGTTGATCATGATGATCAAGATGACTTTGATGATATTCATGATTTACCTGTACTTGAGAAGGCATACGAGCCCCTTTATGAAGGCTCCCAAACAACTCTTCTCTCTATTGTATTGTTGTTGTTGATCTTGAAGGTTATGAATGGTTTATCAAACATAGCAATCTCACGGATGTTAAGGTATGTCATATATATCATCTTTTTTCATCTATTTTAATTGTTGTTAGTTCATCACTAGTAAATAAATGATGAAATATGTACAATTAATATTCTTTATATTAACAAATTATTTTTTGTTGTTTGTGCTGCCACAATAGTGGTTTACAATTTCTGGGAGGAACTGAATTTTGCTGAAATCACATATTTTTAGAAAATATAATGATTTAAGCCTTGAAAAGTTCCATTTAAAGAATTCCAATTGAATATGGTTTGATCAAACTACCTTAAATCAAACCCCCTTGGTAGAACCTCGCTAGTTTTAAACCATACCTATGACAAAGTCTCCTTTACACCTATCAAAATGCTGATAAAACCACTTTTGATTTACGTTTTGGGGGATCAAATGAATTCATTTAATTTTTTTTTTTTGTAAGTATGTAGTCCTTATTATAAGCTTCCCAAAAGTATAATTTTAAAAATATTTCATTTGATTATTATATTTATTTTTTATTTTTATTTCACCGTGAATGTAGGTTTTCACGAAAATCAAAGCTCTTTGTTACATGTCGAGAAAATGGCAGTTATTAAAAAATTAAAAATACTAGTACACCAGCTATTGAAGTCCTTGATCCAAATAAAGAAAAATTGAATTTTGATACATACAAAAAAAAGGATTCACAGCGTTATATGGTCAGCTATATGCAGATTATAATTGGTTTGAATTCCAGCAGTTAAAAGAAAAATATTCAATAAAACTATCTACTTGAGAGTGGAAGCACTAGATATCGGAGTTGAAATCTAAGAACAAAATAATTAGAATTTTCTCCTTCATAGAAAAAAAGTTATAAGTTATAAATTGAGTGTCACTTTTAAAATGTTATTTTAAAGAAAAACTAGTTTTTAAGGAGATGGAAAAGAAGTGCAATCACGATTCAAAATTTTAGAAAAATATATTTAGAATCTATAGAAAAAATTTCACGTAACTTTAGTTTGCATCATCTTCAAATTCCTCATGGTTTAGCTGCTATAGGTGCCCGAAAGTGAAGATTTAGTTAAAAAAATATTTCAATGTCTAGTTTGGCCAAAAATTGTAAACCACTATTATGGGATCAATACCTAAATTTTTGTTACCACCATCAAATGTTTACCTCCCTCATCTTGAAGTTATCGCCATTATGAAGATATGAGATGGAGTATCAAACAATAGATGCATGTCCCAATGATCATATTATATATCATAAACAGTTTTGCAACAAAATGCCGAGGAATGTCATATTAGTAAGATGTCGAGACATATCAACTAACAAAAGGTGTCTCATAAGGTTCTTAGTTATATTCCCATTATTCCATTATGCAGCGATTATTTAGGTGTGAAAGCTTACTTCGTTATGGATTATCATGCATGGAATAGAAGTGGAGATGACATTCTTGAATGCCTTGGATGGTTACGCATTTAGGGACATGGAGGAAAAGCCGTACACTTTAAGAAACCTCATAATCTCAGGCTTTCATTGAGAGTGGATGGTGTCAATCCATTTGGAGAGCTGAGATCTATTTACTCAGTGTGACCTATTTTTGTTATCAACAATAACATTCCTCCATGGATGTCAATAAAGAGGGAGCACATAATGTTGTCAATGATTGTTCCAGGTATTTGTTTACATCAATTTTTCTTTAACGTAGTAGCATCTCATTTGTCTTATTTGTTGCATAATGACATTTTTTTCATTCAATAGTCATGTACAATAATTTATATATATTGTAGTAAAATGGTTATAATAATTATGTAATATTTATGTTCATTCAACTAGGTAAAGTACAAGTTAAAGATATGAATGTATATGTCGAGCCTCTTATCGTGAATTACTAAAGTTATGGAATGGCATCACTATGTATGGCATCTCTAGACCAATAGGACAAAGACAATTTCAATTTCATGCAATGCTTGTATCAACAATTCATGATGCCCCATGGCTAACACATTTTTGTGGTATGTTATAATGTTCAACTACACTTTAATGATATTTAATTTTATGAAGTAGATATCATGCATGTTTTTTAAATAATCTATTCATTATATATAATTATAAAAATTGACATATTTAATCCAATTATATATGATCTTGTAGGTCTTCAAACAAAGGAAAAATTTGCATGTCCAATTTGTGGTCCAAAGATGAAATCTCGTCATTCAACAAGTTTAGGAAAGCAGGTGTTTGATGAGTATAGGCACTTCCTCCATAGAAATTATAAGTATCGAACTGCTGAAAAACATCTTTTCAATGGGAAAGAGGAGACTACATCAAAACCACGAAGAATGAAACATCGCCTATGGAAGTTGGAATATAATAGAATTAATCGTCAAGGTTATACATCAGATTAAATTGTTTATCTATCATATATGATATGTTTTGAATTTATATTTTTATATTGTGTTGTGTTTACTCATGTTGTAATTGACAATGATTGTCGTTGTTAATTTGTTTAACTTATATGCTTTATGAAGGTCATCAAGGCATTAATGGATGGCTTCCACAGGGACTAAAAAGTTATCCCAAACAATTTAGTAGGTTACCCTACTATGAGCAGCTATAAATTGTGCATTGTTTCATACAATGCATATGGAAGGAGAATATAACAAAAATGTTATGGAAAATGTGGATGGAAGGCAAACAAAGAAAAATTGTCAAAATTTGTAGTGACATTCCGCGAAGCCAATCATGCAATGAAAATTTTTATTTAATTAAATGGCGATGGAGACCAAATTAATATAAGTGCCCTTCCTTGGTTATTATGAGCAACAAAGCAATGCTATAAAAGAAGTCATATAGAAATTTGATTTCCACGAGTTCTTTGACGTAAAACAATATAATAACAAAGAAAGGTGAATTGGGTCAAGGATGAAAATGCATGATTGACATACCTTCATTAAGGTAATTATTAGGGTATATTATAGCGCTTGTATAATGCATGTACTTTTAGGTGTATTGTGCTTTACTACTTTTTGGAAAAATATTAGAAAGATCATTTTATAATTGTTGTAGTACATTCTACCTCTATCTCTCTAGACAACTTTGACAACAATGTCAAGCAAGTTATATGATCTTGGAAAATACATGAGGTAAGTAACAAGATTTGTTCAATTTGCTATATACATCTTATAATTGCCATTTGTTTTACTTGTTATGTAATATATTGTATATTTTTGTTAAATATCGTTAATATATTTGTGCCTTGAATCACTTGTAGATGGCTATCATCTAAAGAAATCAATAAAGAAGATATAAATTATTGGAAGAGAAAAAATCATTGTCTAATGTGTGAAATGCAAAAGTGTCTACCTTCAACATTTTCAATGCACAAGAACACTACCTCATACATCAAGTTGAGGAGATTGAATTGTGTGGACCTATACACAAAAGGTCAATGTGGATGACTGAGAGGCACTTAAATTTTTTGAAGGATTTGGTTAGAAAAAGAGCACATCCTGAGGGTTCTATGGTGGAGGGATATATGGTATACCTGACCATGGTATACATTAGTGAATATCTTCCTAAGTTTGCAGCAAAGATCCATGTAGATGCATTTGGGATCCCAACTCCATTAACAAATTTGAAAGGGAGTACCTGATGGGGAAAGGTGGATTGAGGAAAGTGAGGTAATTATAAGATGGTCATGGAGATTAATTGGAATACATTTTACATATGATTTTTATGTATATTGTACTTATTTAATTTTTTAATCTTCAATATACATAAATTATAAATTAAGGTCGTATGCTGTGGTATTTAACTAATTATACCTCATTTGTGAATTTCATTTTTTTTTATATAGTTGGTCGAGAGTGGGATGCACTACATTTGTACATCGCCAACAATCTTGATTGGATGACGGTATGGATTGAATGATGTCAACAATCTTGTCGTGCATTAACATGGAAAGGTGTGGCTTCATTGGTTAAAGAAGCTCATCGTAATGGAGATTCCAATGTTAAACAAAGGGAAATTGATTTAGCATATGGTTTGAGAGATAAACAGGTATGTATAAATATATTAATCACCCATATTATTTTATTATTTTGAATTATATTGATGTATATATATGTTGAGATTGTTTTTTTTGCATACATTCAGCCAAGAATAAATATGTTTATCAACTGACGATATTGCAATAATTTTTACATGTTTGACATATTGCAGGTGAAACACCACAAGGCTAATAATGGTGCAATGGTCATAAATTTCAAATTAAAATGTTGGACGCTTATAGAAGAAACTTGTGATTAAGTACATAACTCTGAGTCTTTGGGGTGACTAATGTTTCATCTAGGCGACATACATCAGAGAAGTCTCGAGAAAATCGATAATATGAGATTTTGGATGATATACTTGAGTGTGACTTTAAGTCCTTCAGATTAATTTTGTTTGTCATCCTATGGTATAGGCTATGATTGAATGAAAATGATCCTGAGAGAACTGTTATTGAACATGATAATGGATTTACCATGGTTAATACAAAGGAGTTGATCCAGTGAAATTTTGGAAATGAGCCCTATGTTCTTCCAAGCCAATGTGGGCAGGTATTTTACTCAGAGGTTCCAGGTAAACCGGGTTGGTCATTTGTTGTTAGACATGATCCAAGAGGAAGGCTAGTAAAGTATAATGTGGTGGAAGAAGAAGATACCGAAGAACTAGAAGATGATGTAGATGATGATTAGGATCAGCGGTTAGTTGATGATGTCCCTGACGAAGATGTCGAAGAGGAGGAACTAGATGATGATGATGTAGGAGTTAATGTTCATAAAGATGACATCCATGTGGATGATGACATTATCCATGATGCTCGATGACAATGATGATGATATAAACAATCCTTACAATGTAGTCTGGATCCGGATGATACAAAACAAAGAGTTAGTTAGAAGAAGATCAATGACATTGGGAAATGTATAAGTTATCGCGATTATATTATCTATTTGATATTAATTTATTGATAAATTATATTTGACTTATGTGGTTACATAATTAATTTAATGATGTACTTTTTAATGTTTGAAAGGTCAAAAATTAAAAATTTCAATAGTGATATTTAACAACCTTGAAATTAGTGTGTTTTATGAACAATGTGATCATAAAAAATTAAAAATTAGGTTAGTAGAGGGTTGTTGTTAGATTGGTTGTGATGTAAAGTACTTTAAAAGGAATAAAGTGATCATTTGTAATGGTTGTTGATGGTTGGGATTTAAAATACAAGCTCTTGACATTCAAAAATCTGTGTTTTTCTTCAAAATCTCTGTATTTTTCCTGTTATGCAGCACTATAGGGTCACATGCAGCCATATTTTGATGTGAAATCAATTCCAGGTCATGAAGATATGTTTTAGCTTTGATTTGAATATAATTTGAGGGCTTAAGGCGTTGATTTGAGTTAGAAAGCTTCATTTCTTTGCATACAACCCGGTTACCTTGTTTTTGAGGGTTTTGTAGTCCAAACATGATATAAAGGGGCTCTTACACTTTTTGTGATTACTGTAGCTTTTGTAAGAGGCCCCATGGATACTATTGTAATTGTAGGATGCATGAATAGAGTGTAGGATGATAAATAAAGAAGGTATAGCTGTTGTCCTCAAGAGTTTTTTGAAGAAAAGCATGTGAAATGAGAGGTTCAAGCCTAGGTTTCAACAAAACATGTATGGGAGATCTGATTTTATGAATTTTTATCCATGTGTAGACCTAATGGGTTGTTTATGAACACTAAATATAAATGACACACACACACACACATATATATGTATGTATGTATGTATGTATGTATGTATATGTATTTTTAAATGTAAATGTAAATGCAATTACTGGATGCTCTCCTAGAACAATAAATGCAACATATCATTAAAGAAATCTATATCTATGTATAAGTATGTATTTATAAATGCAAGTGTAAATGCAAAGCGGAGATGGACTTTGTAGTGTTATAGATACAACATATCCATAAATTAATGTAATTGAAATTCTAAAGTCTTCAACACATAATGGCAGAATCGATCAAACTATTAAACTACATGAGAGAAATAAATGACTGATGAAATGCATATGTATGTGTATTTGTAAATGTAAGTGTAAAATAAATAAGAATGGCAAAATTATATATAAAGAATGTAAGGAAATGTTTAGAGTTTAAGAGTGGGTGAGAGATAGAGGGTGCAGAGGGTTTTAAGGGTTGGTGTTTAGGGTTTAGGGTTAAAGGTAGGGTGTTGGTTTGTTTTTACACTATAGCGAGGTTAGTCTTCTAATCTACCTATGGGATTGCCAATTTCAATCAAGGGTAGCTCTAAGGACCTGGACCAACTGATGAGGACTTTAAAATTCCTCCTACACTTTGGGCTCTGCAAGACCTAAGAGGGTGATCCCTTAATGTGTTTAAAACCTCTACACCAATATCATAAACAACATTAACACATAACAGATAATCCCATTGAATAGCTCAACACAATAGGATAATATCAAATAAAATTGGTTGTTCAATGATAATATCAACTATGTGGAGCATGAGATAACTACAACACAATCCATAGTAAAATATAGTCATTAATTTGCAATTTGTAGCAAGCTCTAGGAAAGACAAGCAATTATTGAACTACACAAGTAGTACAACTTAGATCAATGCCATATATCCATTAGAGTCAAATTCATAGCATCTAAAGGTTTATGACAGATTTATCACATAACATATAACTTATAAGATCCCACGACAATATTGCATTACAATTTCATGTTATGCATTCTCACCCAATACTACTTATCAAATCCTTATATAGAACATATCCGCCTATAATCCCATTTAAGCATTTTAATTAATTCCTTGAATTAAAGCTAAAATAAGAGTTATACACACCTAATGAGTGAGATGAATGAAACAACCCTTAGTCATCTTATTTAAAATTAGGATATGCATGCAGTGGAGAGACATGAGTTTGAATTTATCATTTCAACTCAAATGCTAGTACTGTTATACAACATTAAATCCCCATGAATTCAAAACCGATTACAGAATAACTCAGAACCTAAATTGTATTTCTCTCTAAAACCATCAGACTTTACAATTTTCTCTGCAACTTCACCTAGACTCGACCAAAAATTATCTAACTTGCTAACCCGTACTTCTAGCCTTAAAATCCTTCTTATAGAAAATGAAGGAGAAAACAAGCATTGGGCCAGAAAGTACACATGTCACTAGCGAAATGAAGCATCTGGTGATATTCCAAAAATCATTACAACAGCCATCACCCTGGAGAATATTTTCATTCATCATGTCAGTTGAGGAAAATTGAGGCAACAACAAAAAACCACAAGAAATCCACATCAAGACCGCCATCAAAGCAAAACTAGAGGCCGTTGTAACCGCAACATCTAATTTACCACCTATTAGTAATTCATTCTTTTATTCCTCCTCAATCAAATATTTATTTACCCACCTCTGATATTCGTCATCATTCAACCAATCAAAATTAATTACCTCATTCACCTTGGCATTATAAGGTGTGTATTTTACTACTACCTGATTTGCATCTCTTTCAAAAGATTCCAAAAATGATCTGATACTAATGATTTTATCCATACAACTCACCAAAAAGTCATAATCTAAGTCATCACAAATTAATTTAATTTTATCATTTATGACCTCGCCTGCCTAACCCTGCCACTACTGGAATGACCTAATTTTCCCTTGCTCATCAATTATATCAGGCAACAATGTGTTACCCCAATCATTAAAATTCTTCACCAACTCCCTAATCTTCCTACTCAAGTCATTTGGTAAGGTCTGAAAACCTTGCAATGATTTTACTAACACATGAGTAGGCTTTAATGATTGGGGTCTATTGTTTGTATCAAACCTTGAGGCCTTATACATGACATCCAAATCACTGGCCCTAGGGATCCAATTTTCAATCAATGGTATCACTACCTCCTGATCCCTATCAATATTGTTTATTGCATCTAATAGCAAAGAATATAAAGAATGTATAGATAGCAATTTATTATCAACCTTTTCATTCAAATGCCTTAAAACAGTAGTAACAATCTCTTTTTTCTTTGAAAGAGATCCCTCCTCACTTACCCTCAAAGATGCCTGTAACTCATCAATTTTTTGCAAGAGCTTCTTCTTTGTAGTATTAATAGAGCACTCTATTTCTTCATCAATTTCCTCTAAAGTGTTAAAATAGCCAAGATCTAATTGCAAACCTGAAAATTTCCTTCCACAGAAGAGGAAAACGAAAAAGAAGAGATTTGCATAAAAACATGCAATTTGATATATTCGAAAAGACCAATTAATTACAAGAGATTATTTTCTTTATAAAAGAAAAGATACCTAAACCTAATCTTATCTTGAGCAACAAGATAGCTCGATAAGATAAAGATGAAAGCCTAAAACTTAGGGATTAAATATGCCTAAGTAAACTTATGCAAAGTGTAATTAATAATTAATTACACCAACACCCCCCCATAAGTGCAACTTAGGGAGAAGTAGATTATTATGCAAATATGAGTCCCGAAAACAAGGCCAGATGAGGTACTCATGTACAAATGCAAAGAGAGAGAAACCCCCTTCAGTGAGATGAACTATTGCGAAGAAACACTGGAAGAACTATGATGAAGCAACACTGGAACCCCAAATCCGGCAAGCAAGGAAAGATAGTTTTGTTTGCAAAATACCAATCAGAATCGCAAATGCAATAGCAGACCCGATGCCAAGGAACTCTGGAAACTCACATACTGGATCAACTCTAGAATCTGAGAAGCAACAGGAGATGAGATGATGACATAATCTGGAAACCATGTATTTCGATGCCGATGCCAAACTGTGACTGAAACTCTTCCATGGGAAGGAGTACCAAAAATAGACTCTAGAACAATAACCACAAAAACATGGCCCTCAAACTGAGAAGAATCTGAACCAATGAGGATCAAGAAACGTAATCTCCCAACTGAAGTGTGAACCAATGAATCCAACATGTGTCAAGTTATAGCAAGAATGTGGCCAAAAGAACAAGGAGACCAAATAACCCATGCGAGTTTCCAAAAAATCAAGATGAATGCAAGAACCCCCCTTAATGTAACTTTATATCAGTTCGTTTATTACAATAACCCAATTATTGTAAAAGGAGAGAATCCTAAATGTGCATAAACAGAAAATATGATGAAGTGGTACTGAAATGAAGTATAAATGTTGAATTTTCACCTTTCCAACTGCCAAAACATCCAAGTAATCTCCAAAACACCCATCAAGACAAAACTGGAATAACGAAAAACTTGGGATAGATACAAAAAAAAGTGAATGGACAACAAGATAGAGCTCCTCAATACCTTTCCAACGCTTCAAACGAGGTGAAAAATGGAGATCGTAGCAAAAAGTTATGAGCTCAGAAGTCCAAAAACAACATCTGACTTCAAACAGCAATAAATATAGGAAAACAAAAAAATACTATAAAATAAATAGCACCACTTGAAAGTTCTCAGAACCATCTTTCCGATGATATCTCGTTTACCCAATTTTGATACCGTATGCCCAAGTTATGGCCAAAAGAAAAAAACTGCTCTTTTAGAAAAAACTAGGGTTAGGAGGGGGCAAAGAGGGCCGTATGGCCGCTAACGTCATGCTGATGTCATCCGTTCATGAGGTTAAAATTGATGGCCGTCTGGCCGTCACCGGAAAAAATTGGCTCCCCTGCAAAATGGAAAAAATTTTGGCCCTTGGGCCTGTGGGTGACTAGGGGCTGGCGGGCGGTGGGCTAGTGCAGGGGCGGAGCCCTTGGTTGGCCATGTGGCCAAGGGCTAAGCGCAGAGGCCCGCGGGGGCTGGCGGAAGACCGAGCGGCACGGTGGTGGTGATCGTTGGTGGCGGGCGGTGGCTGGGTGGCCGCCGGGTGGCAGACCCCTTTTGTACTGGAGGCGCCGGTGTAGAAATCGAGAAACCTCAATTTTATTAAAAAAATTGATTTTCGTGCATTGAAAGGCGTGCTAGGGAGGCCGTACGGCCCCTCAGACAATTTTTTTTTGCCTCTCGGATCAACTGCTCAGAAATTGACAAAACGAAGGGCATTTTTAGGGTTTTTGGCCACTGCGAAAGCAATGGTGACCTCCGTTTCTGCTCAAACTGCTCCAAAAGTTTGGCTACCCCTAGATCTTGCAAAAAATCTCTGAACTTCTGACCCTCACAGATCTAGAAAACGGTGATGAAAATCAATGAAATAAAAGTCATTTCTGACTTTTTCCAGCACTCTGAATCCAATGGAAAACCCTGATCTGATCCAAGACGCTCCAGAAATATGCTCAAGGATTGAAACCCTCGAGGGACTCCGAACAAGCTCTGCATTGAAATCCTCCAAAAAAGATGAGAAGGGGCTGCAAATCGAGGCTCTGATACCATGTTAAAATAGCCAAGATCTGATTGCAAACCTGAAAATTTCCTTCCACAGAAGAGGAAAACGAAAATGCAGAGATTTGCATAAAAACATGCAATTTGATATATTCGAAAAGACCAATTAATTACAAGAGATTATTTACTTTATAAAAGCAAAGATACCTAAACTTAATCTTATCTTGAGCAACAAGATAGCTTCGATAAGATAAAGATGAAAGCCTAAAACTTAGGGATTAAAGATGAAAGAGCAAAAGATAGTTCTCTTCTCTCCTTACATTTATTTTAATATTCTTCAAACTTCATCCTCTATACCAATTGCAAGAATACAGGAGTCTTTACAAATGCATTGTCGTCTAGAAACTCCTTAATGCATTGTCGTCTAGAAACTCCTTACATGCTTCCATTCTTGCATCTTGTACACTTTTTCCTTGCATATCTAAATTAGATAAAACCAATTCAACTAGCCTAGGAGGGGAAGGCATACCAACTTGCATGTCTTTATCAGTAACAATAATTTCATCCATCAAACTCTCCTATGGTTGATCAGTTCTTTTCCTTTTAGGGCTTGGCTTAGATGGTGGTGATGGGGGACTATCTTCTGGTGATGACTCTAAATCAATGATCTTAATTTCCCTAGGAACTTTGAATTTTGGACTTGGTTGTGAATGAAACTTCATAATTTTCTTCCCCTTTCTGTCCACTTCTTCCTCATCACTGCTGCTATCCTTTTTTCTCCTATAAATGGGCCACTTTTCTGTAGGCCGGTATGCTAGCCTTGTTTCAAATTGTCTGGCACCTTGTTCTTGTACACCCAGACTAAGATCTAAGTTTACTTTTTTGGTTCTCAAAGTGCCCATAATCTCTTTGAAGTTCTCCATCAGAAAATCAATTTTCTTATGGTGGGGACTGAACTCCAATAGTGAATCATATTTTGGATCCATGTTGTGCACAATATCTAATAGCTTATCATAAGCTATCCATTTCTCCTTGTTCAACTCCTACTTATTTAGGTCGAACTCATTTCTGATCAAGTCCTCAGGAAAGTTGAACTAATGCACAAACTTTCCAGCCTTTATTCTTTGTCTAAAAAGGGTAAAGAAACCCTCAGGATCATGTTGCTGCTTTGGACCACATCTCAAATGATAATCCTCAAAGAATTTTTCAAAGTGAACCCAACCTCTTTTTGAAAAGGAAAAATCAGATACCACTGTATAATTAGGGAAAAATGTTCCCTTACCACTCCCTGTGAGTTTTCCTCATGGATGCAACCTATATGCCACATAACTTCTGCAAACCCCACTCTTGGTGGCACCTTGTATGGCAGTATATGAGGGGCTCCTTGAAAACCATATACCCTCAAAACAATGCTGACTGGGTATGGGATAATGTCACCCCAGTTATGGTTAACTTTTAATTATGGGTTCCTCCCTTTTGGCTTGAGGAAATCATGTAATTCCTCAGGAATCCTAGGTACATTCACCATCAATCTAGCCCTCAATTTAGAAGTAAAACAATTATCAAATTGCACATAACTAGTGCTTTCCTTATTACAAGATAAATTTGCAGCCCATATCTATATTGGCAATCTTTCTCCATAAACTAATTGCCTTACTTTCATCTTCTTAGAGAAGAAGTCAACATTCTTGAATAAAAACATATGCATCAACATAGAATACCAAAAGAATTGAGTGTTCGTATCATTTTTCTGCAGCTTTGATAGCCCCTCATGTATCCTCTCAACCAAGAAAGAAGCAAAGTCATATGTGATAGAGAAGTTAGGGTGTTGTATTTGCACCCCCATGAATATGTATGCAATGGGCATCACCGCACCAGGATTGAAACCCAAAATATGACACAATGAATAAAAAGTGGCCAAGAAATGATTTACAAAACAATTTAATCTGAAAGGTTCTTGGTCACTAGGGCTGATATGAAATCTTGAACCTCCTACCCTAGCCAGATGAGGTGCAAGCAATTAAGCTCTGAAAAGAGACTTCAACTTTGCATATTCCTGCTTCATTTCCTCAAGGTTGATAGGCACCAAGTCCTCACTCAGTTCACTCAAGTCAAAAATATGTTGAATATCATCTTTCTTAATGCTTAACAAAACCTTTCCATCATTATCCCTAATTACCCATGTGATAGGGTCATATCTTATAGCTATTGCCCTAAGCTGGTCTACATCAGGGAAAACATTCGGTACCACCAGCTTCCCCATATCATACATCCATCCATTTGAAAAAAGGTGAGGAAAATTATTCTATCCATACCATAATCTGAACATTTCCAAACCTGTGAGAGGAAACCTAGCATCGTCTATGTTGGAACAATTGTATACTAACCCCTCCCCCAATATTTTACCTCACATCAGAACCAATCCCTTCTTTCTATCATTCATTGACAAGGGCAATTGATCCAGGAAATCATCATACAAGTTTCTTTTTAAATAGTCAATCTGGCCATAATGTTGCTTGGATGGTGCCATCTCGGACAAACTAGGGCTTCTTATAACTTCACACTTCAAATAGCTAGGACTAACCAGAGATATGAAATTACAGAACAAAATATTGCAATTTCTCACAATTTAAATAAACTATATCCCTAAAACGTTTATCAACAAGCCCTGTGATAAGTACAACAAATATTTTTCTTAATTCAAGCACAGAGTGACTAGGAAACAAAAAAATTAACTCACAACTCTTTTCACAGAATTCCCAAATTCTGGATGTCAGGGTTCACAACCTTGCTCTTGGCTCTGAAACTGCTTCGCAAAATACTTGAATGCTTTGTGACACACATAAAATGAGAGAATTGATTATATTTTGATCAAATTGTGCCAGTAAATGTCTCATCCATCATTAAAGCTCACTCACGCATTGCACGAACAACTCCAACCATATTTGATGCAGATTTAAATTCGAGTTGTCGATCCTTCATTTTGATCAAATCATCGATGACTACCTTCAAAATAGGCTGACACAATCACCAACATGGTTATAAGGGGCTCACCATACCCTACGTTGCGAAGGAATTCCACGTGGCAGTTGCCCGTGATATCACAATTAGTAAAAATCTTGCAACTTCAAATCACGTGATGGCGGGCAACCATAGATCTTGAGCATCAATGATCTCGTTCCTTCAAAACAGTCATCGGCCTTGTCATTAACCCTCGAGCAGCTTTTCCATAAAGATTATAACACATCCATCGATTTGAATCATTTGCATCCTAAGAGCACTTTAGTAACGCGCCTTTTAATGTATTTAAGGATGGATTAATGTTCCACGGTATTTCCTTTATTCTTTCGGCTTCATCAGATGAGACACATGGCGACTGCTCGTGATATCACGATCGACGGTGGGGCCATCACGGGATGGTGGGGAATGGATGAGATCAAATGGTAGTTGATCAACGGTTGTGCAATTTCATCCCCTAGAAGGACACATGGCGCCCGCCCGCAATATTGCAATTGGAAAAAATCCTGCAGCTTCTGATCACACGATGGCGGGCAATCGTTGATATCCAAAGGCAATTTGATCAATGGTAGCACAAATTCGATCCCTTCTGCAAAATAAAACATTCATTAAAAAGGATGAGGGGAAATCACTAGGCCAATGGTAAACAACGACATAAGATGTTTTTTAAAAGATGAAACACGGGCTCAACCGAGACTTAGGAAATAAAACCCTACGAAGGAAATAAAGTATTAAAATAAAAGGGACTCATCCTAGATGAACCGATATGACATAAGTTGTTTTAAAACCCCATCAAAAGTAACAACGAAATAGAACCCAACCAAAATTTGAAATAAACATTAGGGTTTTACATGAAGACAAAGCTAAAACCCCAACCCTTGGAAAACTCGAACACCATGAAAGACCAGAGACATAAGGCAAGGCATGAGTGAAAAACAAGGAGAAAAATATTGAAGTTCCATCAGTGGCTCCAGTTGGGGACGTTCATTCCACTGGAATGAAGTGAGAATCCAAAATCTCAAGTAGAGCAGACCAAGATGCAGAGATGACCAAAAAGGGACTATTCGGACAAAACAACCCCAACTATGTACAAAATATACAAACCTAAACTACCGTTCATGGAAAAGAATACTTCAAGTGAAGTATAACTTCAAGAACTATCCATGAACTGGCAGTTCCAGAAGATCTTCTGTCATATCTTGGAGGAAGTACAAATCTTCATCCCACTTACCATTAATAAAAAATGGACCCAACCGGATTGCATTAAATTTCCCATGTTTCCCTTTATCTTCCACTCTAGCATTCCTCATTAAAAGCAAATCTCCATCTTTGAAACTCCTTGCAGTTTCCCTCTTGTCATACAAATTCTTTACTTGCAACTGCAACTTTGCATTTCTCTTTTTGGCTTCCCTCCTGGTTTCATGTAATTCTATAAGAGCTTCCACTCTCAATTGCATCTCATCATCAATTTCATTATCGTACATCTGGAAAAACTTATACATTTCCATTAAGTTATTTTGGGGCAACCTGGCATTTATCCCATAAACCAATTCAAATGGGGCACAACCTATTTCCTTCTTCACAGTTACCCTATCTTCCCAGACTGCTAATCTTAGCTTAGAATCCCAAGCCCTTTTATTCTGATCCAGGATTCTTTTAATAATCTTCATCAAGCTTTTATTGCTTGACTCCGCTTCTCCATTTCCATGTGGGTGGTATGGTGATGAATAAGAAATTTGGATGCCATGCTTCTCACAAAACTCTATGTATTCCTCAGATCTAAAACACATTGCATTATCTGACACAATCCTTTCTGGACATCCAAATCTAGTCAATATATTGCTCATCATATCCCTTAATGTGTTTACAATCTCTGCACCAATATCATAAACAACATTAACAATAACAAATAATATCATTTAATAGCTCAACATAATATGATAATATCGAATAGAATTAGCTATTCATCGACATTATCAGCTATTTGGAGCATGAGATAACTACAACACAATCCCAAGATAAAATAGGTCATTGATTTGCAAATTTTAGCAAGATCTAGGTAAAGACGAACAAATATTGAATCACACAACTTAGATTAGTGCCATATATCTATTGTGGGAATCAAATTCATAAGTATTCAAGGGTTTATGATAGATTTAACACATAGCATATACGATCCCTGATAACATTGCATTGCAATCTCATCAATATGTATTCTAACCCAATACTACTTATCAAATCCTTATACATAACATATCGGCCTATAATCCAATTTAAGCATTTTAATTAATTGCCCTTGTCAACAAATGATAGGGAGAAGGGATTGGTTTTGATGCGAGGAAACACCCTAGGGGAGGGATTAGTGTATAATTGTTCCAACATAGCTTGATGGAACACTGGATCTTTGCTCATGCTTGGGAAACCTTTCACCAAAAGATGCCATGAATGCACCTTACCCAAAGTATACTTTAGGACCTCCATGCATACAAACACAAGGATTGTCATTTATCATCTTGCAACAGTGGTACCTAAGATGATGGTACTACCCCTCCCTTGGACATTGCTCTCTTCTTACAATTGGATACATCAGTCCTCCTTTTGATTTTGTCAAAAAGATATGAAATGATTTCTAAGCAATGCCTTATTGGGTCAATGAGATCACCAAAAGTCTAGGACTTGTCAAATGAAGGTATATTATTGACACCTATCCCTTTGCTATTCACTTGTTAGGACTTAGTAATGACTATCCAAAGAGAAAATGAGATAGTGGCAACAACCATTTATATTATTTATCTCACTGCAATCCATTTCATGGCTATAGTCATGTTGTCACCCAGTGTAGATTTATTTTTTCAAATTCATAGATAACATGAAGACAAACTTGTAGCCTTTAATGGTACTACTCTTATTCATGACTATGCTCTATTCCCTTGAAGCACCATGATTTATGATGGTTTTTATGTTGAATATCTTCATTAAAACACCCCTCTGCAAGTATATGCCTTCACTATTATAGCCTATTGCTGGAATGGATGATCAATGGTATGAAAAGGTAAAAATACAACTATGCTTTGCTTCCTTCACTACTTGTTTCTAGTTGTTGATTGTTGATCATATGCACTTGTACCATTGTAATGCTTGATGTACTACATGAACCTGCATGGTTGTCTTGTAGCATAACCTCATAGTTGTTGTTCATATACACTTGTACTATGGCCTTGGCTTCCAAAATGAGACCTCTCCTGAATCATAACTACTTAATTGTCATTTGTAACTTTTTGTTTCTTGTATGCAATCATGATCCATGTTGGATCAATCATGATGACCAAAACCCCTACATGAAAGGTTATGAGCATAGCAATTGTATCTCGATCCCATGGCATGAGGGTTCCATCTTGTAATGACATGTTTTGAATAGGCATATTATCTATGTCAAGTAGAGTTGATGTTTCTTGAATGTCTTTTCCTTTTATGCCTTTCCTTAAAACATCATGCATTGAATTTTATCTGGCAACTTGTTCACCTAATGTTTGATTGTGAAGGCCTTTAATAGAGCCTTGTGCAACTTTAGATTTTTTTTTTGTTGTTGTCCTTCATGAGACCATTGTAGCATGCATTGTTGGTTGTCCTTATCAATGACAATGACCTTTATCTATTGCATTCACTTTCACCAGTACACCCATGAATGAATAATATGAATCCCCTTTTCCTCTTGTAGCTCTTGCAAAGGTGTTGTCCTTGTACTTGTATCATGACCTTGATTCAACCATTGCTCTTATTTTTTTGTGTAATAAATACACATAGTCTCCTTATTTTATCTTTATTGGACAGCCACCTGTCACATATGTGGGTGACCTAACAACCCACGTTCCTATGTGATGTGAGACTGTCCAATAGGGTTATGGTGAGAGGGGATTGACAACAACTTGAAATGCTTCCTCATTGTTTAAAAGATGCATAATTGAACTTGATGCATCTATGAAGTCACTTCCTTTATAAACAGATCATGGATCTTCTTAAGAATATTGAAGGACATATCAACATAGTATGTTGCATCTTTTGAATTTGTCCTTTCTTGTCCTGTCTTATGTTCCTTTCTTGTCCTATCTTATGTTACTTGTATTTTATGGTATTGGGAAAATCCTAAGGTTGGGGTTTTGTCTTTGACTGAATCACTCTATCTCTCTCCCCTCTACCCATAAACCTAAACCCTAAACCCTTGACCCTTAAACTCCAAACCCTTACACCCTCTACCCTCTCTCTCTCTCTCTCAAGTCTCTCCCTCCTACCCCCTCTCCTCTCTTAGGTCTTCCTCTATCTCTCCTCACTCC
>VDFB02047230.1:340285998-340325928 GCA_007258455.2 Sequoia sempervirens
GATATTTTTGGTCTTTTTTAGGACTTTTTATGATGTTTGTCTTTTTTTAAGACATTTTATGATGTTTTTGTCTTATTTTAGGACTATTTATGATGTTTTTGTCTTTTTTCAGGACTTTTTGTGATTGCCCAAACCATGTACGATACCCACTGCAGTCACATGATCAAAATTTTCCCCTAGTCAGGTCCAAGACTTAGCCAATTTTTAAGGGATGTGAAAGAGATATTCATGGGATACCAGATGGACAGTATATAGGACTTGATGTCAACCATTTGTCAACCATGAGAGGAAGGGTATGATGTCATGGTAGATGTCGTGGCAGTGACGAAAAAATGTATTTCATCCTTGGCCAAGACAGATAAAGTAACAGTAGATGGCAGAGCAATGATTGATTATGCATGGTGCCTGTTTGCCATATTTTCACCATGGTACTTATCCAAAGTGCCTGTTTGCCAAGTTTTTACTGTTGGACGAATTATTTCTCTTTACTATTTTTGTCATTTTTTAATTTTTATTTTTATTTTTTATTTTTTTTGGTGTCACCAAGGTGCCTATTTGCC
Organism: Sequoia sempervirens; assembly: GCA_007258455.2. NCBI lineage: Eukaryota > Viridiplantae > Streptophyta > Pinopsida > Cupressales > Cupressaceae > Sequoia > Sequoia sempervirens. Next base: position 340,286,559 of record VDFB02047230.1, read on the forward strand.
AGGTTTTCATTAGGGTGACGATTTTTTTTTATATTTTTCACTTTTTTTGTATTTTTTAAGGTTTTCAACTCGACTTTTTGATGTTATGCATAGAACTTGTGGAGATGTAAACTATTGATGGGCTCCGTCAATTGTTCACTGTCTGGGGTAGCTAGTTGATACGCTCCAAAACCAAAAGAGGATATGATGACGTAAGGACCCAACCAGTTTAGTTCAAACTTGCCGGGCTTTTCTCTTTCTGTCAGGTTCTTAGGGTTTTGCATGAGGACTAAGTCACCAATGTCAAACTTCTTGACCATGACTCTCTTGTTGTAACTATGACAGAGATGGTTGTGATACACTTGTAGATGGTTCAAGGGATTTTTCCTTCTTTCCTCTAACATCTCCAGCTCATGTAGGCACAACTGTCTATACTCCTCATCATCGGTCAAACCCTTTAGGGAGACTCATAAGAAAGGAATTTCAACCTCGATGGGAAAGATAGCCTCAGCTCCAAAGACCAGGGTGAATGGAGTGGCTCCCGTAGGCATACGAATGTTGGTGCGGTAAGCACACAGAGCAGGGTTGAGATGAATATGCCAGTCACAACCAGTGTCATTAACAGTCTTTTTTAGGATTTTAATAATGGTTTTATTTGACGCCTCGGCTTGACCATTTCCTTGTGGGTAATACAGAGAGGAAAAATGATGTTGGATATGAAATCACTCACATAACTCATGAACATCTTGGTTCTTAAACAAACATCCATTGTCAGTAATAATGGATTGCGGAAGACCATATCGAAAAATGATGTAGTTAAGAATGAATTTGGAGATTTGTTTGATGGTTATGTATGTTAGGGGGATGGCTTCAATCCACTTTGTAAAATATTCAGTGGCAGTTATGATGATTTTTTGGCCATTAGACAAGGTAGGATGGATCTTTCCCACAAGGTCGAGTCCCCATTACGTGAAGGGCTAAGGAGAAGTGATCGATTGAAGCTCTTGTGCTGGATCATGAATCAAATCATTGTGAAACTGTCATTGGCAAGAAGTCCTGACATATTCTAGTGCATATTTCTCAATGGTAGGCCAATAGTACCCAAGTCTCGTTATCTTGTTGGCCAGAGTAGGACCACTCGAATGAGACCCTCATGTACTTCGTGTAAGGTTGTGCATGTTTCGTTGGTGTCGAGACATCTAAGGAGGGTGTTATCAAAGCTACAACGATAAAGGGTGTCACTAATGATGGCATATCTTGTTGATTTTTGGATAAAATACTTCCTCTAGTTATTAGATAGATTAGGGGGAAGGGTTTGGGACTTAAGGTAGTCATGAATATCTTGGTACCAGGGAGAATCGAGACCAACAAGCTCACAAACCATCTCTGATTTTGGAATGTCATAGGCAGGGACCAACAGTTGTTCTACCAAGAACTCTAGCTGAGACATGTTGCTTGGAATGTCGAGGAGAGAGTCGATCATAGCCATTGCATCCACTGCCTTATTATGTGCTCTCAGAACTTGCTCAAAAGTCACAATGTGAAAATATGTTTGAAAGATGTCAATCATTTGTTTATAGGGCATTAGTTTCTCATCTTTTGTGTCGTAGTTATCATTAACCTAATTCATGACCAGCTGAGAATCCCCATAGACATGAAGTGTTCTAATTTTCCATTTTATTGCCATTTTAAGCCCTGTAACAAGTGCCTCATATTCTGCCACATTATTTATGCATGGGAAATCTATGTAGAAAGACTTAGGAATGGAACCTCCTTGAGGAGTGATGAATAGTATTCCAACCCCCGAGCCATGATTAGTATGTGATCCATCAAAGTATAACCTCCAAGGTGCCTTAGGTTTTGTGTGAAATATCGACTCATCTAGGAAATCTGTCACTAAGGGATGATCACTTTGCATAGGCACGTCTACCAGTTGGTCTGCAATTACTTGTCCTTTGATCACTTTTCTTTCTACGTATTGGATGTTGTATTCACTCAGAATCATGACCCATTTTTCCAGATGTCTTGTTAATGTTGCACGACTCAACAAATATTTGAGGGGGTCAATCTTTGCTACCAACTATGTCTGATGGCTTAACATATAATGTCTTAGCTTCTGAGTTGCAAAGACAACTACTAGACAAGCGCATTCAATTGATGTGTAATTCAGTTCATACCCGACTAGTGTTCGACTGATATAATATATGGCCCTTTCCTTTTCTTCTTGGTCGTTTTTTGCTAGTAATGCCCCCAATGTTGAAGTAGTGGCAAAGATGTATAAGATCAAAGGTTTTCCGTGAATGGGAGGCATAAGGACTGGCGATGACAGTAGGTAGTCTTTTATTTTTTAGAAGGCTTCTTGGCATTTATCTATCCACACAAAGGGGATACCTTTTCGCATAAGATATTGGAATGGTTGACACTTTTCAGCTAATTGTGCTATGAAGTGTAGGATAGATTGCAGCCTGCCTTGTAATGTTTTGAGTTCACTGATTCCTTTAGGAGGAGGCATGTCCATTATGGCTTTTACTTTTGTTGGATCGACCTCAATGCCTCTTCAAGACACTATGTATCCCAAAAAAATTCCAAATGCTACGCCAAAGACACATTTCTTAGGATTCAATCTGACCTTATATTCTTCTAGCCTCTTAAAAATAGTATCTAACACTTTTAAATGATCTTTTCTTGTTGTTGATTTAGCCAAAAGATCATCTATGTAATCTTCCATTATCTTATGCATCATGTCATGACAGATTGTGGTCATATCCCTCTTATATGTGGCGCCTACATTTTTAAAACCAAATGCATGACATTCTAGCAGTACATACCCAAAGGGCAAGTGAATGTTGTTTTATGTTGATCTTCGGGGGCAATACGAATTTGATTATATCCCAAGAAACCGTCCATAAGGGACAACATCTCATATCCCACAAGGGATCACAATGATATCTATATTTTGTAGGAAATCATCTTTGGATGCCTCCTAGTATTTAAGTCTCTAAAAATTCATATAGACCAATCAACATCCCATTTAGCTTGTTATCGTGGGTAACGGTTAGATATCCATTCAACATAATCAATAGGACCGTATACCAACGTTTCTTCCACTCTACTCTGGATCATAATAGAGTGGGCTGAGGGGATTTTGCATAGCTTTTGCTTAACTTGGTTTTAGTATTTAGAAATACTTTGTAGATGGTAATCTGTCTGGTCTAGTCCCAGTATGTCATCGGTGTATTCATGCTAGTTGATTTTATGGTTGGAAAATAATTTTTGAAATTTTTTTTTCTCTTCTTCAATCAAGGATGCAACAAAGAGGACCATTTTGAGATCTTCTATGGTTGATATTTTTCCTTCTATGGTGTCCTCTATGAGAATAGCTAATTTCTCTTGAGTTATGGGGAGAAATTCCAATCCTCCATCTTTGGGTGCCTTAGAGAGTTTTTCACCCATAGATACATCCTTTGTTTTTACTTTTGTCATCAAGGTCCTTGGGGTTTTCACCTAAAGACGCTTCATTTTTTGCTTATTCTTATTTTAATTTTCCAGGACTGAGGATCTTTCTGAGTAGCCTACTGTAAAATAAGCTACACAATCTAGGTCAATAGTGAATCCTTCCTTGTGATCACCACTGGGTATGCCCTCATGTAATCCCATAAACTCTGCAATGGCCTCATCATTCTGAAAGGTGTCCAGGATTGGCGGGCCTTGTTGGTCTGAATTGATTAATCCTGGATAAACTAGGGAAATTCCATCGTCAGCGTTGGTGAATTGAGGGGAGGATGTAGAAAGCATGCAGATGGATTCAAAGATATTGTAGATGAAATTATCATCATCCAATTCCACATCGAACTCTATCCCATATTCCCCTTCACTTGTCTCATATTCATTGTCAAAGTAGGGGATAAATGACTCAGAGCTATGGTTGTCAGTGTCATCTAGCAATTCAGATGTATTCAACTGATGGTTATTAGATTCAGATGGTAGGGCTTGTATGTCATGGGGAAGGGAAATGGTGCTATGACTATTTGGTGCTTGATCGATTTTAAATGTTTTCCAAAAAATTTATTCAGAGTTAAGCTCTCCAGCTTCAAGGAACAAATCATCAAGGCAACAGTCACTTAAGGATCGTTGGGAGCCAAATTCCCACTCTTGGGATTCAATTTTCATAAAGGATTCCTTGATGGTCTTGACACTTTCTAAAGCATGCACTCACTCACTCAAAAGTCCATTGGTATGTCGGTCATCATTGTCAGGCAATCCATACCCTAACCCAAGATACTTTGGTATTTTGAAAGGTTTTATGGGCTCTCTTCATCCAGTTTTATTTCTGCCTAGGCCACTAGTCCATCATAGCCCTTAGCCTTCATTATGTCATATCCCTTGCCATATTTCTTAAATGGTAATGGGGGTAGGTCTGCCATTTCTTTATAGAGCCATCCTATAATACCAACAAGGTCCTTGTTACTCATGTCTCCCCATTTGATGAAAACTGTTTTTGGTGGAACTTTGAAAATTTCTTTGGGTTCCATTCTAAAACATGGCCGACCATAGACCTTCGTAGAATTCGGTATTGTTGTGATGCTATATGTCGTATGTAGTCTAAATTATCCACATCCAAGGTCCTAAATATTGACATTAGACTCATCCTTAGGGTTTGAGGAAGATGGTGACGTGGTGGACGATGTGGACGGAGTGGACATGGAAGATGATGTGAGTGTGGATGGGTCAATGTATTTAGAGGAAGAGCAGCCAGGAACTTCTCGGTTGATGGGCACTCAGTTTTCAGAAATACCCCTTAGGTTGGTGCAATGTTGAAAAGGGTCGAGGTCTCCATATATGGTGATTTTTGTGCCATCAAATGGGACTTTTAAGCATTGGTGATATGTAGAGGGAATGGATTTTAGGGCATGAATCCATGGGAGGCCGAGCAAGATGTTGTAAGGTAATTCTAGATCCAGGACCTGGCAAGTTGTATCCACAATGACTAGTCCCACTCTGATAGGAAGAGAAATAATGGCTCGTGAAGAACATTCTCCATCATCATATGCTTTTATAACTATACTCTTTGTAGGGTCTACGCATGCATCAAAAAATCCTAGAGCCTTAACCAGTTTTAAGGAGCATGTGTTCAATCCTGCTTTGCCATCTACTAAAACTCTTCTAACCTTGTGCTTATGGATGAAAGTTTCAATGTGTAATGCATCATTATGGTTTGTCTTGGGTGACGAATAATCCTGATCAGAAAGGGTGACATGATGAGGTGTAGTGAGGTATCCCATCATGGTCTCAAATTGGTTGACATCAATATCCTTAGGGACGGATGACTCTTGCAGGGTTTTATCCAAGATAGCCTTATGCATGGGAGAAATGTGAAGCATCTCGAGTATGGAAATCTACGTAGGGGTTTTGCCTAACTAATCGATAAGGTTAAATTGACTCTTAAGTTGCCACTACTTTGCAGATGATCCAGGTTGTGATTGCTTAGGAGATGGACCAGGTATGGTGATTTTAGGTTGCCTAGCAAGAGACGGACCAACTATGGTGATCTTGCCACTGCGAGTAGTAGCATTGTATTGAGGTGCTCTTTTGACTATGTTGGTATTGACACATTTGTTATCAGTTCAAACATTGTTTATAGTAGGTCCACCGGAATAGTCATACTTGGCGCGGACATAATTGGCTTGATTATTGTTTGTCTTAGGACTTGACATGGAAGTGTTATTAGAACCATGGTCTTGCAGTGGGTTTTTATGAATGGTATGATCTAAATTAGAGGCAAATTATGGTCCACCTACCTCAATGATATGATTCTTGATAAGGTCTTGTACCAAATTTTTTAGTTGTCGATAGGAAAGTTTTATGTCCTTTTTCTTGATGATAATCACAAAATGCATTATCATCCCACCATGTTGGTTTGAATTGTCCTGGATCATATGGTTTTGTTTCTTGACGTGTGATGACACCATTCTAAAAGCCTTTATTGAGGACTTCCTCAAGGGGCTCACTCAAGGGAGTGTATGTGTGACCCTTGGGGAATTGTCTTATCTGACGGTATTGTCCTTGATTGTGACTATTTTGACCATTTTGGTTGTTTGGGGTAGCATTGGTGGGGGGTATCAATATCATTGTTGGTTTGTTTTGTAGTTAAACCCCTTTTAGAGCTAGTACAAGACCCATGGTGTTTACAGCCTTGGCGTCAACAACACTGTCATTGGTAACATGTTTATTTTTGACCCAGTACTTGTTTTTGTCAGTGGGAGGGTTTACGTTTGCATTTTTAGGACCATACTTTAGTTCTCCTTTTGCAATAAGATCTTTCTCAACCTAGATGCCCTTTTCGACTAGGTTTGTAAAAATTGTGCAACAATGAACTTGTAATCCATATTTCAAGGGGCCCAAAAGTGTTTGAACAAACATGTCAACCTTTTATTTTTTAGGTATGTTGATGTGGAAACGACTAGCTAGACTTCTCCATCTTTGGAAGAACGGGATAAAATTTTCACCCACACCCTCTTGCGTGAGAGTACATAGGCTAGTAATAGAGGTGTCCATGTCAATGTTATATGAGTATTTTTTTATGAACTTGTGTTTAAGTTCGTCCCATGTTTTGATATCCTTTTGAGTGGAGAACCATTCAAGGGCAGGACCTACGAGACTTATAGAAAAGAGTCTCATCAAGTACGTTTGTTCATAGGCGACATTCATACAGTTGGTCATGAATTCTTAGACATGTTTGATAGGGTTTGTCTTTCCTCTGTATTTGGTAAAATTTGGTGACACATATCCCAGAGGAAATGGCAGCATGTATAAGTTCATGTCAAAGGGGTACACGGATAGATCATATGACACTTCTAATTTCTTGGCGGATATTTGAATGTTTTCTATGGTCTTCTCTAGACCATCAAATTTGCTTGCAAGGCATCGATTATAGGGTTATTTGTGGCATCATACATTGGATTGATTAGTAAACCATGGGTCCCCATTTGTTGTGAGTGGATGTTGGTGTACTGTTGAGGGATGTGTTGTTGTGATATGTATGATGTGTTTTGGTTTGTGTGTTGGTACTGAAAGTTCAGATTGGGGATGTGTTGATGGGTATGAATATGGGATGAATATGTCAAAATGTGTCCCCCAACCATTTGGGTCGATATTTGGGGAATATGGTGACCAGGAATATTTTGGTGTCTAATAGATCCCATAGGTTGTGTGTTTTGATTGCCTTGTGGGGGTTGTTGGAATTGTCTCGAAGGAGTATTCATGTTTTGTCCTTGGAAGGGGTTGGTATTAAACTATGTTGACGTGTTAACATTAGTTTGTGGTCCTTGAATAAGGAGACGTCGTTTACCTCCACCCAAATGATTAAGTGAGGTACCAATGAGAGGATTTGATGAGGATGAACCCATGGTACTAGATGTAGTTGTAAATGGGGGATTTGAACGGCTTGATGATTCCCCCAAGGCATTTACCAAAGTGGTAAATAGAGGATTGGAATAACTTGCCCACATTGTCGAGGACCCAAAGGTGGCTCCAGCCAATTATGACAATATTGTGGATAGTGTAGGCAATGTGACAGATTGTGTACCTCCAATGGATGTTGCGTTGATTGAATTAGAATTGTTTGGAATGTTGGAGGTAGCACTCATGGTAGTTGTGACATTTTGTGAGGTAGCATCAAAAAAGGTATTGTTTGTGTTGTTTGGAGGTTGACCACTATTGGACATGTTATTTGTGTTGTTGACATTATGGTCAGGAGATGTTGGTCTCAAAGTATTAATGTTGAAACCACAGGGTAATTTAGCCCCTTGACTTAAAAGTATGGCCAAATATTTGTCTCTGTCATATAAAACCATTTGTTCTACGAAATGGGCTGCTTCTGGATCTTGCGCTGCTACCTCTAGGTTTTCCTCAAGTCTTTGTCCATATTCATCTTTACGTAAGAATGGTTCAAAGGGGTTGTTTGATGAGGATGGTATGGTCATGAGAGGTTGAGTATTTGTGTCCCTAAATGGGTTGTCAAAATTCCAATTTGAGTCATAATTGTGATTGGTGACATTGGAATTGGAGTCTTGTCCAAAGTTTTCCATTTTTTGTTTCTTTCTTTGGAGTCTAGTTTCCACCATAAAAGGAAATTTCTCAAATGAAGATGATGAGAATGATGACTAAATGCAAGGATGACACTAGCCTATGGTTTTTTTTTTCTTTCTTTCTAATAAAGGATGCTAATGCAAGATTATGTTTATGGATTTTCGATAATAAGGGATGACAATGCAAGAATGTTTTCTAAATAAAATGGCCAATGTAAAATGATGACTAGGATGACAAGTTATGAAAAAAAAATTGAATTTTGGGAATAAAGGATGACAATGCAAGGTGGTGATGATGTTTTCCTAAGTGATGAAAGAAAGATGACAAGGTTGTCAAGGTCAACGTGCAAAATGAGGACTAAGATGATAATGTTGACTAAGGACTAAGATGATTAATGCAAATTCAAGGTTGAAAATGAGGACCAATATTTGGAGAAAGGTTTGCCTAACCACTCTAAGCTTGAATTATGTCTCAATTTAGGTTATCAAAGGAATTGCTAAGGGGACTAAATGACAAGGTCGAAATGACGAGTGAGCCTGCCTAACTAGACTGTTGAGTTGGAGGTTCTCACAAAAAAGGACAATGACCGAAAAGAGGAAATAATGACTAAGTCCCAAGATAACCTAGTTTTGAAAACAATTGTTTTGCAAAGTGTGGAGATTTGGTCTAATCCAAAGTTTTCCAAGATTGAGCCTAAGGACATGTTTATGATATAAATGACGATTATGATGCCTAGGCAGTGCAACTAAAAATTTGAAAATTTAACCTATGGTAAAAAATGCAAGCTAGTGAATGCAAATGATGAATGTTTTGAGCAATTTCAATTCTGGTTTTATGACAGAGAAGTCTAAAAAAAAAGGTTTGACAGTAGGCTAAAATGTTTGGACCTGAAGTTTTGGTAAAAAAATCCAATTTGTTTGAAGTTGATTGTTTGTTTCCAGATGTGTGAATGTTGTTTGTTTCATTTCAATATCTAGAAAACACTTGGAAAGCATGACATTTTGAATGTAAACAAACACAAAAGAGAACAAGTACAACCCTATGGTTAATCCAGGACAATATCTGCTAGATTCCACGTGGGTTTCCCCAACCGCATATCAGTAGCGTGTGAATTCAGAAGCTTGGTTGCACGGGCCCCCCCTTACAATGCACTCTCTTCTTAGGCCAACCAAGCTTCCAACCCCCATGAAACTCCCATGGCAGATTGATCACATCTACTATAGACTACGAAGATGTGGATGCCTTCACATCAACTGGTGCTGCGCTAGCAAATAGTAGGTTTTTAGCTACTAAACAATGGTGTTTAATTTGGGACCCCCGTTCAAGTGGCCATACATAGGGCACAAGATTAAGCTCCATTCAGGAGGCACTCCAAACTAAAGAGGTTAAGCTCAACAGGGTTTTGGGGAGTACTGCTTGGTCCGTATGACACATCTGCACTCGTATTCTAAGGTTTTCCCTTAAGATTCACATTTATATACCGGTCGGGGGTAGCTTGGCTTTAGCTCCATTGTCGATTTGAGTCACCTAGAGGTGATGAAATCCCTTGGCAGGCCCAATTTCTAGAGGCAATAATCATTTCTCTTACACCCAGGATTGCATGATTGTGCAAGGGGAGAGGATACTTCGGTCATTGCATCAAGGTTACATAGGGACAAAGTGGGTATGGCTTTCTAATCACCTAGTTTGCACAGGGTGAGAGCATAGTCACCTACCACTTTCAAACACAGTCAGATAGATTTGAAAGCATGTTCATTTTATTGTACCAAATGAAATGTTTTCTAATCTAAAAAAATCACAAGCACAATGTTTAGAAGTGATAGTCTTGGACACTCGAACTTGCAAAATCACAAGTTAGAAATTTTTATCAAGTTGTCTTGGATCCACGAAATGTAAATGCCACACACTACCAACAAGGATTAGTAACCAAAAATCTCTAATCTAAAACATACAATCTATTAAAATCCTAAACTAAATTAAAAATTAAAAATCTAAACTAAATTAAAAAGTTAAAAATCTAAATTAAATTAAAAATTAGAAATATAAACTAAATTAAAAAGTTAAAAAAAATCTAATCTAAAATCTAATAAAATCTAATTTAAAAATCTAATTTAAAATCTAATCTAAAATATAACGAAAAGCTAATTTAAAAATCTAAAAAAAAATCTAATTTAAAAATCTAAAAAACATTTAAATAAAAAAAATCTAAAGAACATCTAACTAAAAGCTAATTTAAAAATCTAAAAAACAAATCTAATTTCAAAATCTAAAAATTCTAATTTGAAAATCTAAAAAAAATCTAACTAAAAGCTAATTTAAAAATCTAAAAATCTAACTGAAAAATCTAAAAAAAAATCTAACTAATAATTTAAAAATAAATATCTAATTAAATTCTAATTAAAATTATGAAATCTAAATTAAAGAATTTAATTCTAAACTAAAAATCTAAAATTTAATTTAAAATCTAAATTAAATTAGAAAAAGTTAAATTTAAACTAACTTAGAAAGATTAAAAATCTTAAATCTAAATTTACATCTAACTCTAAATTAATTTAAATGAAATTAATCTAAATTAATAAAACTAAAGCTAATGAAAACTAAAGTTAATGAAAATGACGTTTCCAAATGCGAATGTGTCACGACAGGGCTTTTGCGTCTCAGAATGTTGTGATTGCGTTGTTTTGTACCTGTACCTGCAAAAACAAAAAAAGGAGACCGAAAACCATACAGAAATCTGCAAGAAAAACGTCGGGTTCACCAATGTATCAATGGGTTATTTTTAGGTGGGTTAGCAGATTAGAGTACAAAACAAAACCCAAAGAAACTATGGAATACAAAGAAAGCAAATGAAATAAACAAGAATGATTATACAAATTGTCTTTGAAGTCGCCATGAATCACCTCTATAGCCCTTCTAACTTGCTACAAATGTAATTGTTTCCCTCAGATTTGAGTGTGTGAGTAATGACTATGACAAAGACAATGTCCAAAGCAAGGTTTGAAGGATTTGATGACAAAATGTCTATGACAAATGACAAATGACTATGTGTATGACAAGTAATCAAATCAAATAAGCTAAATGCAAAGTAAGTTCTAAGCATGAATGTCTATAATGATGAAGTGGTGCCAAAATATGAGTACAATTGACATTTTATAGAAAATGCAATTTTGGATAGATGGACGAAATTGAAAGCTGACAAAGCCTAAAATAAGTGGATGGGATTTCATGTGACAATCCTTAATCAAGGTTAGGGCAAAATTATTAAATGAGTGGTCAAGATGTCATTTGAGAAAATCAAATCGGCGGTCAAGAATAAATGTGATAATTAACTAAAAAGATAAAGATTTCTAAAAATAAGAAGATAAAGACTGCTTGATTTATAAGATTCAAAAAATTAAGAGGATAAAGGTTGAATTGAAAAGCAGATTTGAAAAATCAAGAATTTGCTCAATTACTTGATTTTTGGAAGAAGATTACCATTTTGAATTAAATTAATTCAAAATATGGATTTTGTGTGACAATAAATAAACAAAATAAAATTTATTTATTTAATAATCATGAAGAATGCAAGAGACATGAATTAATTAAATAATTATGAATTATTTAATTAATAGTAGAATGTGGACCAAGGACATAATTAAATGTCATAATTATGCTAGGACGAAAGTGGTAAAAATAGAGCTTGCAGGCCTAGGTCATTTTTATGTGTCTACACAATCAATAACATGGTTATCGCCTAATATGTACTTCTTAAGGTAAAACACATGGATTATAGCAAGAGCTAGCGGCAAAGCAATTCCATATGCAACAGGGTTGACTTCCTCGAGAACCTTGAAAGGACCAACATAACATGGAGCTAGTTTGGATGACTTTCCAAACTTGATAGAACTCTTATGAGGTTAACTCTCAACAAAACCTTTTCCCCTACTGAGAAATATCTAGGTACTTGCTTGGCATATGCATAACATTTTTTCCTATCATTAGCTTCTACTATCCTCTGCTCAATGATACCAACTTGTTCCTCCATCTCCAATAACATTTTTGCCCCAATGCTTACCTTATCCTCTAGCCTATTCCAGCTTACAGGGGTTCAAACTTCCTGCCATACAATGCTTCAAAAAAATCCATCTGATGTAGAGAAATGAATTAAACTAAACTCTCTTGACACTTTCCATACAATGATTCATTAGCAACAATGACTTTGATGCATCCTAGTTCAACTTTGGAACATTGCTAAGTAGCCTAATGGGCATTCAACAAATAAAGCAACATGAAACATGAGAATATTGGATTGTACAATCCTCTTACAACATATTTGATTGATTTTCCACCCATTCAAGAACAATTAATGCATAGATCTTACTAAACCCTCAAGTAACTTAGGGTTTTATGATTGTTTTCTCATAATGTGAACACACAGACTTATATAAATCCTCCAAAAATGTAAACTATGAATTTTCCTTTAAAGGGTTTTTAGAAAATATTCAAACAGAGATCCTCACCAATTTTTGGAAAATTTGGATTGTTAAAACAAAATATATGAATTTTTCAAGCTCCCTAAAAACCCTAGTTGCTAAACAAGGCTGTCAAGTCTAAACCAGTCATAACTTTTGTAAAACTTAATGAAATCAACCCAAAAAAATCATTTATCTCTAAACACGTAGAAAAATCTTTTCCAATTGGTTTCAAGCCTATATTGTGCCGTACAAGTCCTTACCAAGCAAGTTTTTGTTGTCTTTTCGGTAAAAAATTGCAACTATTAACACTAAAATGGCCATAACTTCTACAAAACACAATGAAATTTCATCAAACCAAAATAATTTGAAATATTAAGACATTCTTCAACTTCTTTAATCACTTGCAGGTCTGTAAAAATCCGTACAAGGCTATACAAACATGATTTATAAGATGTTACACTAGAAAACTTAAGGAAAAATGTGGCAAAATGAAGTTTTTCCATTCCAAAACTCTTCCCAGCCTTTCTTGGCATGTGAACACCTCTATTACATTGAGTTACAACCATCCATAACTTTGAAATCAACTTCTAACTCCCTTAAACCAAAAATGCAAAGTTTCAAGCACTTTTTTTTGACAACATTTTACAACTTTTGATAACTTTTACATCTAATCATCAAAATGATGCCACATGACTTCAAATGGTCCAAAATGGTCCTGGAAAATGACCTTATTAGCACAAAGCAACATAAATCAACCCAAAACCAATCCTTTACCAAATGACAACAAATGTACCCAAAATGGATGCCCCTACATCACCATCTTGATTGTAGAATGATATAAGTTATTGTATGCAAACTCCACCAAGGGTAGGTAGTCTTCCCACTTGTATTGTTGATCCATGCAACACATCCTCAATAGAACCTCTAACACTTTGTTTACTCTTTTAATCTTTCCATCTATTTCTAGATGATATGTTGAACTTATGTTCAACTAAGTTCCAAACGAAGAAAACAAGGTTTGCCAAAACCTAGATGTCATACGAGCATCCCTATACAAAATAATCTTCTCAAGAATTCCATGCAACCTAAACACATCTTGAATAAAATTTTGAGCTATAATAGGTGCTCCATCAGTTAGGTTTCTTGGTATAAAGTGAGCCACTTTTGTAAGCCTATCCACCACAACTAGAATGGCATTGTGCTCATTCCTTGACATTGAAAGACCTTACACAAAATCCATGTTAATGATTTTCCATTTACTTTCTAGAATTTCATGAGGATACAAAAGACCTACAAGGTGATAGTGTTATGCCTTCACCCTCTAACATTCTAAATAACTTGCCACAAACCTTGCAACATCCCCTTTCATCCCTTTCAAAAAATACAATGGCTTCACATCAGCCAACATCTTAGTAACTCTAGGGTTTCTGGAATATGGTGTGGTATGAACATCATTCCATACTAGATTCCTCAATTCCATGGAATTAGGTACGTAGATTTTCCCTTTAAATCTTAGCAAACCATTGGATTCAAAGTGAAATCCCTCATACCTTGGGTCTCGTGGATTAACTGAGAGTGCTTGCTTAACATGCTCATAATATTCATCACCCTTGGATTCTTGCAACACTCGACCCTTGAAATTGGTTTGAATTGATATCATGGAGGAGATATGCCTCCTATGAATTAAGGCATTTGTAGCCTGATTCTCCTTTCCCTTGAAGTATTTGATGTTGAAATCATAGTCAAATATCAATTCCAACCACCTTCTTTGCCTTGCATTTAGATTTGGTTGAGTAAACAAGTACTTTAGACCATGATGGTTGGTCTTTAGTTCAAAGGTTTTCCCAACAAATAGTGTATCCACATCTACAATGCATGAACGACAACTGCTAACTCCAAATCATGTGAAGCAAAATTTTGTTCACAAGGCTTCAACCTCCTTGATTCATAGGCTATGAATTGCTCATCTTGCATCAACACACCACCCAAACCTTCTCCTGATGCATCAGTGATAACAATAAAGTTACCATCTGGATCTGGTACTTTCAATATCAGAGTTGTGGTCAATCTCTCCTTGAATTGATCAAATGCCACTTGGCATTTCTTTGTCCATTCAAACTTCTTCCCTTTTCACTATAAAGAGGTAATAGGAAAAGCTATTATGGAATAGTTTGCAACAAAATTTTGATAATAACCTGCCAAACCCATAAAAATTCTAACCTCTAGCACATTCTTAGGCATTGGCCACTCAAGCACCGCTTTTATTTTGGTTGGATCAACTGCAATCCCATCCACTAAAATCACATGGCCCAGATATTGTACTTCTTTCTGAAATAAAGTACACTTAGAGAGCTTCCCATACAACTTATGCTCTCTCAAACATTGGAGAACAATCTCTAAATGCTTGAGATGATCCTCTTTGTTTTTGGAATAGATAAGGATATCATCCAAAAATACCAATACATTTTTTCCAAATAGTCTTTGAAAAACATTATTCATTAGGTTCATGAATGTTGTAGGTGCATTCGTCAGTCCAAAAGGTAGGATCGTGAATTCATAATGACCATATCTTGTCCTAAAATTTGTTTTAAAAATATATTCGTCCTTGATCCTTAGTTGGTGATAACTCGAATGCAGATCAATTTTCAAAAATACAGCCACCCCTCACATCTAATCGAAGAGATCATCGATACATGGCAAATGATACTTATTCTTTATCATTTCATTATTAAGCAAACAATAATCAATGCACAAGCGTAGTGTACCATCCTTCTTTACAAAGATTATAGGTGTACCCCAAGGTGAAACATTGGGTTTGAACAGTCCCTTGGACAACAATTCCTCTAGTTGATCTTTCAAATCCATTGATTTTGTTGTGGTCATCCTATATGGTACTTTAGATATAGGCTCCACTCTTGGAACTATGTATATAAAGAAGATGAACACTCTCTTGGGAGGCAATCCAAGTAGTTCATTTGGAAATACATCTACAAATTTCTGTTGGATAGGATATTTCTCCATAGATCCATCTTTCCAGATTCCACCACCTCACCTTCTTCAACATCTTGGGGGTCTTGAGGTCTATAATATACAACATCATATTGAGAAATGAACCCATTATATTCCTCGAGTTTCTCCATTTTTACTGCAAAGAGTCAACAACCTTGCTTCTTCACCCTATGCATTTATATGGCAGAGATCTACTGCAACTTAAATTCTCTTGGTGTTCCTTGCAAGAACACCCAGTTACCTAGATCATCTAAATATTCCACTATTTTTGAATGACAATCTACTCTGGATTTGTGCTTCCACAACCAATTCATCCCTAAAATAATATCATAGGAACCTAGGGGTAACCCTAGGAATAACCCTACTAACCTCTTATGTTCTAATTGACATATTCATAATAGCACTATAGGATAGCAACATATTCATTTTTCCTTCTTACTTGCAATATCCATATAGACTAACAAACTAAGTATAGTTCTAATAGCATTTAAGTCGTACATAATTTAACATTATATAAAAGCATTCCCAATAATAAATTATCAATAATTTGAGACTCACTCAAGAATCATACAAGTATATTCCTTACTAGGAAATAACTAATTCATACTATTAAGCATATCATGCACTTAAACACAATCTTTCCCAAGCAAACATTTGCAACAAATAACCTTTCAAGTAAAGATAATATAAAGAATTCAACATGCCTAGATATAAGTTCCCACTTGATAATGTTGTTTCCAACTTAGGTTTCTATGTACCACAAATGCTTCCTCCCAAAGATAAACTATTCTTCTACAAACCTTCTCTCAAGAATTCATAGCCAACTAAACTCACATATAAATCACTCTCTTGCACTAAAAATACCTGCTATAAGCTTGCATAAAATTTGTAGCAAAGTAATAGTAGAGAAAATAGAATAAGTGTATATTAAATGAAGAATATAGATCCTCTATTTATAATTTAGTTTGAGCTTCCAATGGCTACAAACAAGGTACCAATATTGTCACCTTCTTATTCCAATGGATTAACTCAACAAATAAAAGAAGAGATGGCAAGTTTTAAAATAGTGACTCAATACTCATGCACAGCTAGTCGTCCTTCCCTTTGTGACAACAGGGTTTTTCATTTATATAAGCAAGGTTTATGTTTCCCTAGATCAAATTACTTCAATGAACTTCCTATTAACTTATTCACATATTCATTATTTGCCTCATACATTGGCAAAGAAGTTATAGAACAATCTCATTGTATGCAAACTTCATAATATGGAGCCACTTTTCCCACATGCCCCTATTCCTTTGTTTATTGTTTAAAGACTCGATCAATACTTTTGTTCTCATGTTCCACTTACCACCCAACATAATGCATTGAGTTGACAATTACAAACTTGGTTTGTTTTAACTTCCACGTGCCATATGTTGGTGCCCTACCTTTTACACATTAAATCAATGTTATGTTTCCATATGTAAAGTTTATTAATAATGTCGTATCATTTAAACATTACACTCTATGCTTATCATATACAATGCACTATTTCAAATACTTTGCGCTATGTAAAACATCAAGCACTATATATATACATATACATATACCAATGCTATATGGTTATAAAATGTATTATTTTCCATTTGAATAAATATACATATATTTACATATTCCACATAATCATAATACATGTATATATATATGTGTGTGTGTGTGTAACTACATATGCATATATATATTCACATATATATAATTATCTCATATCATTATCTCAATATTCACATATAAACACATATAATCACAATCCATTGATCGACATATATACACAAAGTGTATATATACATATATATATATATATATATATATATATATATATATATGTATGTATGTACACACATCTAGATATATCTACATACATGTATATATATATATATATAATATGTCACCGAGTCATCCAATCGATATTCCCATGCATATAGGTAATCCATCCATGAGCATGCGTACATATGTCTATCTATGTATACTCGTGCACATATTTACTCATGTGTATGAGCTTATCATAGGCATATACATATATACATTTTATGTATATATCTCATCAATATAAATATGAACACACAAGAAAGAACTGACACTTGATAAGGAGACTCAATAACCTAATCTAAATCAAGATAATTCACAAACAAGATCATAACATCTTCTAAATCATGCATAACCAAGACTAGAGGTTACTTATTGTTTCCCAACTATCTCTATCAACTAGATCAAGTAGGAAGTGAGTGCGTGTATGCTCAGTTAGGTTCATCAGGGTTACCAAACCAAGTTCTTCTCCTTAGTGATACTCCCCCTCTCTTCTAGAGGCTTGAATCTATTTATGCATTCATCTTAGTACATTGCAAAAGTAGTTAGCTGCTAACAATACATTCATATGCAACATATATATATATATATATACATATTTCCATCTTCATAACATTATATAATAACAAATTGAATTAAACATTCATTGATCATATTCCATCAAAACTCATATAAAAACATAATCATAAATATATTAAAGCATTTAAACCCATTCAGGTAAATGTAAATAAGTAGTAACACAATGGGGTGTAACGAATAATTTATTTGCAACTTTTGCCCTAAGTCACCTTCATAAATTTTCTCACTACTTCACCAAAATCTGCCTTTATAATCTCCTAAAAATTCTTCATAAATTATGTCATAAAACTTTGATAAATCTACTCATATGTCTCTCATAATTCTTCTCACATGTCTTTAAAAATCTATAGTTAAATGCCTTTTAATTATGCTCTTTCGTGAATGATATTCAATGAATTTTTTGCCTTCAAATGATCTTCACATTCTCTTTAAATATTCTTACCAAAAGAGGCAACTTTTCAAAGCAACACATGTTGGCCTCCTGTAATGGTTCAATAACTAAGCCCTTAAAGCTATAAATTGGAGATTAGATATATGCACCAAGTAGTTATCTCGCTCATCATGAAGGTTCATTTCATTATCAACCTAGGGATGTGAACTTGAAATGGGTCAACACTATCTGTGCACTAGGACTCAATTGTAGTCATCCTTATCCTATAACTAGAAAGAAAATAGTATTGAAAGTAAAATGCTTCAAAGGAATTAGCATAAGTACTGAGCTTGAATCAACAACTAAAATGAATTGAAACGAATGACAAAAACAAAAAATCTCAGCAAACAGACAGGAAGTTACTTTGTCTGCCTTGGCTACAGGAACAGACACAGAACGAAATTCCAATGGCTGCAAGAACAAATAGCTGCTAAGACCGTAACTAATTACTAAACATAAAATTAACTACTAAACTAAATGGATGGAATCCTCACCAAGTGGACCCCCTTGAATGAGTCTTCCCTAAATCAACTTAGATGCAACAAATCAAAGTATCATTTTATTCGTTGAAAACATTGTTACATCATAACAACAACATGGATGTATTCCTTGAAATTGAAAATGAAAGTACAATACCAAAATGTCCAACTCATCAAAGAGGAACATCTTATCATTATTTATAAAAGGAAAGCTTATAAATAATCCTAACTAATTGGGCAGTCGACTCCAACAGACTAGGAGGACGCCATTTATTGAAAGCATGAAAAAGAGGAAGGAGGTTATGCATGCACAAGATTTACTTCAAGTATCCAACATAGCAACACCTCCTAAATCTACTCAACTAATACACATGGTCATTTAAATTCAAGTTATAACTTCCACACGAGCTGGAAGTTTCCCTCCATTGACCTCTTTAATGTCCATCTCTTTTTTACTCCTTTAGCAATCGGCCAGCTGGCATGAACTTCTTCCACCTCGCAAGCTTCATTTATATTTGCATCTTAATGTGAACCTGCATTATGACATTAGCATGCACAAGACAATTGTATATCCATAATCACCTTAGAATAAAATTCATTCAATCACATGTAAAATGAATATAGATATATAACATAACAGGTTAAAACCATCAAAAGTTACAGGGATGAGTTCATGCCCAAAGTTCATAAGTTTAGGGAAATAACAAAGTATTAGTAACCAGGTGTTAAAACCCCATAGTAACAATAACAAACATATGTTAAATCCTAACAAAAATGAGTCATTATTTGGACTCATCATCTCCCCCCAACCTAATGATCTGTTGGTCCTCTAGTAGAGGGAACTTGATTCCTTTTCCTTACCAAAGCCCTGAAATCACCAATTGTTGTCTGCCCTTGATCAACGTCTGTCATTTCTAAATTTGGATCCCAATAAAACCCTTGCTTGCTTTTTAGTCTGCCCCACCTTGGCCTCTCTATATCTACATCATACTGATAGGTTTTGTGGTTTGGTATTGGCCACAACAAAATAGGTGGCTAAAATATTAATGGGAGCCAATAGTGTTGCTTTGTCCTCCCAATATGTATATACCCTGATGCTTCATTTGCAACATGCATAATAATTTTGCAAGGAATGGGGTTCAATCTATTTTAATTGATCTGGCAAGTCATTCCATCTTTGTGATAAATATCCCAATACTTTCTTTCCTAGAGTGGCAGCTACTTGCTCATATTCTAGGTATGCTTCCTCCCTAGAAGGCATGATCCTCTTTTTTTACTATAGATTGTAAAGAAGTTTGTGCCATGTGTAGTAGATATCTGTAGGATTGTTTGATTCAACTCTTAGAGATAGGGGGTGTGGAGTTCTTTTTCTTTGTATAGTTTGAATTGTTGCCCACATCTGACTTCATTTTGAAACCATGACATTAATACCTTCAAGTGAACATCCCCAATATATAGCAATAGATTCCATTCATGGTCATTAGGAACAACATAATTGTGCAAATACAACTCACAAGGTAAATTCTTAATTTCAGGAGGAGAGGATTGGTAAGCTTGGAAAAATTCTTGTGGGGTTTCAATGGAAGGGTTTAGACCGGAAATGACCCTTGAAAACTTAAAAGAAAGATTACATTCCCTTAAATTCAATGCATATATACCCTTGGGGGAGTCCTACATTCCATAATTTGTGGTACTAAAGTCACCACATTATTTACCTTATCTTTTAATGCAGTAATCTTTGCATACTTCTCAATTTCTTCATTTTTCTTATTGATCTCTTCATGTAGCCTGAGTTTTTCCCTATTCCATTCTTCTTCTTTCTCTTGAATTTATTTCCATAAATCCAGGGCTACTAATGCCCATGAAAAATTAGGAGGTTTTTTCTTTCCTACTAAGATCTTCCCTGGCACTGGTTCTTGATGTTCAACTTGCTCTGCTTGCACTGGTTCCTAATGTTCAACTTGCTCTGCAACAACGGAGAGTTATGCCAATCCTATATTTTCCTGCCCCTTAGGAGCTTCTACCTTCTTTCCAAGTTTCCCTATGATTCTATGGCTCCTTTTTGGAGGCACACCAGTAGTAGACTTGATCAGTTTTGATTTCCTTAAAGGACTTTTATTTTTCCTAGCAGCTGTAAGATGCTCAGTTTCTTCAGTTTTCCACTTCCTAGGGCTAGGATTTTCCTTTCCTGGTTTTTGCTTCTTAGCCTTCCCTTTTGCTAATTTCTAATTTTCTCATTTTTGCTTCCTCCTTTCAAATAGCATCCCTAGTGTGAACTGTGGTTTTAGGGGAAACATCGACATTAGGGTCTGAAGATGAACTATCTTCATTCACATGCTCAAATTCAAAGGAACTAATTTCTACTGCAGGTTCTGTTGCAGGAGGGTTTGTGCTAGGAATTTCCCCAGAAGTTGAAGCTCCATGAGTGAATTTAATAACCCCTCATCCTCACTAACCCTATGAGTTAGGGGTTGATTTCTAAGACCCACATTTTCTAATATGAACTTCTTAATGTTCAAAAATTCATCCCATGACATATTGGACACATCTTACAAAGACTTTTCTACCAACAATTTAATCAAACAATGATGGGAAACATAGTTTTCCCTACCTTTCTTTGTCTCAACAAACATGATTGCAAGAATATTGTACATGACATTTGGCGCATTCATCCTCCTGCCATATCTCATGTAATTCAAAAGCTTGAAATGCACAGAATGAAGACAGGATTGGCAACCCTCGCAAGTAATGTATTTGATAATATAAATAGCAACTTATTTCCATGTTTTTAGTAAAGAAACTCTTCTTGTTCCTTGCTTGTCTATAACAAGTGGAGGATCACTAGGTTCGGTGAATTATGCTCTAGTTGAACTAGCATCCCTAGAAGCAAGGTAGGGTTCTCCTTCAACAGCTAAACCTGACACTTCAACAATCCTTTCTTCAGTGGCTATAACTTTTAATCCTTTCGCCATTGCCTCGCCATTAGAAAATGTTTGTGGAAATTCTAAGGTAATATCGTTATTGAAACTATTTAGATTTAGAAAGTAATCTAGCCAACCACAATTCCTGAATTCTTACTCATAGAGTGTAGCCTGTAGGATTACTTGGTGAACTGTTGGTTCATTTTTTATTAACTGACCTCCCATTGCCTCCACTCACACTCTAGAAAACACCTCTGTAAAGACTTCTTTCTTGCAATCCCTCAATCGAAAACCCAATTTCTTTGTCGCTCCCTATAATTCTCACAAATACTAACACCAATGTCATATGACTTCTCAATTTTACCTTTTTAGTGGCATTATGATTTCGACTAAGGCAATAAAGAAGACATAAAGGAGGAGTATTATCAAAGAAAATAGTGGCGGCTTAATGTCATATAATGCATGCAGAATGTCACTTCAACTACATCATTTTAAATTTGTTGTCATGTTGGCGCATGAAATATGACTAATGACATGTATGACACATAGGTTCAAACATCCCCCCAACCTAAATAAAAGCATGTGTCTGCATAGGATGGGATGGAATTATGATATAACAGGGCATACTAACAGGATTTGCTATGTGAAATATCAATATTAAAGTACAACAATCAAACAAATGCATGTGAGGTAATTAATATACATTAAGTTGTTATGCACGTACCTGAAAAGTAGGAATGTCTTCTATAAAAATTGTGAAAGGAAATACCGATCACCAGAAAAGTATTGTTGAGTTGTTAAATGAAGTGATCGTGGAGTGATGCAAGAGAGAGAGGGGATGGTGATGAATGGGCAGTTAGTTTTATTGATGGAGAAATTAATTCCCACAAAAAGTGGAAATTTTTATTATGGTTGCATGCGTACCTTTGACTAGCTGGAAGGTTGACCACTAGGTCTGCTTCCTTCCATTGTAGGAACTTCAGAGTTCTGGTATCCAATAAATTGTTGCACGAACTCTTGTTTTGAGGCAGGCTTATGGTATAACCTAAGACGATGACCATTGACCAGGAGCTTGAACCTGACAAGATCAATTATTGTAAGCTAAACAACACTACTGAGGAAAACCTTTGCAATCTCATATGGTCCTAACCACCAGGTTTGAAGTTTGCCTAATTTATATTTATACCTAGAATCATAAAGAAGTGCCCAGTCACCTGGCTAGAACTTCTTTTCTTTGATGTATTTATCATGCCATCTAACTCTATGGTTCTGCACCATCTCAACATGGTGGATAGTTGATTTCCTCATCTCATCTAAGGCATTTAGTTGCATAACCCTATCCATCTATGCCTCAAATATATCTATTCCAAGGTCTAGTGTTGTTTGAAGAGTTTTGTGTTCAAACTCTATAGGCATCATTGTTGTTTTTCCATATAATAGTTCAAAGGGAGTAAAACCAGTGGTGGTTTTCCAAGTGGTTCTATAGGCCCATACAGGTTCTGGCAACCTATTTTCCCAATCTTTTATGTGGATTGCTATTGTTCTGGTCAAAATAGATTCTATTTCCCTACTTGTTACCTTAGACTGGCCATTGGCTTGAGGGGTGTGAGTAGATTTTCTATGCCCCGACATTATACTCATTCGCCAATGTTGTGACAAGAGTGGATTTGAACTAAGCCCTTGATGGACTATCTCTCTAGGATATTTGAGATAGGGTAGATAAATCTTGCATCCAATAACTTTGTAGTTCTCCTTTCACAATCTCCCTCAATGCAGGGTTGATTCTCCTTTTGTGGTTTCTTACTAGTGTGCGTCTTCTCTAATAGATCCTAGATCCTATGAGTACAAAGTTTGGGATCTAATCCTTTCATGTCATGGTAATCCCATGCAAATGCATGATGATGCAACTTTAATAGGTTTGTCAGGGACAACTGTTGCTCTTGACTAAGTTTGTTATTAATATTCAAATGTTTCCCCTCTAAAACTTGTACTTGTGTGGTCAACTCAATCATGGTTGTTTCACTAATGCTTGAAATTTTTAATTCATGTGGTAAAAATGTATGAAACATATTTGTTGTTGTAGGAAATTCAAGTGTAGGAGAAGCTGGCAGAAGTATCTACAATGGACATGCAAAACTAGATTCATGAGTGGGTGGTTCTTCATGCACTTCACAATGGTTCTGAATTATATGGGATAATATTTCATCTTCTTCCTGAAGATACATAAAAGGGATTTTTCCTATCATCATGAGTTGTGCCACTAAATTGACCTCCTCGACCTCTTCTCCAACATGTGGCAAAATGGGGTTATCCATATCATGGGATGGTTGACCAGGAGGATAAAGGACAAGCTTTTCAATGCTTTTCCCATCATAAATAGTCATGTCCCATGACTGACATCCAATGTAAGCATCTGTTGTAGCTAACCATGACCTTCCTAGAATAATGGGATACCCTCCTAATGTAGCTTTAGGGGAAAGGATCATGAAGTTTGTTGTATATTCCCAAGAGTCTAGAGTAACAACAAGGTCTTCTACTATACTATCTGGTTTGAAAGTTGAATTGTCAACAAGCTGCAGGACAACAAGAGTAGGTCTCAGATTCGTAAAATTTAGTTGTTGCAGGATATCCTTAGTCATCACATTGATAGCTGCCCCCAAGTCTATTAGAGCATTTTTTACTTGGATTCCATTTATAATGACTCCAACTACAGGACTACCTAGGTCAGTATATTTAGGAATAGTTACTTTCCCAAACATGATATTTACTAACTACCCCACCACATGAATGGTGGTGGGGTCCTTTTTCCTCCCTAGCTTTTTGAGACATGCTTTCTTAATTACCTTACTATATGGAAACATCTTTTATGGCCTAGAACAAAGGTATCTTGACACATATGTGTTTTAACTAATCTAGAATATCAAAGGTTGTTTCTTCTTTTTCTTCCTTTTGTTTAACAACTTCTAACCTTTGAGGAAATGGTGGGTCTAGATTAGACTGCCGAACTAGTTCAGGATTCTTGGGTACACTTAACTGAGCAGGGATATCAAATAAATTTTGATGCTCCTCTTCTTCCACAGGAAGCTTAGTTATAATAGGAGTGGAAGGAGATGACAAAGTGGTTCCTGAATGCAGATGAATATCACTCACACTCACAACATATGCAGGAAATTGATTGGGATCTACAGAGTAAACTAGTTGCTACTGTGGTTTGTTATTTGGGTTAGATGTGAAATTTGGCTGGTAACGAGTAGGTCTAGGTGTGCTAGTTTGAGTTAGGAGGGAGGAGGCATTATGATGGCTATTGAAGCTATGGCTACATGTAACCAGTTGCCTGGTTTGGCCATTGTTGTCTTCCCTCCATTACGATGTCTAAAATGCTTGAAAGGAGTTAATGTAAGTATTGAGCATGAATCAACAACTAAACTGAACTAAAATGAATGATAGAAACAAAAATCTCAGCAAACAAATAGGAAGTTACTCTGTCTACCTTGGCTACAGGAACACACACATAACAAAGTTCCAATGGTTGCAGGAATAGACAATTGCTAAGATTGTAACTAATTACCAAACAAAAAAGTAACTACTAAACTGAATGGATGGAATTCTCACCAGGTGGGCTCCCTTGAATGCGTCTTCCCTAAACTAGCTCAGATGCAAAAAATCAAAGTATCATTTTATTCATTGAAAACGTTGTTACATCACAACAACAACATGATTGTACTCCTTGAAACTGAAAATGAAAGTACAATATCAGAACGTCCAACTCCCGAAGAGGAACATTTGATCATTATTTATAGAAGGAAAGATTCTAACTAACTGAGCACTCAACTCCAATAGACTAGGAGGACACCATTTATTGAAAACATGAAAAAGAGGAAGGAGGTTATGCATGCACAAGATTTAGTCAAACCAGTATTGTCTCAATGAGGATCCAACATAGCAACACCTCCTTAATCTACTCAACTAATAGACATGGTCATTTAAAGTCAAGTTATAACTTTCACATGAGCTGGAAGTTTCCCTCCATTGACCTCTTTTATGTCCATCTCTTTTTTACTCCTTTAGCAACCAATCAGTTGGCATGAACTTCTTCCACCTTGTAAGCTTCATTTATATCTGCATCTTAATGTGAACCTGCAGTATGACATTAGCGTGCACAGGACAATTGTATATCCATAATCACCTGAGAATAACATTCATTCAATCACACGTAAAATTAATATAGATATATCACATAATGGGTTAATACCATCATAAGTTATAGGGATAAGTTAATGCCCAAAGTTCATAAATTTAGGGAAATAACATATAAAGTATTAGTAACCAAGTGTTAAAACCCCGTAGTGACAATAACAAACATATGTTAAATCCTAACAAAAATGAGTCATTATTTGGACTCATCAACTCATACATCCAAATTGGGTGCCCTGCTAGGGAGAGGGTTGGAGGAATCAATAACCATTCTGCTCTAGGCCTTTCCTTGTAAAGATCCTCCTTGGTGTTTTGCTTCACCAATCTAACCTATAGGTCCCTACTCATGACTAGGTGCCCCTGGTTTGTCTGACCAACCCCTCTTCTATCACAAACTCCAACCACCAAGTCCACCTTGGTTCATTGCCACAACTCTTCCTTAGCCTTTACACCATACTAAAGACTAATCTTTCCACAACACTCCACTTGTTCTTGCAGGGGTGGAGAAGTGTCCTAAAAGGCTTCAAACTATCCTCCTAGGGTTTTGAGAGTTCACCCAAGGCTTCATCTTTCCATCGCTCTCATCAAACTTACACCTAGGGTTTGAAAGGCTAGTAGCCCTTGAGCCCCAATTAGGTCTCCCTCGCCTAGAAAACTGGCTATAACTCATAAACGCCAAAAGAACTTCCCACTCTTTTTCCAAGGTTCTTGATTCATATGGACAACACTCAAAGATTTTTGAGGTCTCAGCCTTCCACTGTCCGTACAAAGCTTAAACATGAAATGGAGCAAAAACTAGGGTTTTAAGCCTTTCCTTGACAGTTTGCAAACTTCCAACTTGTTCACACATCAAATGGATAGATGGATCCTTTTCCTTCATGTAGAAACAAGGTAACATACCACCCTAACTCCTCTAAGAAGAAAATCCTCAATGTCTTAGCACCCCTGCAAGATTTGTGACCTACACAACAAATTTTTCCTAGCCGGACCTGCGCTGGCTCGCCTAGGGCATCATTTTGCTAGCAACTCCTGCAACCACACAACTCCTAATTTCTACCATATGTACAGGCATGGATTCTAGGCACATTTTTCAAAAGTCCGTACAATTTGTATGGTGGGAAGGTGCTCTAAACCTCCATTTTCTCAAAACTGCCTGTTTCAAGCTAGCAACAGGGTGAATTCCAAAATATTTACAAACAAAGCTTGAAAAGTAATAAACTGCCTATCTATTAACACAAAAAGCTTGTAAAAATACTACTCTACATCCTACATAGGCCTAAATTCCTTGATCAATCCATTTTAGCACTGTTCTTGAGCAAAAACCAGAGAAAAAAATGGCAAAAACACTATTTTTCTTCAACTTCCAACAAAACAGTTCGTACAAATGAACATCCAACCTTACACAAAGGTCGAGGCAACCTTTAAATATGCTTCTCAAATAGTTATTCTTCAAATGGGCACCTTTTGGCCGCTCAAACTCAAAAAGAGCCTTATTTTGCAAAAATTGTCAACAATTGCAAAAAAATTGCCAAACTTCAACATTAGACTAAAACTTGCTATTCCTCACCTATGGTCAACATGACCTTTATTGAAAAAACATCAACCAACACAAAAAAAAATCCATGAAGGCTCAACCAAGACAAAAACTCTCTTCAAAAGTTCCTGATTACCTAGGTGCTCCTGCACCATTCTCCCTCTCTCTGCACAAAGATCAAGGAATGGGAGGAGAGAGCAATGATAAATCAATGCCTTGCTTCTTAAAGTCGGCTTCCTCTACCCAGGTAGCTTCAGATTCATGCTTGTTCTTCCATTTGACAAGATGCTCCATGTACACCTTGTGCCTTGTAGCCTTCTTCACTCTTGACTCCAAGATCTTCTCTGCTTGTAGCTTGTCTGGAGTTGGTAGTGTCATGTTGCTGACATCCTTGAATATCTCCCTGCTATTCTGATCCATGTCAATGACTGTCCCCTTATACTTGATCAGATCAGCCACATTAAACACTAGAGATATGCCTAGGTCTGCGGGTAATTCCACCTTGTAAGCATTCTTTCCATACTTGTCTAACACCTTGCATGGTCCCACTCTTTTCATTTGGATTTTGGTTGACATTCCCTTCTGCAATCTTGATTTGTTAAGGTGGACCATGACATAGTCCCCTACTGCAAATTGTACATCCTTCCTTGACAAATCAACTTTCTCCTTCAACTTTTGGGTTGCTGTTGTGACTATTTTCTTGACCTGCTCTTGAATCTCTTTCATGGTATGAGTGAAGTCCTCTGCATGTCCACTCCTTTGTTCCATAGATCCAAGGTCTCTGAGCTCACAAATGCCTCTTGGGTGTATCCCATACACAACCTCAAAAGGACTTTTCCCTGTAGTTCTATTGACACTGTCATTATAAGCATACTCAGCTTGGGAGATAACCATATCCCATGTCTGTCCATACTCCTTGGTTAGACACCTTAAA
The DNA here is from genome assembly GCA_007258455.2 of Sequoia sempervirens. Lineage (NCBI taxonomy): Eukaryota > Viridiplantae > Streptophyta > Pinopsida > Cupressales > Cupressaceae > Sequoia > Sequoia sempervirens. Next base: position 340,315,008 of record VDFB02047230.1, read on the forward strand.
AGATTACCTAACACTCTGTTAACCACCTCTATTTGACCATCGGTCTGAGGATGGTAAGTTGATCCAAATGACAGATTTGTACCCAATCTGCTCCATAGAGTCTTCCAAAAGTGACTCATGAACTTCACATCTCTATCTGAAACAATGCTTAGAGGAAAGCCATGGATCCTTACAACCTCCTTGAAGAAAAGGTGAGCTATGTAGCTAGCATCATGAGTAGTCTTGCAAGGAATGAAATGACTCATCTTGCTAAATCTGTCTACCACAACATAAACACTGTCAAAACTAGTCTTGGTCTTAGGAAGGCCTACCACAAAATCCATGCTCACACACTCCCATGTTCTATTAGGAATGGGCAGGGGTTGATATAAACCAGCATTGCTAGCTCCTCCCTTAGCTTTCATGCACACAACACACTGTTCCACATACCTTCTAACATCTCTTGCCAACTTAGGCCAATAATAGAATCTTTGTATCAGCTCTAAGGTCTTATTGATGCCAAAATGCCCACTAAGACTGCCATTATGCTTTTCTTGAATCAGATTTTCCCTCATTGACCCTCTTGGAACACATAATTGATTGCCCTTAAACAACAACCCACTTTGCAAAGTATACTCTGAGTATTGACTATGGAAATGGTTCTCAAAGTTAGAACATACCTTATAGGCCTCTGAAAAGTCTTCATCTTCCCCATATAGATCCTTGAAACTCTCTATGCCAATGCTCTTGAGCTGTATCTCTTGCACTGTCAACAACCTTCTGCTTAATGCATCTGCCCTTGTTCATTTTTCCTTTCTTGTGCTTGATGGTAAAAGTAAAAGCTTGGATGTATTCCATCCATTTCAAATGCCTATTACTTAACTTCTCTTGAGTGTTGATAAAGCTAAGTGCCTGATTGTCAATAAAAACCACAAACTCCTTGGGTAGAAGGTAATGCCTCCATTTCCTAAGTGACTGAACCAAAGCATAAAGTTCCAAGTCATAGGTTGAATATTTCTTCTTTGCTTCATTTAGCTTCTCACTAAAGAAGGCTATAGGCCTGGCCTCTTGACTTAGCACTCCTCCTACTACCACTCCACTTGCATCACATTCAACCGTGAAAAACTTGTCAAAGCTAGGTAATAAGAGAATTGGTTGAGTTGCCACTTCTTGTTTCAGTTTCTCAAACCCTTTCTCAGCTTCTTGTGTCCACACAAACTTAGTTTTCAAACCACCTTTGATTGTGTCTAGAACTAGTGACATATGCCACTAAATTTCCTTATGAATTTTCTATAGAATTGAGAAAATCGATGAAAACTCCTTACCTCTGTCCCTGTGGTTGGTGTAGGCCAGTTTAGGATGGCTTCCACCTTGCTTGGATCCATCTTTAATGAGCCTTTGGATACTACAAAACCCAAGTAGACAAGCTCTTGCTTGAAGAACTCACACTTCTCAAGATTGATTGCCAACTTCTCCTCTTGCAACCTTTTAAGAACCATCTCCACATGCTTCAAGTGTTCTTTTGTTGTCTTGCTAAAGATGAGTATGTCATCAAGATACACTACCACAAATATCCCTGTGAAATCCTTAAGCACTTCATTCATGAGTCTCATGAATGTGCTAGGGGAATTTGAGAGGCCAAATGGCATCACTTTCCACTCATATAACCCATCATTTGTCTTAAAAGTTGTCTTCCACTCATCACCATCCTTAATTCTGATATGATGGTATCCACTCTTGAGATCCAACTTTGTGAAGAACTGAGCACCTCCAAGACAATCCATCAAGTCTTCAATTCTAGGAATAGGAAACCTATACCTAATGGTGATCCTATTTATTGCCCTAGAATCAGTACAAAATCTCCACTTACCTCCCTTATTGGATGCTAAAACCACTGGTACTGCACATGGGCTTATGCTCTTTTGAATCAATCCTTGATCCAATAATTCTTGCACTTGCCTAGCTACCTCCAAATTCTGATCTAGTGTGAGTTTGTATGTTGCTTTGTTAGGTAATGAGGCTCTAGGTATGAAGTCAATTTTATGACTTATGGCTCTCTTTGGTGGTAGAGTTGCAGGTGTACCATCACTGACTATACTCTTGTACCTATCAAGCAACTTTTGGACTGCTTCTGGTAGGACTGTCTTTTCAGCCTTAGCTTCCTCTTTAGGTTGTATCATAACCACATATCCTTCATCCCCTTGATGTAGGTTCTTAAGGAACTCTTTACCACTGATCAACTTAATGTTTGGTGTCTTTGACTATCCTTCATCTTCTTCTAGCAGTGACTGCAACTTGAAAGTCTTCCCATCTTTCTTGAATGAAATGGTGTTCTCTTTTCCATCATACATCACACTTTTGTCATACTACCATGGTCTACCCAATAGTAGATGGCATGTATCCATGGGTAACACATCACAAACTAACTTGTCTTTATATCCTCCAATGGAAAACTCCACCGTTACTTGCTCATTTACTAAAACACTTTGTCCCTTGTTTAGCCATGTGACTTTGTAGGGGTTAGTATGGGGTACCTTCTCCAATTTCAGTTTCATTACTGCCTCCTCTGAGATGATATTATCTATTGAACCTGAATCTACTATGACCTTGCACACTTTTCCAAGTATCTTGCACCTTACTCTAAAAATAGCTCTTCTTTGTTTAGGTTCTTCCCTAACCGTTTGTCTGATCAAAACCCTGTTGAACATCAGATTCTCTCCTACTTCAGATTCTATATGAATGGCCTCAGATTCTATAGGACTCATGATGTCCTCTTGTGCATAAGCCACTCTCTTTTCATTGCTTGATGAAGATGCTTTCTCTGGGAACCTATAAGCAGGATGACCTAGTTGGTTACAATGATAACACTTCATGTTTGCAAAATAGGAATTGCTCCTGCCTGATCCTCTTCCTCTGTTTGAACCTCCTTGAGGTCCTCTTCCTCTGTTAAATCCACCTCTAGAGGATGTTTCTCCTCCATGCTCAGTAAGTTTAGATTCTCCTTGGTTCCTTTGGTCATTGCCTCTACCTTGGTAGCCACTACGCTGTCCTCTTTGATCTCTTTGATCCCTGCCTTTGCCTCTGCCCTTAGAAGTCTGATCTTGCTTCCTTTTGTTCCTTTCCTCAATCTTGATAACCAATTGGTAACATTGATGTACTGTCTTAGGACTCAAAAGAGCCATCTCCTCTTGGATGTTCCATTTCAAACCATTAAGGTATCTAGCTACCTTGAGACTCTCATCCTCTGTCACATTAGATCTCATGCAAAGTTTTTGAACTCCTCAGTGTAAGTGTTTACATCTTGGTCTTTCTGCCTTAGACTTTGCCTCTTCTTCTGTAATTGAATCTCATAGTCATCTGGCATGTAGGCTTCTTTCACCTTGGCAACCATTCCTTTCCAAGTTGATATGGGTTGTTTGCCTTCTTTTTCCCTCTCTGTCTGAATGAACTTCCACCATGTCAAGGCTGATTGTCTCAATCTTGATTTAGCAACCTTCACCTTCTATGCCTTAGTGATTCCATCACATTCAAAATGGTTTTCCATACCTTCTATCCAATCCATAACTAGATTAGCTTCCATCTTTCCACTAAAAAGTGGTATGCCTTCAAGTGCTTTCCCACTCAAAGCTTTCAATGCCTTCAAGAAAGGCTCCTCCTTCAAAACAGGGTCAGTTTCAGGGGTCTTATCTTCCTCTGCAACCTCTTCTTCTTTTGGTATTCTTCCCTCAAACTGTGCACTCCTCACTGCTGCCTCAAGTTAGGCTATTCTTTCCCTCAATAGCCTATTGTCTTCTTCTTGTCCTTCAACCATCTTAGCTAGTTCTACATTGGTCACCATGATGGAAGAATCACTAGACTCAACCTCTGACATATAAAATGCTTCCCAAATGTTTAACTTGCTCTGATACCAATCTGATAGGGAGTGGGGTTGGAGGAATCAATCACTGATTCCTGCTCTAGGACTTTCCTTATAAGACCTCCTTGGTGCTTTGATTCACGAATCTAACCCATAGGACCCTAATCATGACTAGGATCCCTTGGTTTGTCTTCCCAACCCCTCTTCCATCACAGACTCCAACCACCAAGTCCACCTTGGTTCATTGCCACAACTCTTCCTTAGCCTTTACACCATACTAAAGACCAATCTTCCTCAACACTCCATTAAATATTGCAGGGGTGGTGAAATGTCCTAAAAGGCCTCAAACTGTCCTCCAAGGGTTTTTGAAAGTTCACCAAGTCTACATCCATCCATCGCTCCCATCAAACTTACACCTAGGGTTTGGAAGGCTAGTAGCCCTTGAGCCCCTATTAGGTCTCCTTCACCGACAAAATAGGTTATAACTCACAAATCTCAAAAGGACTCCCCAAGCTATCTTCAAGGTTCCCGGTCCATTTGAAGCCCTCTCAAAGATTTTCAAGGTCTTGTGCCCTAATTGTTTGTATAGTGCTCAATCTTGAAAATGACCTTTCTCTAGGGTTTCAAGCCTTTCCTGGCAATTTTCAAACTTCCAACTTGTTTACACACCAAATGGATAGATGGAGCCTTATCCTTCATATAGCAACAAGGTAACATACCACCCTAACCCCTCCCAGAAGAAAATCATCCATATTTGATCACCCCTGTAAGAAATGTGACCTACACAACAAACATTTCCTAGCTGGACCTGCATTAGCTCGCCTAGGGCATCATCTTGCTAGAAAATCCTACAACCACACAACTCCTAAATTATACCATATGTACAAGCATGGATTCTAGGCACATTTCCCAAAAGGTCGTACAATTTTTACGATGGGAAGGTGCTCTAAACCTCCATTTTCTCAAAACTGCCTATTTCAGGCCAGCAACAGGGTGAATTCCAAAATATTTACTAACAATGCTTGAAAAGGAATAGACTGACTGACTATTAACACAAAAATCTTGTAAAATCACTACTCTACATTCTACACAGGCCTAAATTCCTTGATCAATCCATTTTAGCACTGTTCTTGAGCAAAAACTAGAAAAAAAATGGCAAAAACACTATTTTTCTTCAACTTCCAATAAAACACTCCATAAAAATGAACTTCCAACCTTAAAAAAAGGTCGAGGCAAACTTTAAATATGCTTCTCAAATAGTTATTCTTCAAATGGGAACCTTTTGGCCTCTCAATCTAAAAAAGAGCCTTATTTTGCAAAAATTGTCAACAATTGCAAAAATTGCCAAACTTCAACATTAGACTAAAACTTGCTATTCCTCACCTATGGTCAACATGAACTTTATTTGAAAACATAGAAAACATCTAAAATTCCATGAAGGAAAACATATAAACCATCAATTCACTCTTGAGCTTCTGGTGTTGCCTAGGTGCTCACCACTACCCAACCCACTAGTTAATTTTATTAGGTTATCACTTATTAAATAACTCTTCCATGGGTTATCCAAGCTTCCCCTTTTTGCGTCGACCCCCATGAAGATTCACTCTCCCTAGTAGCATCAAAATAGTCCAAAACAACAAGAGTGTACCCAAAATGCACAATGCAACCAAATCATGAAAATCAAGTACAAATGCGAGGCATGAACCTTCTTGCCCAAAAACCACATCAAAAAGAAAAACCATGGGGAAAGGTAACACCCACAAGAGCTCAAATTTAAAATAAGATCAATGAATCACAAAGGTCCAACCATGAAAAATCAATATAAATCAAGTTTCTTCATTACCTTTGGAAGCCTAAAACACTGTCTGTCCACAAAATCCCACTGAGGGTAACTCAAACACATCGGTTTTCCAACCATCTCAAAATATGACTACAAGAAAGTCATTGCATCAAATCTCCTCAATCAGAATTAACACAAGAGAAAGACACACGTTACAGACCACAAAATGACTATATAACATCCATAATCACAAAATGACAAGTGTAGAGTAAAGGAGGCAATATCATAATGAGATCCTCAAACTCACTCAAAGCTAACAAAATCAACTACAATCACCAACAATAAATTTAGGCCAATAGGGCATCTGAGGGAGACCTAAATTTCCTCCACACACGATACCCTAACAAGTAACAATTTGGCTCAAACCCACTTTAACCCAATTCAACAACACAACACAAATAGCAACAAACACTTTTAAAAGATTATCATCTTCGTATCAGATAGAACTCAATATCCAATAGCGAGGTCAATTGAAAGTACATCCAAGAGAGATATGATGGAAAATCAAACAAGCAATAGCATTTCATCCATAATCTTAAACTAAAGGTTGCAAATGAGTTCAACATTAAAATAAGCTATTTACTTGATCAAACTAAAAGATTATAAATCGATATTTCAAGAAAAAATTATCATCTACAAAGCAATTATCCCAAAACCCTAGTATTAAAATTTCAATATACAATGATGCTTAAGGGGTTATGTGAAAGTAACGTTCACGAAGATAATTTATGGTGTACCCTACCACTACATTTGGTAATACTTTAATTACTATGCAATGATCACTAATTCAACTAAGTATGAATAAGTTATACAACCAAAAGGTAAATATCCAACTATAAAAAGCAATGGTGTTACTATCACCAACTCTATCTCAAACACTAATTTCTTTTATGAAATAGAACACAATTAGAGAAATAAAATATTTAATTAGCACAATTACAATTTCAACTATTTCTCTAACTCTCTTATAATTCCATTTATCCTAAGCTATCAAATTGGATCTAAATCTTATCCTATATTTAATTAGTACACCAATTATATCACTTATCTTAAATCTTATCAATAAAATTAACCCTACTTAATATTATTAAAAAACAAGACTTCTTCAAATCATTCAAATTATTAGAATGTTGACAAGATAGATTAATCAAGTTTTGAATAATATTTCGAATTTCACATTCAATTCATTAACTTTGTTTCCCCTATATGGTTTTCATACTTAGAATATTTATCTTCAATAAAACTATTAAATATCATTAATGATTTTATTTCAACTAAATTTTAATTTCATTACCTTACTAACTAAATAATTGTATAACTAATAAATATCATATAACCTATACATTTAAACTTACCTTTCTTTTATAAACATAATTGAAGACCACTTAATAATTGAAAAACTAACTCATCAGATATTTCATAAATAAATATATACTAAGCAAATAGAACTCCATTTAGTTTAATATACTAATTCACTAGCTTCATTTTTATTTAAGTACAAAATAAAAGTGGTCTCATTCTAACATCGAACTTTACATGATTTTATATATATACATACATACATACATACATACATTCTGAATCAACTCTTCAATTTTCTAAATACAAGTAAATTTTTTTTTTTTCCTCTATCCAATCTTCCAAATTATTTATTTATTAAAACAAGTGACTCGTAAATATTCTATTACTTTTTTTTTTAACAAATCCTCCATCCATTTAACTAGGGGTAACTTTTTCCCTATTAAACATTCCAATTTATTAATCTAGCTTAACCAAATAATCCTCTAGACAAAATTACTCTTTAACACATCTCCTAATTGATAAATATAACTAATTCAATCCTTTTTCCAAAGATTTCCAAATTCACCATCTACTTATTTCCCATTTATTACCCGCAACTATATTCTTTTACTCCACTATAGCATATATACATATAAATTAGAGGTAAAACTGTTTTCTATCAGTTAACCATGAAGTGATTACCATTACATATTAATTACAAATGTAATTATGCATAGATATTCATATAAAGTTATTAAAACTGAAAGCAATTTATTGGCCAATATAACAAAACATGATATGGTGATATATATATATATATAACAAAATGTAGTTTTAAATCAAATACCCTCTTACAAATTATAATGGGATGGACATATAATTATACACATATACATATTACTATAAGTTGATTGGTAAATCGATGGGAAAGCACATAACAAAAGCATCGATACCAACCATAATGTGTACTCATTAAATCTTTAACATATACCTTGCTTATCGAAAACCTTCTACAGAAGATCCAATGCAAATACATTCACAGAAATATGAGTCTATGCAGGGTAATGGTTGTCGTTATGTTAAAACCTAAATGTGCCCATTGTTAGGATCTTAGTAGTAATTTTCATTTTAATAAACATACTCTAAACCATCGTGAAAACCTTCTTTACGGACTCCAACTCGCCAAATTGGAGAAGCAAAGGTCATTCCCAACAAAAGGGAGTTTGGACGAGCCCCAAACAATAGTGGTAGGGAGGATGCTAGAAAAAGGGCATGTGATCTGTTTAACAAAATTCCTCAAAGAAACGTGATCTCCTGGTATGCAATAATTTGCAGGGTATGCACAAAATGGACAAATTGAAAAGGCTTAAGAAACTTTCAAGCGAATGCAATTGGAAGGTGTAGAGCCAATCTCCACAACCTTTTCCAGCATTCCACTTTGTCTACGCCAGAATGGGGGGTTGGAAACCGGGTAAGGACATCCATCAACATACAGGAGGGAAGCGTTTTGACCAAATCTTGCAGTTGCCATTTCCCTGGTAAGAATGTATGCAAAAGAAAAGAGACGCCAGCATAGATGAGGCATGTGAACCTTTTATCTTTTAATACTTCTATGTATTAATATTTCTATTTTTACTACAATCTTACATTTTATTTAATTTTGATTTAACTCTTTTCTTTAATTTAAAATTAAATTATTTCCCCAATCAATTAATTAAAATTCAGGGACAATAATTTAATTTTTATTTATTTTCAATTATTAATTCATTTGAATATATTATTTAATTTAATAATACATATAATGTCATTTCATAAGCATAGTTTAGTTAATTATCAATTCAATTCCCATTTAATTTAAGTTACCTTTTAACCTATTTTAATTTAATTAAATTGATTAATCAAGGTTAATCTAAATATTAACTTTAATATCACATAATTCTGAAATCAAATTAAGTAATATAATCACGATGTCAACAAGACATTGCAATTCAATCAACCACACTTACTCAAATGCCACAAAGGGGCCAAAAGTGGAGGGTCACTACAAATCTTTTGTGATAGTGTTGACATTGAATGAAGGATTTTGATTTGAGGGACAATGACCAAGAACATTAATTATATTTCTTGTGTTTTAGGCTCTATATCTTCACATCCTTTCACATGTTGCTTCATAAGTTCAAAACCTCTTTCGTAAAGCTTTTTCACTTCTTTTGGATTTGGTGGTTGTTCAACCTAATCAAATTTTATCATGTATGTTGTTGTTTCTTCTAAAGTGATTGAAGCGGATGCTTTTGAATTTTGTATTGCCATTACTAGTTTCTCTTTTCCCTTTTTAGACTCTTTTGTTATGATCTTGTATTCTCCCATGAGTATAGGTATGAAATCAAAGGTTTTTGAAGCATCTTCCAATAACTTTGTGGTTGCTTCAAGTTGTTTTTTGTTTTTCTTTCTCTTGTATGGGTTTGGCATGTGTGGTTGGTGTTAAGGGATATCTAATGTGCATAATGTCAAAAGCATTATCCATAGTTTCATGATCTCTTAGTGAACAGGAGTCTAATTTCACTTCATCATCTTCATCTAAGGAAGCCATATTACTATTGTTTGAAAGAAGATTGTCAATGTTGTCATTTGCTTGCACCATAGTACCTTCCCTAGAAGGAGAGTTTTTAGGAGAGCGAAAAACTAGATATTCATGACATTCAAAGGTGGATTCTTCTAAAATAACCATCACAATTAAGGAGGTTATTAATGGTTAGATCTTTTTTTGTGTCAATGATGGCATTTTCTTGTTCAATAATGTTTTCCTCATGATTCTCATCAATTGGATCTTGTAACACCATAGTATCTTCTTCACCAATAGGATAGATATTAGGATTGGGGGAGATTGTATTTTTTTCCATAATTTCATCCTTTTACTCTAAGGTCTCATTCTCTTGTGCCATAATATCTACCCTAGTAGATCTTTTAGGAAAGTGACAAACAATAGGTTCATCATATTTCATGGTTAGATTTTGTAAAGTAACTTCATCACACATAGGAGAGGCATTAAGAGAAGGATAACTATTAGTTTCATGTTTACCAATGATTGGAAAGTTTTGTTCAAATAGGTCTTCCCAAATGGTAGGGGCATCAGGAAAGGGAGGGATAAGATTCTCATGTGTCTCAATAAGGATATATTCTAACACTAAACTATCTTCTTCATGCCTAGAAGAGATATTAGGAGAAGGAAAGGTTTGATTTTCATGATTATCTACAATTATATCCCCATGTCCTATAATGTCTTTCCAAGTAGGAGAGGTAGGATTTTCATAGCTCTCAATTATTTGATCTCTTAATATTAGCATATCCTCCACACAAATGTGTTTTTCATGATCATTGATGATTGTATCCTTATTCACTAAAGCATTATCACAAGTAGAGGAGGTGTTGGGAGATGAATGGAGACTAGGTAAAGTAGTGGCCACTATCTCAGCTTCGTGTGTCATAATATCTTTCCAAGGGGGAAGATAAACAAGACGTTCATGATTCTCAATGATTGTATCTCATATCACCAAGATACCTTCGTCACTAATAGGAGAGGTATTGGGAGAAGAATAGTTATGATTGTCATAATTGTCAATGATTGCATCCTCTTGTATCAAACCTTTAGTGGATGATCTAGGAGAGATGAAGTCATTAAGGGATTCATCTAACATGTCAAAGTCATCACTAATAAAGGGTTTGAGTGATATCCTTTCTCTAAGGTTAACCATTTTTTGTTTGTTTCTTTTGATATTTTTTCTTTTTTTTTGTTTTCTAATGAATGCTAAATGTAATGTAATCTAATTGAACTATGAACAAATGCTGAAATTGAAAAGTGCAAGAAGCTAATTCTATTCACAGTTGCAATGAATACAAATTATGCTACTTCTAATGATTTGAATGTAATAGACAATATGCAAACTGAAACAAAAAAGTTTTAACAA